>CM035205.1:23773278-23778278 GCA_020233015.1 Callinectes sapidus | reverse complement strand
AAAGGTGTTTTTTAAGGGTTTTTCATGTTATTTGCTCGCTGTAAATATGACCAGGTTGTAACACTGGGACACATGCACAGAGGGGGTAATATTAGGTTACGTTTGGTTAAGAGTATTTTTGAGGTGTCTTTTTGGTGTTTTAAGGGTGATTTTAATGTTTTTAAGGTTGTTTTTTAAGGGTTTTTATGTATTTTGATTGCTGTGAACACCATCAAGTCATAACACTGGGAGACCTGTAAAGGAAGGGATATATTAGGTTAGGTTAGGTTAGATTATTGGGTTTTTTGGAAGGAATGGGGTGTTTTTAAGGTTTTTAAGGGTGTTTTTAGGCTTTTCATGGTTGTTTTTTATGGTTTTCATGTTTTCTGCTCACTGGGAACACCACCAGTTTGGACCACTGGGACACCTGTATAGTGACGTTAGGTTTCGTTAGGTTACAGGTGGTTTTTTGAGGGTATTTTTTAAGGTTGTTTTTAGGGGTTTTAAGGGTGTTTATGGGTTGTTTAAGGTTGTTTCTTTAGTTTTTTAATGTTTTTTGCTCACTGGGAACACCCCCAGTTCGGACCACTGGGACACTTGTAATGGGAAATCAGTTTTCGTTAGGTTAGGTTAGCGTAGGGGTGTTTTTTTTGTAGTTTTAAAAGTTTTTGAAGGGGGTTTTAGGGTTTTTAGAAGGTGTTTTTGCATGGCCTACCTGCCAAGGGTGGTTAAAATTAGGTTTGGTAACATTAGATTTTTGGGTGATTTTTTGGTGTTTTAAATAAGTTTTTTTTTTGTTTTTAAAGGTGTTTTTCATGTTTGTGTTGGGTTTTTAAGAGTTTTCATGTTATTTGCAGTTATATTAAGGTGTTTTCTTGTTTTAGATGATGTTTTAAGGGGTTTGCAAAGGCGGTTTTCATGTTTTTGATGTTTTAAGGTTTGTCAAGTTTTTTGAGGGTTTTTAAAATTCTTTTGTGTAAGTTTTTCAGGCGTTAAACTTAAAAAAAACATTAAAAACATACAAAAGAAATAAGAAAACACACAAAAACATGTAAAAAAAACCAAACACACACACACACACAGCCCCTAAAAAATAAAAAATTAGAAAATAAAATAAATAAACAAACAGACAAAAGGAAAAAGACCCAAACACTAAAAACATTAAAAACATACAAAAGAAATAAGAAAACACACAAAAACAGGTAAAAAAACAAACACACACACACAGCCCCTAAAAAAAAAAATAATAAAAAATTAAAAAATAAAAAAACAAAAAAACAGACAAAAAAAGGAAGAAAGACCCAAAAACACACACACACACACACGACCCCTAATAAAAAAAACAAAAAAACAAGAAAACACAGACAAAAAAGAAAAAAGACCCAAACACACACACACACACACACGACCCCTAAAAAATAAAAAAAAAATAAAAACATCAAAAAACATAAAAACATAAAAACATAAAAAAAAGACAAAAAAAAAAAAAAGGAAAAAACACACAAACACACAAACACACACACACACGTACACACACTCACACTCACACACAAGACCCCTAAAATAAAAAAAAACATAAAAACATAAAAAAACAAAAAAACATTAAAAAACATAAAAAAACATAAAAAAACACAGAAAAAAGGAAAAAAAGACCCAAACACACACGTACACACAGACACACAGACACTCACAATATCGAGGAAGAAATCGACATGGGGTCTCTTGTGGACAAAGAAGCGCACGGGGTGTCTGTCGATGGTGACCTTCAGAACAAAGTCAGGTGGTGTCCCCGGCTTCACCATCTGCCGTATCACTCCGTCGTGGTGCGAGTGGATCAGCGTCTCGTCCAAATCCAGCACCAGCACCTTCCGCTTCACCAAACCTGCCGCGGTACAGAGGTTAGTTAAAATATGTGTGTTTTTTTGTGGGGGTGTTTTTTTTTTTTTTTAAGGTTGGTTTTTTGTGGGGTTTTTTATTTGGGGGGTTTAATGGGGTGTTTTTTTAAAGTTTTTTTTTAAGTGCCACAGTAGAAAGGTTAGTTATAAATGTGCGTTTTTTTTGTGGGGGTGTTTTTTTTAAGGTTTGTGTGTGTGTGTGGATTTTTTCAGGGTGTTTTTTTTGTGACTAAGGTTAGAAAATGTTGGTTTTTCTTTATTTTGGGGGTTTGATGTTTTTTTTTTAAGGTTTGGTTTTGTGTTTTTTTATTTTGAGGTGGGGTGTTTTTTTAAGGTTTGTTTTTGTTTTTTGTTTAATTTTTGGGTTTAGTGGGTTGTTTTTGAAGGGTTTTGGAGTGGTTTTTGTGTTTATAAGTTTTTTTTGTGTTTTTAAGATTTTCTGTGGTGTTTTTATGTTTTTATTGGAAAAGGGAATGGGTGGTTTTTAAGTGTTTTTTTCTATTTGGGGGTAAAAATTGTGAGGTTTTGGTGTGTGTGTGTTTTTTTGTTTTTTTGGGGGTGTTAATGTGAACTACTACTACACACACACACACACACGTACACACACACACGCACACACGCACACACACACGTACACGCACACATGTACACTCACTGAGGCGGTGTCTTGATAGTGGTGACAGCGGCAACACTTCATATTTCACCGGCTGATACTGCAACACCTGAAAACATTGAAATATATAAGTAAACTAAGAAATAAATAAATAAATAATGATGATAATGATGATAATAATAGGAACAACAACAACAATAGGAAGAATAAGAAGTAATAATGATAATAATAGTAAGAAGAAGAAGAAGAAGGATGAAGTAATAGTTGCAGCAATAATAAGAAGAGGAAGAGGAAGAAATAGTAATAATAGCAATAACAAAAAGAAGAAGAGGAAGAAAAGAAGTAATAGTAGTAGCAATAATAAGAAGAAGGAGAAGAAGAAGAAGAAGAAGAAGAAGAAGAAGTAGTAGTAGTAGCAATAATAAGAAAATAAAATGAAAAAGAAGAAGAAGGAGAAGAGGAAGAAGAAAACAATAGAAAACAAGAAGCCAAAAAAGGAAGAAAAGAAAGAAAAACGATAGATTAAAATATATGATCCCCCTCTCTCTCTCTCTCTCTCTACACACACACACACACACACACACACAATCACCACTAACTATCTCACTCTCTCTTTAAAAACAAACACACTCACTCTCTCTCTAACCCCAAACAAACACACACACACACACACACACACACACACACACACACACACACACACTTTCCCTCTCCCTCTCTCTCTCTGCTGAACCAAAACAAACTTAACATCACCACAAGTTTCCTCACATTTTCCCTCCTAACTTTTAAACCCCTGCCGCCCCCTGCCTGCCCCTGCCCTTGCCCCTTGCCCTGCCCCTGCCCCTTGCCCCTGCCCCTAAGCCACGCACCGTCCTGGCCTGCTTCCGCAACACGTAGCAAATAAAACTCCATATCTTTTGGGCCAGCAACAGGAACGCACGTAAACCCATCTGGAGTTGCTTATACATTTGGCCAATATTTAGGGTGTTTTCCGCGTGTGCTGCTGTGGTGTGGGTCGCCAGCAGGGAGTAGAAGGGTGTGGGCAGCGGTACACCTCCCTACACCATCGTGGGTCAAGGGAAACGTGGGTATTTCGTGGGTTTTTCCGACTCAATCTTTTGCCGCCAACTTCACCCCACCACACTGCCAGCCGCCATCGACCCGGAGCCTTTACTTATCACCGCTAGAGGGACAAAACTTGAGCTTGATCTTCAAAAAGCTCCATTTACACCCCATTTAGAGCTTTTTAATGGCCACAGCCTTTTAGAACGCATTGAAAAACATATGTTCACAGATTTTCATGCGTTGTAATACGGTGGTTGTTGAGATATGGTGAAAAATCAGGTGTAGTACTGCCTAACTAGTTCAAAGTTCAAAGGTCTATTTCCAGCTTGATTTGAGCTTTTTAATGGCCACAGCCTTTTAGAACGTATTGAAAAACCAATAATTACGGATTTTCATGCGTTGTAATACGGTCGTTGTTGAGATGTGGTGAAAATTAAGGTTTAGTACTGCTTAATTAGTTCTTCAGTTCAAAGTTCTATTTTCAGATTGATTTGAGCTTTTTAATGGCCAAAGACTTATAGAACGTATTGAAAAACCTTTATTTACGGATTTTCATGTTTTATAATACGGTGGTTGTTGAGATATATGGTAAAAATAAGGTGTTTTTACAGTTTCATCAACCTCTGCAGTTCAAAGCTTTATTTTCAGCTTATTTAGAGTTTTATTATGCTTTTTTTTTATAAACTTTAATGCATAAAAACACTTAGAAGACATTTATCTATCTTTCAAAAGTGTCTAAATGCCCTTAATATACAAAATAAGTTAGAAAAATACGAAAATAAGGAAAAAATACAAAGAAATCCTTGTATTTTGCCTTATTTCAATAGATTTAAAGGTTTTCCATACAACTCTTGACATAAAAATAAGCCAAAAAACATAAATATATTTCCTTTTAGTGTTTAAATGACAAAATAATACAAAATAACCTTAAAAAAACACGAAAATAAGGGTCACATTTTGAAAAAGTTTCCATTTTTTCCCTCATTCCACTAAACACAAACCCTCCCCCCATACAACCCCATACATGAAAACACGCCCAAAACCCTAATCTATCCCCTTAAATCCTCCAAAGTACCATAGAACACAAAATAACCCTAAAAAACCATAAAAACATTGAACCAAAACATGAAAACCGTTCTTAGTGTTAGATTAGCTGTTTGTCACCCGGCCACAGCCAAGACTTGTATAATTAGAGAGAGAGAAAGATTTAAGTGAATTTACCCATTTATAAGTGAATATTTAAGTGTCTGGAGGGAGAGAGGGACTGAGAGGATGGCTGGGAAGAAAGGCAAGTAGTAGTGGTAGTAGTAGTAGTAGTAGAAGTAGTAATAGTGGTGGTAGTAGTAGTAGTAGTAGTGGTGGTAGTGGTGGTAAGGTTTATTAATCTCTCTCTCTCTCTCTCTCTCTCTCTCTCTCTCTCTCTCTCTCTCTCTCTCTCTCTCTCTCCC
>CM035205.1:23544934-23554946 GCA_020233015.1 Callinectes sapidus | reverse complement strand
TCTCTCTCTCTCTCTCTCTCTCTCTCTCTCTCTCTCTCTCTCTCTCTCTCTCTCTCGTCTCAGACAGGCAGAGAAAAATAAATGCACAGAATGATGAGAGATGTTTATACGCAAATACTGAACATATTTGTTGACATTCCAATCACACACACACACACACACACATACACACACACACACACACACACACACACACACACACACACACACACACATTCATAAATCTTTCATTCTCAGTCTCACCAATAACAGACGTAGTGGGGAAATTGTTTGGTTTCTTGGCAATGTTTACACGAAAAGAAAATGTCACCTGTGAGATGAGGGACTAAGAAAAGAAGAAGAAAAAGCGTGGAAAATATACACTTTGAGCTACATACAAACATGGCAAAGCTTCGTGGCAGCAGTGATAAGGAAGATAGCAGTGTGACTCAATGGAATGCGTCACTTGATTGATAATAAACCGTGAGTTCAGTGAAGGTCGTTGAAAGATACGAAAAGATTAAAAATAAAAATTAAATAAAAACCGTAAGGATATACAGTAATAAAGAAAAAATACTCCTTGCTTTGACGTGTCCGCAAAAAAAAAAAAAAAATGAAGAACACTTGAGTTGTGTGTGTGTGTGTGTGTGTGTGTGTGTGTGTGTGTGTGTGTGTGTGTGTGTTGGCACAGCACACAGCGTCCCCACAGCATCTGAAGTCTATATGCAAGATTAGTATGGTGTTGGTGTGAGTTGTTAGGTTGAAGTTATGCCTGGGAGTAGTGTGTGTGTGGTTGGTGTGGTTGGTGGGTGTGTGTGTGGTTGGTGTGGTTGGTGGGTGTGGGTGTGGGTGTGGGTGGTTGGTGGGTGTGGCTGTGTGTGTGGGTGGTTGGTGGTTGGTGGGTGTGGGTGTGGGTGTGGGTGTGGGTGTGGGTGGTTGGTGGGTGTGGGTGTGGGTGGGGTTCACGCAGGACAGGGTGGGGCCTTACAGTGGACCTTATCACCTCAGGTAGCAAGAGGTAGCAGGTACGGAGAGGCCAATGCTAATGTTTACTGAACCTTTTTTCTTGGTATCTTAATTCGCCTGTATGTATAATGGAGGTGACGGTGAGTTTTTGTGGGGACGAGTAAGTGTTTGTATTGACGGGATGCATCTGTTGGGGAGCATTACTATCACACACACACACACACACTGGAGGAGGAGAGGCAAGGGATTAACTGCTGGGTTTATAATACTCCAACAGCATCCTCTTCTCTCCTTCTGGTTCTCCTAATCCTCGTCCTTGACTTCTTTTTCCGTCGCACCCTCCTTCATATCTCCTCTTCCTCTTCTACTCCTTTCGATCTTCTCTCTTCCTTTCTTCCATTATGCTCTTTCCTTTCTATCTTCTCTCCTTCTTCCTCGTCTTCCTCTTCCTCCTTCGTGATCTTGTCCTCATTCTCCTTTTTTAGGTTGCTCCTACACTTAAAATTCATAGAATACTGAACATCTGTACATACTATTGCCAGTATAGCAACACTCAGTGCCATAATCACCATCATTCGTCACGGGTATCCACTCTTGATACAACATAATGACTCAGCACACATGGTATAGATGGACTGCAGCATGTCTTGTCGCGGAGGTAAGGAAAACAACTACTTTGCCTCCCCTTTATGTCAGTTTGGGTCTTTGATGCTCGAGATCCCTGCGAGGCAAATGGGGTGCATGTTGGTGGTGGTAGTGCTGGTGAAGGTGGTGGTAGTGATGAAGGGCGAGCCAGGTGTGCAGGTGCGGCTGCGCACCATGCACCAAGTGACCCCCAGTTGCTCTACTCGTGCTGTGTTGTATTGCGCCAGGTTTCCGACACTCTCCTAGTAACCGAGCGGCGGTGTAGTCGTGTGACATGACGACCCCCCCCTTTGTGAGGTTCACATTGCCTGGGGCAGACCACGCGGCGTTTCTCCTTTCCACACACACACACACACACACACGCTCACTGACACACACACACACACACACACACACACACGTCACTTTGCAGGTCGTTGCCGCTCGTCGCCCATCGCCAACACATGTCAGTCTGTCACAAATGCTTCCCCAGCCGGCTTCGACCTTGCGCTGTCTTGCCTGCATCACCACCAACACCAACATCACCACCATCGCTGCTGCTGCTGCTGCTGCCCCCACCGCCGCCGCCACCTGTATCCTCCGCGTCATGTACGGCAGACGGTCGGGGCACGGAGGAGCATGACAAGACAGCGCTCACCGTAACACAGCCTTACAATGACGCCTCGCTGGGTGGCAGGTGTACTGCTACCTAATCAAGGGTAATTGCCACCTGCGGCGCCGCCAGGTGTTAACGTTTAGCGGGTACGAGACGGGTCCGCTTCGGGAGTACGGGAGGGGAGGGAACCAGGGAGGAGCAATAAAATGTGGACAGAAAAAAAATCTATAGACCTGGCTTAGGCCTATACATCACATTCAATGAAGGGCTACCGGTGCTGGCTGACCCGCCTTCCTTTACCGCCACTTGTCGTCCTCTCACACACTGGAGGGGCGAAGGGCGTGTCTTGGCGGCGCCTCAGTGACTGCTGAGTGTTGCAGCACTGGAGTGAAGCGTGTATTCTGAAACACTTTGCTCTCTCACCACGATCGTTTTCAAAGGCCAAGAGTTTCTCAAGAGTTTCTCAAGAGTGTTTCTCCTGTTAATGATGCAGAAACTTTGTTAATATATCGTTCCTTAAATCTTGTGTCATTTCAGATACATTCTTTTGAAGGTTCGTAATGTAGCTGCGGCGCATATGTGTTTCAGAATGTGGTCCTGAGCCGTGACTATAGAAGGTGTCCCATAAACTAAAGACAAGGAAGAGAACAACAAGCCATTATTCTCATCCTAGTTTATCAGGGAGGAGTAGCAGGTTAATTGAAGCATGTACCGTCATACCAACCTTCATAAAAAAAAGATGTGAAAGGAAGGCCAGCTGTAATATACGTACATTGCATTACAAAATAGAGTCACTACATCCCTTTGACCTTACTCATTTCTTAACGTTGGCATTCTTGTTAAACGTATCGGCGTCTTAGTTTTGTCTACTTCTAATTCGTTATAGTGAAAGTTATTTGAGCTTTAAAGAAAGTTTCCGTGATCTTGGTGATGGTTTAACAAAGATCATGTGCATCATTATTGGTTAAAAGCATGTTAAAAGTGACTGATTATACTATACCCTCTGAAAATAGTTCTTATATGCAAAAGCCCCTCATAGTTCAGGGTTCGTATTTTGTAAAGACTTGATCACCAGCAAGGAGACAAGATCATAAGAAAGAAACATAAGGAAACATGACAAGTTGCCGGGAACCATCAGACCTACACGTGGCAGTCACTGTGTTAAAAATATGTCTGTTTAGGAACGAAAGGGGAAAACAAAACATGTGTGAAAGTGTGGAAGAAGGAAGAAGTCAGATGAAACAAAGATAAAGAAAAAAAAAAATGGACGAAAGTAAAGACATGTGTGAAAGTGTGGAAGAAGGATGAAGTAAAATAAGTAAGTAGGAAGATGGAGAATATAGAGAGAATAAATATAAATAGAGAATAAATATAGAGATAAATAAAGACAGAGAATAAAAAGAGAAGAAATAAAACTAGAGAATAAAGACAGATAGAGAGAAAAAAAAAATGCCGGTGTAAAAGGATACCTGATTATCGCACGGCTTCCGGAAATTAGGAATGACACGACCATATGTGGATAATTAATGTACACGAGAGAGAGAGAGAGAGAGAGAGAGAGAGAGAGAGAGAGAGAGAGAGAGAGAGAGAGAGAGAGAGAGAGAGAGAGAGAGAGAGAGAGAGAGAGAGAGAGCCACAACACTATCTATATAAATTTAGTTCATACACAACAGTACGTGTAATAAAATACTTCTCGATAATTCTAGACTTTTAAATTTTGTTGATTATTAGAAGAAAAAAAAAAAAAAAAAAAAAGCCCACAGTTTCTTACGCTCTACAACAAAGAGAGTGAAATTGGAACACAAATCAAAGTGTCCCCGGCGGCAGCAAGTTGATATTAACCAGCCATGGCACAGTAAACGCTCGCTCATCACACCCCGTAAACAATTAGGTTACTAGACAAATAGTACACGTCATTTAAATTATCAGACCAATATGTTATCTCATTTCATCCTTTTTCACCCCAAACCTGTATTTACGTCTCGTGTACCTAACGGATGGTTTATTCAGGGACTCCAACGTGTATAGGAGTAGCGACTTGTGTTATTGGTTATTTGAAATGTTTGTTCTTTCGCCATATGCAACAGTGTTTAAGGCCACAGAGATGATTTGTCAGGTTCTCTCTTTCCACTACTCTTTTCAAAGGCTACACATACCATTGTTTTTTTTTTTTTCCTTCTTTTTCTTCTTCTTTTTTTTCTTTTCTTTCTTTTTTCTACTTATTTTCTTATTTTTCTTTTTTTTCTTCTTGTTTCCAGTGATGATAGATAAACTATTACTAGCATCATACAAACATTCCTAGCAATATCACTGAAAACATGTGCTTCAGCACATTAAAACAAGCGGAGAGAAAATGCCGGAACAATTGTACGTTTGTAAATACGGGAGAAGGCTGACGTCACCTTTTGTTTCTGTATCGCCACTCTGATCTGCTTTATCTACACGCAAACACTTCAATTTTAGTCACCATCCACATTCTTTTCTTTTTTTTCCTTTTTACGTATTACCTACTTCGATGCAAGGCCAAACTGTTCTTTTCTACTTACTTTCTTATTTCCTGCACATTTTTCAAAGTTAATCCACCACTTCAGTGATAACATGTGATTTGAACCAAGGACACTGTATGACACGACTGATACAACACAATAATCATAAACGAATTGAAGGGTCAGTAATCAGATCCAAACACACTCCAGATTTAGTGAGGTGATACAGAATCAGAACCTTTTCCTCGTATGACTAGCCGTTCAAAAAGTCATTAATCAGATCACAACACACTCCAGATTTCGTGGGGCGATAAAAAAAATTCACAACCGTATGATTAGTCGTTCAAAAAGTCAGTAGTCAGATTCAAAGTCCAAATATACTATCGATATAAAAATGCGATAGGAAATCATAATATTTTCTTCGTATGATTCAATAATCAGGTTTACTCACTCTCTAGTGACAGAATGGAAAAATATATAATCATATCTTTAACCCCTTCAGTACTGAAACGCGTTTTTATATTTATTTTGCTTATTTATCGATTTTATACAGCTCTAGAAACTCATGTGGGGATAAAAATAGTACAGATTCTGATCATTAATCTTTTTTACCTCTATAGACCCTTCCTAATGTTAATAAAGTCCTCTAATCATACTCAAAACTGAAGGTAAAAAAAATGTGTCTCATTACTAGAGTTGTTGAATTCGTGACCTGGTGTTTGAAATATCAATAATCAAGAGCCAAATTCACTCTTACTCAGATATTATGACTGGAAACTGTACACATGTATCATTGATAATTCAACGCACCAATAATCAGATCCAAATTTGCTCTCGCTCTGTTAGCACGACTGGAAACTGTACGTGTATATAATTCACGGTTCGAAGTGTGAATGGTCTGATCCGAACCCCGCTTCTGCTGAGGTGGAAGGAAAGGAAACTCAACAATCGTGCCTTTTCTTCCTGTATGTCTTAAGATATCAAATGTTAAAAATAAGATCCAAACATATTGACTGAATAAAACACTATAATTATAAATCTTTGCACTCTATTGCTGAGCCGTGAAGCACCAATCCCGGGCGCAAGGCAAGTTTAGGTGTGTCCTTTTGCTCCTCCTCCTCCTCCTCCTCCTCCTCCTCCTCCTCCTCTTTATCGGTACATGTTTACCGCAAAAACCACGAAGACACCACGAAGAATGGAAAGCAGTCTATCTTCCAACCATATTTTGAAACACCTTCTATCAATTGTTATCTTACTAATTTAATGCATTAAAAAACATAATTATAAGACGTGAAAATATAGTGTGTGTGTGTGTGTGTGTGTGTGTGTGTGTGTGTGTGTGTGTGTGTGTGCTTGGCATTCACCGCAAGATGTCACACATCGTTATATTTTGAACTGACGCCTAGAGACCGTATTTGTTGATGTTAGAGAGAGAGAGAGAGAGAGAGAGAGAGAGAGAGAGAGAGAGAGAGCCGGATGAGACGAGGTGAGAGAGAGAGGAGAGAGAGAGAGAGAGAGAGAGGCATCTATTCTGACGAGACGAGTAATTTTTGCAAAAATCCTTGTAATCTCTCTCCTGTTTTTTCATATTCTCTCTCTCTCTCTCTCTCTCTCTCTCTCTCTCTCTCTCTCTCTCTCTCTCTCTCTCTCTCTCTCTCTCTCTCTCTTGTCTGCTTACAATCGTCCTTGTCTCTCCGTCTCCACCCTCCACCCCCGCTGTGTATGCTTGGCTCACCTCACTCTCATCATCATCACCACCACCACCACCACCACGACCATCTTGCCAAAGAAGCTGAAAAAGTTGCATCTTTTCTCATTCGCCATGCCTTTCTCCTCATGTGTTATACTTGCATACCACGCCTACACCTTTCCACGCGCCTCCTCCTCCTCCTCCTTCTCCTCTTCCTCCGCCTCATCATCAAATATAATAATACCACGCCTGAGTACATAAATAGCGGCAGCCTTCACTCCTTCCTCCTCCTCCTCCCCCTTCTCTTCCCTCTCCTTGGCGTTATATACAATCGGTTAACGCGTTCACCTGTTAAGAAAATGAAGCCGAAGGGTCGAGTCCAGCCCGGCGGCGCTCCGTGTTTTTGTGTTGAGCAGGTGATAAATTCAATATACGCGTGGTGGCAGCCTGACAGAGCACGCCATCACAGTAATTTCAGAGCCATTCATAGAGCACTGCTAATGTGCAGGGGAAGGTGGCCGGCCGCCTTCCACATGATGGTGCTACGAGACTCAGAGAGAGAGAGAGAGAGAGAGAGAGAGAGAGGGTGGCGTGGGGGGGACGTGTGTAAATCGACATTACTGCGCACACGAAGGGCAGGTTACTACAGCGTTGTAACTACGTAATGTTAATCTCACTTGCTTATTTGATTTTACTCCACTATACTGCATCGTAGTATGTTATTAGGGAGAAACTAATAAAGGTATGAAAGAAAAGAAAGGATGTTTAATCTACGTCTATAAAGTGTTGTTTGTGGGTGCAGAAATAAGAAAAGAAGCATCGAATACTTGTTATATTATAGGGTCTTGAGAGCAGGAAAGCACAACATAGATGGTGCTATTAAAGGAAATGCGGTACAAATAGATAGTGTTGAACAGGAAAGTGCAAAAGGATGATATAATATTACTGAAGCAAATATGAATGTTTGCTTCAGAGATCGAAATAGCAAGGAACACACACACACACACACACGAACACACACACACACACACACTCTCTCTCTCTCTCTCTCTCTCTCTCTCTCTCTCTCTCTCTCTCTCGCTCACTCTCACACTCTCTCTCTCTCTCTCTCTCTCTCTCTCTCTCTCTCTCTCTCTCTCTCTCTCTCTCTCTCTCTCTCTCTCTCTCTCTCTCTCTCTCTAGCAAGTGCTGCGGGAAAAGAGAGAGCTTGTGAGAGATAATAACGGCACTGCTATCTTTAATCTGTAATACATTATCGTGCGAGGAAGAGCACTGGTCTCGTACAAACATCGCAATAAGGGCATGAACGGACATAAGCTTGTCTTATTAAGTAATTGGTGTCAGGATATCGTCTTATCTACGTACAACACACACTATCAAGAATCACTGTGTCTACTAACATAGAAAGACAAGTATTGTAACCCTTTCACTGCGGCACGAAATAATTAGTGAGATAATAGAACCCGCAAAAAGAAGCTGCCTGGCCTATATACACGTAGTAGGTACCCTGTAGTTCATGTGTACGAAGAGAGTCAGTAGAGTGATTGACTGAATGATAGTGACCTTTTATGGTACGGCACACACACATTTCTTTTATGAAGTAATGTAAAGCATCGCCCCAGTGCAATGAGATGTTTGGCAGCATGGTTATAGTCACGCGGGTCAGTCAAAGCATTGTGATGAAGATCAGTAAAAATTGAAGCAGCAAGGTATTCTTTTCAATGAGTTTCTCGAACGTTTCATTGCTTAATCCCTATTACTTTTCAAAGTCTGTAATGGAAGTTGTTGTTTTTCATGATCGGTAATAGTCACACAAGGTTTGTACTTCAGAGGCAACAGAGATAATTAGCAAGGGTTCTTAAGTGTTTCTTGTAATAGTAGCAAAAATTTTGTTAATCAGTCACCATAACAGTCAGTCAAGCCCCAAGTAACTTCATCTGAAGAACGTTTTAAAATAGCAGCGGTGCAGAATGGTTTCAGAATAATGGTCTTATGTTGTGGAGAATCACAGACCAGTGTGTGGGGTTGAGGCGGTGATTCATGCTTAGTCACACCGCTGAGCTAGGTGTTGGGTGGCACATTCAAGCACTTCCTTTGGCCTTCGTTTCTGTAGTGCAACAGGACACAACAGTGACAGACAGTCCCGCCAGGCTGGCGTGTACTGTGCACTACGCCCTCCAGTCAATGTGTAATGGCTGGTCACCACCATTGCCTTTCATCGCCTCTCTCGGCACCCACAAAAAACTCGCTTCTCGCGGGGGATAACTTGCCGGTTAGACTTTATCTTAATAATAATCGCCGCTCCGCCCTCCCTACGATCCGCAGACTGCTCCCACTCTGACATCACCCCACTACCCCTCCCACATGCCTGCCGCCCACATCGGTACGGTCTGTACCGAACGCCCGACCTCCCGCCCGTCCCTTCGCCTGCACTAACTGATGCTGAGCCCCAATTATTCCAGCCCAGCTAATCCAACTATGCCCATGGCATGCCCTGTGTGTGTGTGTGTGTGTGTGTGTGTGTGTGTGTGTGTGCGCGCGCGCTAGTGTAATTCACTTAGGGCTGTCAGCTGGTCGTCCAGCCAGTCGTTCCAGCATTCCGGCGAAAAGAACTGAGCTCGTACTCACACACACACACACGCACACACACACACACACACACACACACACACACACACACACACACACACACACACACACACACACACACACACACACAGGGCATAGTTGGATTAGCTGGGCTGGAATAATTATGTTGCTTCTGGCAAATTATTCCTTATAATCTCTCTCTCTCTCTCTCTCTCTCTCTCTCTCTCTCTCTCTCTCTCTCTCTCTCTCTCTCTCTCTCTCTCTCTCTCTCTCTCTTCCTTGTAGTAAAACTATTTTTATACTAGTAGATACATTGATAGTTACATAGATTAGGTAATTTAGTTTGACGCCGTCCTGCCCTCCAGTGTGTCTCTTCGTCAATATTTATCGTCCTTAGCATCATTCCCAGGTGTAACAGCACATCACTGAACTGATAAGTGCAAAAATTAACCGCAATTGGTGGACAAGTATATGTGTGTGGAGGGGGGGGGGAGCAGGGGGGGGCCTTGTCAGTCATTGCTTGCTACTTTTGTTGTCGTTGTTGCTGCATTTATTTTGTTATTGTTACGTTATTTGCAATGTAGATCAGAAAAGGAGGAGGAGAGGGGGGATATTAAAGGAGGAGGAGAAGGCGGCAAAACTGAAAAACAATGTTTACTTTAGTGTCCCCACTGAATGGCAGGTTTTCTATGTAATAGCTTAGCATCAGAACATGACAATATTTGAATTAGTTCCCCTTCAATTCTGCGATAGGTAACAATTAACAATACTATAAGTAATATATACATATATATAATTAAACACAATAAATCTTTAATAATAATACAACTGCTGTCAACACATCACCCCCCACCATTACTACTACTACTACTATTACTACTACTACTACTACTTACTGCCACCACCACCACCACCACCACCACTATTTCAATCCCTGGTGGTGGTTGGTGTGCTAAGTTTTGAGGACTGGGTTTGCTACAGCTCAGGGGAAAACAAATGAAAACCATTCTTTATGGAGTTAGTCGGGCTGCAACAAATGATCTAGAAAGCCTAGCCTTTCCT
>CM035205.1:23507434-23539934 GCA_020233015.1 Callinectes sapidus | reverse complement strand
TGGCTACAAAGCTTTCCTACTTCAAGACTACCGGCGATGTGACCACTGGAGGTGTGTGTGTGCGTGCTCTAGTAAATACTGGTGGAGAGTATTAGGGTGGTGAGTGTTTGAGTGAATAGGGATAGTAGTGATAAGGTTGACGGTAGTACGTGTGGTGAGCGTTTACACCAGACACTTGAGTATTGTTATTGGGACTGAAGTTCAACATTTATCTGGTACAGTATGCATTGATTCCTTCAGTAATAGTCTAGTATAACTCTGCTTCTTTATTTTTCGACTGTTCTTTTCCACACCTTCACGACACTCATTGTATACACATGATATGATAGGATAAAGTGGTGGAAAAATGTCACCACCCCTTAACATCAGTAAGTTCGCAGAGCTTTGGGGCCCTTGGCTTGTTTCCCGTCTTAGATAAATAATTTTTAAAAAGATACTCTATGGCAGTGGTAGCTCCAGGAAGCTTTCACTAGGGGCTTGAGGGAGGGCGGTTTTCACAAAATATCAAATTGTAGAGATTAGTATTTATGGTAAATTGCTGTGTATATGTATATCAATAATTGTTTTATTTGTTAATCTATGTTGATAGCAATATTGGAAGGGGGAGGCTTAGGGGGCTCAACTCTCCTGCTCAAGCCTCCCCACTAATACCACCACTGCTCAATGGTGATCACACAAACCCTTATGGTAATGTACCTTAGTGTAAGACAAGCATACCGATTGTAGTCACTTGCTCCACCAGTGTAAAGGATGACAAATCTCATTTGGTTCCCACTTTTGCAGGTGACGGCAATGTGTTGGGGAGATGTGTAGCATTGTCTGTGGCGCAGGGTGGGGCACCCTGGTGAGAGTAGGTCACCATAACATATGTCCATGCTACATCAGGCGAGTCTCGCAGAGGATACTGAAGCCCTGCACCACAAGCTGGGCACCTCATCTCAAGTTGTTCAGCCAAAGATACAAGTCTTCTGCTGCTCTGCTGAGGACTGTCAGACCAGATGGGAGTGCAGAAAGCCAGCCAGATAGCAGAGGGGAGAAGATGCAGGCTGTGGGGGATGGCATGCCACGGAGAAAGCCTGTCAGGGTATGGAATATTTCCTTTGTGGATCTTTAGGCTCACTTCATAGGAACATTTTTTTTCCCCATATAGTAGTATGACCACACAGTTGGAGTGTCTATGTCCAGCATGTCTTCTAATCGATGTTTTTTCCTGTGCAGTTCATCTGCAGCAATTCATAATTCTTGTCAGTTAACCATTGTTTGTTTGAAATAGAAAACTTAAAGAAGAGAATTATCTTTGTATGTATAAGGGACAGAGTATTGAAAATACTTGTATTAGTAATAATAATGATATTATAAGTAAAGGTAATAATTATGATAATGATATTAAGGTAGATGTTAAGAATAGGCATGCTATATCTCCTGTTGTTATTATGGCCACTATCTTTGATACTAATGAAAAAATCTCCAGAAATTGGAAGCCTAGTCTCTAGAAATAGATAGTCTATCCCTCTAACCTAGTCTAGGGCATGGGGGTTTATAAACCAATATATCTAATACTGATGAATAACCTCTGAAACTCTCAGTTTGTAACAAGTCTCACTTTCAGGTGATGGTTATTCGTGGTGCCTCCCATCTGAAGACCCTGAGGAGTAGAGAGGCCCCAGTGTTGCACCATGCTCAGGCCAGGGCTTTGGTTGACATGTGGGAGGCCCCAGTCAGCCTTGCCTCAGCCATCCCCAACAGGCACACCACACAGGAGATCCACTTCACAGTTGACCAGCTGCTGAGGGACTCCAGGAAGTCTCTCCATGTTGCCTCACACCTTCAGGTACTGGCTGGTGCACATACTTGTCCGCTGTGTAACCTCACTGGAAAAAAATAAAAAATGAACAAATAACAATAATTTTAAAGAATGTTGAATGGAGAGGGACAGGTGACATGTAGGAACTCTTTTATATGAATATGCCAAAATAAGGTAAAATGACAACTTTTATGCTTCCCTAATGTTGGAAATTTGGGTCTAAAGTTTGTTTTGTAGCAAATTCAGTTATGGAAAAGAATCTTAATGATTTATCCCATTAGATGTTTTAACAAAAGTTTTCTATAGAGAATGAGGTCCGCAAACCAATGAATTCCTTTCTTACTGCAGCCACCTGCTAATGTAAACACAGTTCCTTTCCCATACCACACCACCTTTGCCTATGTGTTCACATCTCACACCCAAGATGAAATGTCACTTGCCAAGAGATTTTTCTACACTACTGTCATTTTCACTGTCTCTTATCTCTCCTTTAGGATCATAATCTGAATCTTACTCATCTGGAGAGTGTTGTAGTATATATTGTGTCTTCATTATCTGTCCTTTAGTTATAAAAGTCCTCATCACTTTTATTATCTCTAGCTAGAAGCAAAATATCAGTCTTTCCAGGGCAGACAAATGATGTTCTTACTTCCTGGATGGACTATGGGAATAATATTTGTACTCTCAAACAAATCAATGATGTTTGGCTTCAGTTTCTGCTTGAAAAACAAACAGATATTGACTGGGTAATGAGGTGTTGTCTTGTGACCCTGGAATAGCTGAAAATAACACTTCATGCATTTTTTTATGTTTTGGCAGGATGTTGCCACTACCTGGGGCCTGAAAAAGGCAATATCTGCACTTACACCTTGTTTATACATGTCAATGTATTTGTGTGGTGCATTTATACCACACCCAAACTACGCTGTACCAGGAGATCACTTCATGTGTGGTATGCACCTACCACAAAATAGTCTTGTTGTAAGGAAGGAGTTGATTAATCATAGAAAGACACTGTAAATAAGCAGAAATGCAACTTCCCTCCTCCTGGCCATAGCAGATAGTCTGTTGACTTTTATTTATGATGTTTTCAATCACAAATATGTTTCTTACTTTCTTGTTTCTCAAACAAATTTTAGTGCATAGTTGAAATAAAACATGTGCCTTTCAGGTCCAGGATGAAGAGGATGTGGAATATAGCAGTGAGAGGAAAACTCGTAAGCCTGAAGAGCCAGAGTTGGTGGGAGCCCTTCCTCCAGGGGCACTTGATTGGCGGCCACAGGTTCTGGATGTCTGGAATCTGGGCAACTACTATGCTGATCTTTCCAAAAGTAGACTAACAGGTAAAACACTCACTCCTCTGATCATTTCTTTGCATTCACCATCCAATTATGAACTACAGTAAGGCTATGTGTCACACTCAACTGACAGTTTTCTTCACACTCATCAGTTAACCCCAGCTGTGGCTTGCTAAGACCTACCAGCTACAGTATACTGGTGGCTACATGCTGAAGTACAGTACATTATCCTGAGCTGCCTTTTGAGTATAAATGGTATCAATAAGCTAAGACTACATAGTTATATTTTAGTTTTCATTGGAATTTTTTTATTTGAGTCCAGAGCAATTTTTATTTCAGTATTTTGTACCCAACTCTTATTTCATTCTCGCTCACATAGGAGTTTCCACATCATTGTATCAGCCAGCAATGATCGATGACACTGTACAGTGGAACCCCAACTTACGAGTGCCCTCACAGAAATTCCAAATGCTATGCATCACTTGGTCAATTTTTCTGCTTCAACTCAAGAGCCAAAATCTGAGCTGAGAATTAGTTCAGGGTTTACCAATACTAGTTAATGAAGCCAACTTCACATCCAACCAGTATCCCATATCCAACGTATTCTCTCTCTCTCTCTCTCTCTCTCTCTCTCTCTCTCTCTCTCTCTCTCTCTCTCTCTCTCTCTCTCTCTCTCTCTCTCTCTCTCTCTCTCTCACAATGTTAAAATGAAAGTGTTTTGGGGGTACTGGAGTATATTAATAGCATTTCAATGTCTATTATCAATAGTCAAGATTTATTTAAGATACAAGCAAATCAAGTAATGTGCTCTGTCATGGAACAAATTTAACTCATAAGTTGAGTTATGTGCCACTGTATTCAGGAATGTGTTCCCTGCAGGTCTGGTAGTACTGACAGCTATAGCAGGCTATGCCATGGCCCCAGCCCCCATAGAAGCCTCTTCCTTACTGCTGAGTGCCATTGGGACAGGACTGGTGTCTGGGGCTGCTAACTCCATTAATCAATTCCTTGAGATACCTTTCGATTCTCAGATGGACCGCACAAAAAACAGACTCTTAGTCAGAGGTATGCAGTGAGCATATATATATATATATATATATATATATATATATATATATATATATATATATATATATATATATATATATATATATATATCGAGTACAATTATGAATAAGAAGGAAGTTTTATGAGTTCTCTCGAAATATTAAATTTGATTTCAAATATTCATAAACTTTGTCCTATAATAAGTGAATAAATAGTACTTTTTTGTTCTGTCATAAGTGAATGTGTAGTACTTGTCTATGTTTTGACTGCAGCTTCAGAAAGCTTGCATTTTTTTTATGCTATTTGTTAATTGAAGGTGAAATATATTGCATTTTTAAACAAAGGCCAATATTTGAATAATGTGCCTTTTAATAATAGTGCCTATTGTTTTTTAGGTTTGGTGAGTCCTTTGCATGCAATAAGTTTTGCTATTGTATGCAGTACAACAGGCATTGGTATGTTGTACTTTGGTGCAAATGGACTCGCTGCAGCTCTGGGTGCAGTGAACTTAGTGTTGTATACAAGTGTCTATACACCTATGAAGAGGCTCACCATTGTTAACACTTGGACAGGTGCTGTTGGTAAGCAAACAGACATCAATCTCTTAGATTTTATTTTATACTGTTAGCTGATGGAGAGTTGTAGAGAACTGATATACTTTTGAAGTACATACCTTCAGAAATTAGTACATGATGAGGCTATCAAAAGTAAGAAAAAAAGAAAGGAAAAAGTTGCATTACCATCACTTAAACTACACAACTGTGACTTCCATAGTTGGTGCCATTCCTCCCCTGATTGGATGGGCCAGCTGTGAGGGGCAGCTGAGTGCTGGGGCCTGGGTGATGGCAGCAATCCTCTATGCCTGGCAGTTCCCTCACTTCAATGCCCTCTCCTGGAACCTAAGGCCAGACTACTCCCGGGCTGGCTACCGCATGATGGCAGTGACTGATCCAGGTGAGTGGTGGTGTGGTGCTATTCATGTCACTTAAGTTTATATAAAGTTTGTGTTTAAAGACTGGCTCACATCAGAAGAAAATAATACTGTAGTGGTTTCATCAACTCAAAAAGTCAGGACTACATTATGCAGTGTAATGTGAATGATAATTGTAATGTAACAAGATATGTTTGTTGCCTTTAATGGTTAATATGTAGAGTGCTTCATGAGTTGAATTGGTTTAAACCCTTCTCATTGATGATGCATAAGGTGTAACATTATTTCTGTTCTATGCATTGAGAGTTTGAATTCATGTTTCCAATATAGACAGAGCAGGGTGGCTTTTGCATGTCTCAATCATTCAGATCTCTAGCTGCACCACATTCACTTTTAACTATTCATAATAATTTCAATATGGCAACTCCTCCGTGTTGGTGATGGTTGTGTCTTTGAAGCTTATGTGAGTTTGTGTCTTTATACTTTATAGTTGATCTTTCTGACAGCAACATGGATAGTTATTGATGACAAAGACATGATGATGATGATGATGATATTGATCCCTATAGTAATGATGAGAGTGATGTCCAAGGTTAAGAAAAGAAACATTGGAGGTTGATAATCATTAGACATGTTTCCAGATGGCTTCCTGATTTACCGCTGCAGTTTCTGTCTCAGTTTCCTGTACTGAATCCTACTCTCAGCGACTAATCACTTGTACCTTTTTCTGATGCCTTCAATTTTTCTTTGATGATAAGCTAGATGGACAAGAGAGCTGCCTTGGATTTTCCATAAATGTCGTGAGAAAATTGATCATGAACAAAATTATTTAACACCGTTTACATGACAACATGTTTACCTTTCATGCCCAAAATCAGTTTTGAAAAATTGATAAGAAAATATAATACATACTTCAAAAGACAGAAAATATTGAATGGCAATTGCACACAGTGGTGGCCTGCCCTTCATTCTTTGGTGCTGGGTTCACACTTCACACTTCTTAGTGAAGAGGTTAAGATAATTCTCTGTACCTTACAGATTTGTGTAGGAGAGTCAGCCTACGGTACAGCCTGGCTATGGTTGGGATATGTACCCTTGCCCCTGTCATTGATGTCACTACATGGACATTTGCTGCAGACTCCTTGCCTTTCAACGGATATCTTGTGTACTTAGGTAAGATTATTATATTTGTTTATTATGGTTAACTAATGCACATCGACCTATATACAGAAACATACATAAGAAACATTCATTGGTCCTGAGAAGGAAAAAGTATGCAGTTGTGTAGGATCTCTTGATCACCTAATAGAGAACCTTGTGTGCACCAAGCCATTCCTGTGAGAATACATTCCTTCTCCTCCTACTCTTACCCCCCCACCCCATGATAAGCTTTTGTCATGCAGTTATTAATGGACAGCACTGCTATTTCTCTGCATTCTATTTACCTCAGAGATAAAAATGAAGGCCTATTATGATTCATGTTAATTTTCAGCAACATAACCCATAATATTTGAAGTTTAGAGAGGTAGTATAAAAAAACCTTGATACATCACTAGTTGGTAGGGATAGAGGGAGAATGAATTGGCAAAACACACACACACACAAAATAAGGCAGATGAACAGCAAAGATTGTCATTGAGATAAGAAGCAAACTTTCACTGACAGGAGCATGTGTTAATGTTACATATGTACATGTATCTAGACTGGCGTATCCTTTCCTTGCTCTTTCTCAGATGCACACACACATCAAAAACACAAAAACACAACTAGGGGTATAAGCAAGATGCTAATGTGTTGAATATTTTTATTCATTATTTTTATGCCATAAACATCTCCCCAAGGGAAGGTGTGTACAGTGTACAGTATAAAAAAAAGGAAATTAAAGTTAATAATCATCCAAGTAGTGCTCTCTCTCTCTCTCTCTCTCTCTCTCTCTCTCTCTCTCTCTCTCTCTCTCTCTCTCTCTCTCATAATTATTGATGATAGATAATGAAATAATATAGATTACCTTTGTACAATTATTTGATCTATCTGTCTGTTGGTCTCTGAAGCAATTTTCCCTGGTACATGTATTGTTTATCACTATTGTGTTGATGTTTTAAGGACTTCTGACAGTGGAAGGAAGTCTTCCTTCTTGAAAGTCATCTTGATCTCAATAATAAACTGCCCATGGGTGAAGACATCACTTGGTTAAAACCTTTAGATTCACACTTGTGAATAGATTGAGGTGGTGGTGGTGACAAGGTGCAGGGCAAAGGGAGGAGACACTTGGTTCTGTGCTTCAGATACCACTCTCCTTGGCCAAATCCCCATGCTTATACAGGCCAGCCTACATTGGTTGTCGTTAGGCCACATGTGGTATTTTTTCATTCTAGAATCACCACATCACATACAATGCAGAAGTTTGAGTTTCTGAGAGATTTTGTCTCTTATTTTTATTACTGTATTTATTTTGGTTATTTTGGTATACACTTTTCAATTTGCATAATGAGACTTCTTAAATTGCATGGAAATTTATCTCTATACCAGGCCAGCAAACCCAGTGAGGATAGCCCACGTAAAGGTATGAAACTGGTATATATTTAGCATACAATTTCTGACACATTTTGACTACTGTTGTAATAATATTTTCTTTTATTCTTACACAGCATGGAAGTTTTATCAAGATGCAGACAGCAAGAGCTCTAGGAAACTTTTTTTCTTCTCCTTAATTCACTTGCCAGTGATTTTAACATTAATGATCATCAGTAAGAAGCATTATGGTAGAAATAAAAAGACGGAGGTTGCTGTAGCCAACGAGAGTGTTGACAGTGGGACAAGAGATCAGATATCGTCTACTTTAGTTACCTGATGCCAGTTTAATTTACATATGTAATAAATCAATGTATATAAGTAAAGGAGTGATATTTTTATACTTGACTCTATTTATCCAAAACTTAAGTTAGTTGGACCGGTACTAGATTAAGTGGTCATAGAAGCAGTCAAGCAGCAGCAACAGCTCGATTCTAAGTTTTACCCATGTGGCTTATGTTTTTCTGGTAAGACAAGTAGTGAATTGTTTATGTTTTATGTCATTTCTGTCACAATGGTTGGTTTTCAAGTTATGACCCTTTTATCAACTTAATGCTCACCTCTCATCCATAATGAACCTGTGGGAAATCAGATTTTTTGGAAAGAGGAGCATCAAATTGAGTAATGTGTCTTGCAGAAGAGGTCAGAAATAAAAATGACAATAAAAAAACTGAAATTATATAAATTATACCATTAACAGTGACAGTGGAAATAGCAGTGGCTGCCATGAGCGTTTCTGTGTTATTGGTGAGCAGCATTGTCAATGATTTGCTATGCTGATTTGTTTCATGTAGACTTTACCCTCATTTTTTGTGTAATTAGGTTTGGAAAGTTAGGTTACAAGATCCCTAGGGCCTAGATCATAGGGAGTGAGAGCAAGGCACAAGATGAAAAGAATCATAACAGAAAACTATCCATTTGTAACAGATATGATATAGAACATTATTCAATTCACTATATGTTTCACACAAAAAACATGAGCCATATGAAAAGATTATTGGTATGGTCAGACTTAGAATTGTAAACCTAACACTTGGAGAATAGAGAATGAACATTGGTGTGTGGGTCTTCAGCATGGCATCAGCATTTAGTAGATAATATAAGCAAAGATACCATAACAAATTGTATTAGATGACATCACCTCTTATTTATGGAGGGAACTTATAATACTATCACAGAGGTTAAAAACTAGTAACACTAATTTAGAGAGAGTGAAAGTGAGTCTCTTACTAAATACCATGAAAGAAATTTAAAATGTGTGCTGGTCTTCTAAGTACAGTGGTATCTCTTGATTTGAACTTGATTTGTTCCTTTTGGCTGCTCGAATTGCGAAAATTCAAATTAGGAAGCAATATTTGCCATTGAAATTACTGTAAAAACATTTAATCTGTTCCAGTTTATTTTAAATAAAAAACACTACACTTAACCCCTAGCTACTGCGAGAAATTGGTCCCGTAACATAGCTGCAATAGCTAAAAACGCAATAGCCATTGTTAAGAAGTAATGGGAAAAAATAAAATTGGTCCTGGCCCATCAGAGTGGCACCTTGTTTTCCCCCTCATCTCATCGATATCGTTCACATTTTGAGAGTATGAAGTAAGCACAGACATGAAATGCATAAAAAAAAAACAAAGAAAAAAAAAAACAGGCATAACAAAAGACTTATTTACTTTGGTGTGAAACTCCCAAGTCCTGATAAAGATTGAACAGGCCTCCCCCAGTTCCCTGCCTCCCTCTCATGCACTAAATATGGGAACAGATCACATAGTATTTCCCCCCTCCCCCTCACTCCATCCCTATCCACTCCCATTCGATAGAATATATTCTCGCAGCATTATTTCCAACAGGAATTATTCCAAGAAAAGTATAAATTATTGCACAAAACTGTAAATTATTGTATTATCGTAGTTTGTGCAAATGACAATAGTATTTAACAATTCATTCTCCATTGGTTGTTTAAATATATCTTCATTACTAAATAAGTTTCCCTGTAATGAGTAGAAGGCTGCATTGACTAGGGTGTGTGTGTGTGTGTGTGTGTTTTAATGTTTTTTTAAGTTTAATTATGTCTGAAATGAATTTTTTTGAGGGACGACGTGTGGGTGTATTTGTGTGTGTGTTAAGTTTTTCTTCTTGTGTGTGTGTATTCTATATTTCTTTTGAAGGGTGAAATGTGTGTGTGTGTGTTTTCTTCTTTTTTTCTTTGTGTGTGTTTTTTTTTTTAGGGGTGATGTGTGTTTGTGTGTTTTTTTATTTTTTGTGTGTTTTTATTGTTTTTTTTTAAGTTTAATTTTGTTTGTAATGAGTTTTTTGTGTTTGAGTCTTTTCTGATTTTTTTTTTTTGTTATTTTGGACATTGTGTGTGTGTGTGTGTGTGTGAGAGAGAGTTTGTTTATGTTTTCTTCTATTAATGTTTTTAATGCTTTTTTATGTTTAATGCCTGAAAAGATTTTTAAAAACCCTCGTAAACATGGGAAACCTTAAAAACGTCAAAACCATGCAAACCTCTTAAAATACCATCAAAAACATAGAAACACCTTAATAAAACCTCAAATAACATGAAAACTCTTAAAAACCAATAGAAACATGAAAAATACCCTTAGAAACAAAGAAAAACATCCCTAAAAGCCCCCCAAATCACCCCTAACCTAATGTAACCTAACCTAAGGTTAACTATCTTTTGCAGGTAGGACATGCAAGAATATCTTCTAAAAACCCTAAAACTACCTTTGAAAATCTGAAGAACTGCCAAAAAAACACCCCTAACCTAACGAAATCTAACGTCCCATTACAAGTGTTCCAGTGGTTCAACCTCTTGGTTTTAACAGCAAGCAAAAAACATGAAAAACCTTAAAAAAAAAACCTTAAGCACCCTAGAAACACCCTTAAAACCCCTATAAACAACATTAAAAATACCCCCCCAAAACATCCCCTAACATAACATAACCTAACAAAACTTATTGTCCCTTTACTTGTCTCCCACTGTTACAACTTGGTAGTGTAAAAGTGCAGAGCAGAAAAACATGAAAGGTTTAAGAAACAACCTTAAACACTCTAAAACACTCTTAAAAACCCTAAAACCTCCCCCCCCCCCAAATATCTCCTAATATAACCTTAACCTTAAAAAATGTCAAAAATATGAAAACCACCTTTGCAAACCCCTTAAAACATCATCAAAAACATAAAAACACCTTAATAAAACCTCAAGTAACATGAAAAACACTTAAAAACTAATACAAACATGAAAAATACCCTTAAAAACAAAGAAAAACATCTCTAAAACCTCCCCAAATCATCCCCAACCTAATGTCACCTAACTTAATGTTAACCATCCTTTGCAGGTAGGACATGCTAAAACATCATTTAAAAGCCCTTTAAAACTGCCAAAAAAATATCCCTAACCTAACGAAATCTAACGTTCCATTATAAGTGTCCCAGTGGTCCGAACTGGTGGTGTTCACAGTGAGCAAAAAACTTTAAAAACCTTAAGAAAGAATCTTAAACACCCTAAAAACACTCTTAAAACCTCTAAAACAACCTTAAAAAATACCCCCCCCCCAAAACCACCTCTAACCTAATGAAACCTAACGTCCCTCCCAGTATTACGATTTGGCAGTGCTCAGAGCAGGGCAAAAAAATGAAAGATTTAAGAAACAACCTTAAACACCCTTAAAACCCCTAAAAACAACCTTGAAATATACCCCCCAAAATTCGAACTTAATTCATTCTTTTTGACTGTTCGAATTGCGAAAACTCAAATTAGGAAGCAATTTTTCCCATTGAAATTAATGCAAGAACATTTAATCCATTTCAGTTGATTTTAAATAAAGAATATTATACTCAACCCCCAGCTACTGCGAGAAATTGGTCCCTTAGCATCACCGCAATAGCCATTGTTAAAAAGTAATGGGGAAAAAAAATTGGTCCTGTCCTATCAAAGTGGCACCTGTTTTCCCCTCATCTCATCATAATTCATAGATATTGTTCACATTTTGAGAGTATAAAGTAAATACAGACATAAAATGCATAAAAAAAAACAAAAAAAAAAAACAGGCATAATAAAAGACTTATTTACTTCGGTCTGAAACTCCCGAGTCCTGGTGAAGATTAAACAGGCCTCCCTCGGGTCCCCGCCTCCCTCTCATGCACTAAATACGGGAACAGATCGCATAGTATTCCTCCCCTCCCCCTCACTCCATCCCTATTCACTCCTATTCGATACACAAACAGACCGAGTAGGCCGCTCCCCCACTCCCTCCCTCCTCCAAGCACTCACCATCCTCTGTCCCTCCTCTCTCTGTCTCTCTTTTATCATGTAGAATTATATTCTTGCAGCATCATTTCCAACAGGAATTATTTTAAGTATAAATTATTGTACAATACTGCAAATTATTGCATTATTGTAGTTTACGCAAAGGACAATTATATTTAACAATTCATTCTTCTTTGGTTGTTTTAAGTATTAAATATATCTTCATTAGTAAATAAGTTTGCCCGTGACCAGAGTAGAAGGCCGCATTGACTGGGGTGGTAGGTAGGAAGTGACCAGGGTCTAGGAGCCGGAGTGACTTGAAAGCTGTTCACGAGTCGCAATAGAGAAAGGTGTTCACGGCAGAGAAGTTGGCTGACTGGCGGGAAGGCGGTGTCAGCCACCACGTGCGTTTGTGTTCGAATTGAGAGGCTACATTTGGATTAGAGGTGAAAATTTGTTTGCCAAATATTTTTGGATTGGTAACTGTTCAAGCCAAAGGGTGTTCGAATCAAGAGGTACCATTGTACAACATTTGTAGATAAACATGACAAAGAATCACAGATCAACATTCATGGAATTCATTATTCCACTCAGCACATAGCAAGATAATCTGGAATATTAACTGAATTCCAGGACAGTATCATTGTTATGAAACAAATAATCTAGGACCAGATCATTTTTAGAAAATAAACCAAAACAAAACAAGTCCAAATCTTGGATTTTACTTGCACAGATTGAAGTCAGTCAGAAAAGAACAAACACTAAATGCTTTGTTCTTATACATGCTTGATACTTGATAGTACTTAGAGCACACCTGAATACTGAACACTGAACCTGAAGTGGCAAATTGATGTCTTTGGTACTAGATACCTTTGCAGGATCATGTGGTACCACTGGTATGACTTCGTGTGAAATCAATGATTGCTCTGTGAGACTGAATCGAGGCCCTATACTACTATACTACTATATCTATACTACCTATAGATGCCAACTGTGGCAATATGGGCTTGTGTCACACTACCCAGAAGCCGATCCTGCTTATCAGGTTGTCTCCGAAAGGGATAGCCCAGCATGGAGGATGCTAAAGTAATGCCCACAGAACTCATGGCTGTGGCAAGTCAATGCCTCTTGCTGGGAGTTACTTGGTACGGAAAGGGAATCTGCATGGAGACTCACAATATGTGACTGACAGTAATGGCGTCATAGGGTATCTATGTACAGCAATCACCATCAGTAGGTAACACTGCATGCAGGAATCCCTACAAATGTATTCAGAAACACAGAAGTGTACTACCATTCACTGCAACAGTGGCTGTCTTACATTGCCTGAATACTGAGTGGTGTACAGCATAGCATTTTGGAAAAAGATGCAGTATAACTGTATGATGAATCCACTGACTTGAAAATTATCTCCATACACTGGGGAAAGCTGCATCATCTTGGAATATTTTATAATGAATCACATTTCCAACCATTGATCTTTACTTAGAGCATCCCTTACTTTACATGAAACAAATATAGATACAGAAATAAAACATTTTACAAAGCTCAGACTAAAAATCACAATTTAGTGTCAAGAGAAATCACAACCAAAAATTAATAAAAAGATATACATTACATTCAATTTTACTATGACAACTTTCATAAAACTGTTTCAAACTCCTAAATCTTCTATCTAAAATGTTGAGCTTTAGTTCAAATACTAGCCTATTTTGCTGTGTAAATGTACATTATGAAGTGCATGGCAAGCTTATTATTTATAATTATACACTCACTCCACTAACTGTAAAAAGAACTAGAGCTTACATTGCTTTCAAATCATACGACAAAAATAGAGTGAGAAGAAAATGCCAATATTATCCTCTTCGTGAAAGGAAGAGTTCCAGCTTTGGTTCGTAAGATGAAGCTGAAGGAAGTCCTGTCAAGTTAGGTAATGTAACAATTTGCACTACAGGACTTGCCTTCAACTATTTTCAAGGAAAACACTTCAAAGCTTCTTACAAAACAGAAAAAATGATGGAAAGCATGTGCTTCATCATTCATTGAATGAAAAGCATAAATGTGATATGTATGATCTGTGTTGACTGCCTTTGTTCTTTGGTTGCACAGTCTTCCCTCAAAGCAGAATGTTCCAGCAACAGAATGTAAAATACAGTACAAGATTTTCTTTCTTAATACATATGTAAATATAACAAGTTGAGGAATGAACAGTTAAACAGATCCTCTCTTCTGACAACATTAGTCACAAAAACACAGCAATGTCTGACTCTATGGCATGTGTGTGATAAACAACTCTCACTATATCTTGGCATGTGTGTGATAAACAACTCTCACTATATCTTTAAGTACCAACACGAGCTTCATAAGCCCCAGATATACTTCACATCTAATAAATACATATAAAAATACGATAATGCATTATCCATAGCCCATACCATGATGTGAATCTTTAACAAACCTCCTTTCCATATCAAAGTGGTCTGTACTCCTAACCTAGGTATGAGGCAAAAAGTAACATTTGTGAGGATAAGAAAGTGCTCCTCCTAAAAATTATTATACACAACTGAACCTCTTGAACCACAACAGACTGCACATTGTATCGCCTCGACTCCACTACACATAGAAAAAAGTGGGCACTCAAAGAATTGTTTGTACAGAAGTCCTTCAACAACACAAGTTTTCAGCTCATGCCTTTATGTAAATTGACTTGATCTACATTTGATTTAACATATGTTTTGATTTGCACAGCTAAAGGACTTCTCTACCACACAATAATGCTACATATTTGGTCTTCATAAAACACTTCAACAAACTCCCAAACAAGGTAATATATTTACTATGCATAATGTGATTGGCCAGCTAAAGAGGTTCCACACCACTATCCACCAAGAGCTGCCTCCTCATGGACGGACAGGTAGCTTTTGGAGCTTAGACAGCCAGACCAAGACAACAAGAGACTGGCCAACACAATACATAGTAATACTGTACTAAAAAGCTTTTACATTAAGAACAATAAAACATTCATTTTATCCAAGAACGACAGAAATTCAATACATCATGAACAATTGCATCAATAAGGGAAATCTGTACCCAGCATATGTATATTTATATTCAAATAACACATATAACCTTACTACCTCATATAATAACCTAAAAGATCAAAAGTACAAAATAATATTTGGTTATAAGGTAACATCACTGAGCCAATCTTCTAAAAGGACTAGCTACTGAACAAAACTCAGCATATTGACATCTTAAGGCCTCAACTGAACTTCATTCCATCATTAAATAAACTCAGAACCAAAGTGTACTGTGTACATCAAACATTGATGTAAAAACCTCAATCTCATCTCACATAAAGTCTAGAATGCTTTGCCCTCCTGGATTTGACTAAATTATCACAACCAATCAGAAAGATTTGCATCATAGATGTAAAGGAAGGGTCTTTCTGAATCATTGAAGCTGAGGTGCATGACTATGTATGACCAAACTACCTAACAAAGTGATGCGCCGGCTGATGAAGTTGTGAGTCTGTGCTTCCCAAACAATCAAAGCTTTATATTAAAAGGATGCATTACCAGACCAAGGAACCAACAAATAACAGTAGATTGAGGTGATTCAAGAGTGTTTTGGCTGTATGAATCAACTTGTCGAATTGACTCTGAATACGTAAATCAGTTGATTAAGACTAATCTTGCCTCTAGAAGAAAGAGTTGAGAACACTTGTATCAAGAGTCCTTGGACCACTCTACTCCATGGTGAATGCTGCAGAACATGACCAATAAGAACCATAAGCCAAACATTTGTACAAAAGGTTAATAATAAATATGCAACAAAAATTATTAACAGTCATGATATACTAACAATATGAGGGTTGTCTCTCTTCATATCCAAGTCCCTGTTATTTTTGAAGAGAGAAAAAACTTTTTGAAACATATACATCCATCCTATGACTGGTATAAGGCACTTGTTAACATTTTTGTCAATGGTAGGAAGTGTGCAATAAAAAAGAGCTGCAAAAACCTGCAAATAAGGAATTGCAAAAACAAGCACCAAAATGTGGAATGGGACATCTCCAATGTGATGCCAAAACCTCCATATTGACACATCAGAGTTTGGTGTTTGGTGCAGCTTGGAATGCTCCAGTGAAAATTCAGCAAACTGATCTGCAATATCAAGAAAATAATACACAGCTGCAAATGATGAGGCAAGGTAGAGGGCCAAGCAGAGCCAGGCAATTCTTTGACGAAAATTCATATTTCTTGGCCAGCAGAGATGTGGAGTCCCAAGCAATGTGCCTTAGTGGCATCCTCCAGCACTGCAGCCAGTTCCAGATTACCACTCTCAGGCACTGGCTGAAAAGATTATGCTTGGGTGAATTAACAAGAAACAACTAGGCACATTCAGACCATAAAAAAAAAAGCTAGACTTTGGTATTCACAAACAAGATGACTGAATGTGAATTTACCAAAAAACAACTAAACATGCTCAACTATATACATGGAAATAACAAAAATGGATATTCAAGCAAACAGTTAAAAAATTGCAACCTTGTCAGTTATTAAATTTGATTTATATATACATACATCTCTTACATTATATACCTAATGAGTGGGGAATAGTCTGGCACTGGAATGATATCTTGAAAGTCATCAAAATAAACTGATATTGTTTCACACACTTTGTTTGCATAAAATTTTGGAGTGGTATTTGGATAGGAGGTTATACATACATGCAGACATACATACACCAAGGCTGTCTGCCCCCAAATGAGGGGCTTGCCATGGCAATGTACACAACATTTAAGTACTTGACATCTTGCCCCCTGGAGAGAAGAATGTATTTCTATTGCATAATTTGGTGAATTTTATAAGAAAGAATGCTCCTTCAAAGTAAATATTCCCCTATATTGCATCCAATTATAAGGGTTCTCATTTGTTTGGATTAAAATTTCAAAAACTTTTCATTGTTAAATTACCAAGAAACATAAATATGTATAGCTTGGAAGGGACTGACATAAAAATAGTGTGGCTTCGTTGCCTTTACATGAAGCTAAGAGAGGTGCCTCAATACAGAATATAAATACTAGGACTCTCTTTTGTATAAAATTTAATCTCACGTGTAAATTCCTATTTCCATGCTAAAACAGTTTCCATGAGGTTTGGTACTGTGTCAGCTCTGAAGGGTGTACACCAGGCGATAAACTGCCACATCTAAAGCAACTGACTTAACACTACAGTCTTACTGAAGGTGTGGTGGTGTGGGCGGTGGAGCTCGCACACCTGAGACAAGCAGCGCCTGTCACGTCACCACTACGACCACCTGCTGCCTCGCGCTGCTAAGTATATTGAGCTGTTCCCTCAGTTAACGTGGCATGTGGTGGCCCAGTCACAAAACTTATATCACCCTTGAACAGGCGCTCGATACGATCACCGTGTCATGTAATACCGTGCAGGGACTCTACACAAGGCTTACCTGAGACAGCCACTGCTCGGCCAGCCCCGCTGCTCGCCAGCCAGCCAGTGTTTACATTTGCTCGCTGGCTGCTCACCACCACGCACCGCACCACAGAACACGGAGAACTATAGGGACAACTCGCTCATACTTCTTTCTACCATTAGCCGACGGAGCTATTTTAAGAGTATAGATGACATGTGTATGAGTGCATGATGCCCTACCTGGGACTCCTGTCTGTCTGTTGTACGGATCGACATCGCTATCTCTTATATAAATATTTTTATCCACAAAAAGATTTTTTTTTTACCTCATCCATACTTCACCATTCAAGAAACATGATATTGGGAGGCACAAAATGAAATTTTGCATGGAACAGCCAAAATAAAGATCGAGATGAGGGAGCAAATTTGGCCGCGCCGCCGATCGGCGAGACAAAGCCAGCAGCAGCAGTAGCCTAGTGACTGCTGTAATAGAAGTTATCTTTGTACGGATTATAGGATCGTGCCACGAGGATTGCCTTGACCTCTAGATACTGAAATACCACTTCCCCTGGAATGAACTAATAGTAGTAGTAGTAGTAGTAGTAGTAGTAGTAGTAGTAGTAGTAGTAGTATCTAGTAGTAGTTGTGGTGGTGGTGGTAGTAGACAACAAATTATAATGCTGATTATAGTAATGATAATAAAAGAATCTTAATAATCATAATGATGATGATGATAGTAATAATAGTAGTAGTAATAATAATAATAATAATAATAATAATAATAATAATAATAATAATAATAATAATGATAATAATGATGATAATAATAATAGTAATAATAATAATAATAATAATAATAATAATAATAATAATAATAATAATAATAGTAAATATAAATGTGATTGGCTGTCTCTCGATAGCCAATGAGCGCTCTTATACGAGTTAGCGACACCCACCCCAAATAGCGACAATGTTCGTGGATACCGATTCTCGAGTGTCGCTATCAGGTCTGTCGTTGGTTAAGCGCGTCGTTATTACCGACGCGATTAACGACAAGCTTCGTGGATCCGGGCCCTGATCCAGCTTTAAGGGTTGAGACCACGAGTACCTATAGCGTCAGTGGCGTTCATTGATGGGAAGGTGAGGGACAGAACGTAAACCAACGTCTAGGATATGGAAAAATAATCCTTATGGCAACCGACAAATATTTAGTATGTACATGCATTGGATACTGTATGTAATTCATCAATATCAAACTAGGTGGTTCGAGAGATCCATTCTTGCGGAACTCCTTTCAAGTAAAATGATGGTGCGATAAGGAAATATGAACTCAATCTGGGAAGAGATAACACGATCATGTGACTCTAGAAAAAAAAAAGTGAATGGACCAAGATAATGTCCTCTAAGTCATATAATGTAAAACACTAGGATTATAATACAAACCTTAATTTTGTGTTCCAAGCAATACAGGGGATCGAGCAAATATCCATTGCATTCGCGGAAACCCGAATTACATACTCGTTCCAGAGTTTACTGTAGAAAATGAACGTTATGCTTCTCACTGAGCACAGAAATACAACCTCCTTTCCTGAGACACCAACCTATTATATAGCCGGGTGTTGCTAGCGCGTGAATGCAGTTTCATCATGCAGCTTTTAGAACAATGGACCGTAAGTAGGTAAGTGTCGGGAAGGAAAGATAAATGTGCGTTGAGGAACATTCTTAGAATCACATGCATGCAGGTCTTCTTTTTAAGATTTTATTTTTTAAAGAAATACGGCCCCTTTTTTATGATGAAATGGAACATATCATTTGAAACACACACACACACACACACACACACACACACATGTATATGGAAAATAATACTGTCTGGATACAGTCACGTTTCCTTGAATAATTTTTAACTAGTACATAATAGTAAGGGCGAGGCCTTTCTTTGAACATCTAACTAAGGGGCGGGTCCTGGAAGGGTGTTAGCGTCTGGCTCAGGGTAGGGCGGATAGTTCAATGTGGTGGGATACACTGGATTGGTGTGGTAAATATTGCCGAGAGTCTGAGAGTACAGTGTGTTAGGTCTGAGGTCCACTGTGTCGGTTCTAGGTACTATAGACGCTGGCGAGCCGGGATGCGCTTCCAGGACAGGCGTGGATATCACCACCGGCGGGGGGTGAGGTGTAGGGACAGTCACGGCGTTTGTGGGCTGAAGTGGTCGGTTAATCAAGGCGATGTAAGAAAAGTAGACCTCGGCGCAGTAGATAAATGCGAGAAACAAGCAGAAGACTCCACTGGCAACTAGGTTAGCTGGGTAGGCGCGAACCATGAGTAGGATGGAGGAGATGAACAAAGCTAAGACGTTGTAGGAGTACAGGGCCAGCTCCTGTCAGGAAGAAAAGCAGTGGTTACTAATGAATCGTGCTACTACATAACATCTCTCTCTAAAAATCGTTCATATCACTCAGAAGGTACAGTGACTCAAAAACAAAATGTTTCAGATAGTGACACAGTACATGAAAAAATACAGAAGACGCATCACCCCTTCATTCCCTTTACTTTCACACCCCAGCCCTACCTACCACTGGCGTGTGTTTCAGCTGGGTGTAGCCGAGCACATACACCGTGAGGAAGACAATGGCGTTGATGAGGCTTGGCACCAGCACGGTGGCAACGTAAGCAGGCGAGCCGTCATTGTTCGCGAAGAAAGTAATGATGGCAATAACCAACAGGATCTGCAGAGAGGTAATTAATTCTCTCTCTCTCTCTCTCTCTCTCTCTCTCTCTCTCTCTCTCTCTCTCTCTCTCTCTCTCTCTCTCTCTCTCTCTCTCTCTCTCTCTCTCTCAGGAGTCGTCTGTGTTAACAAAATAAATGCGTGTGTCCTGATAGCACAGCTGCACCTCGAGATTAAAATTGGTGTTAGCTGAAGGTGTGGCCTGCATAGCGGCGCCTCCCTCCCTGAGATGCAATACATTCACTTTGTATAATTAACTGTAGTATTGATTATTTGCTTAAATACAGAAAGGAAAGTCAATTTAACTCGAAACTGTATCTGCGACTACGAGAGAGAGAGAGAGAGAGAGAGAGAGAGAGAGAGAGAGAGAGAGAGAGAGAGAGAGAGAGAGAGAGAGAGAGAGAGAGAGAGAGAGAGAGAGAGAGAGAGAGAGAGAGAGAGAGAGAGAGAGAGAGAGAGAGGGAACAAATTTTTGACAAATGAAGCGAAAAATGGAAAAAAAAGTCCAGTGGACTAACATTGAACAGTTCTTAAGTGGTTAGAACGAACAATTTTTAATAAACCATCTATGTACTTAGCTGATTTATTAACATTACCCAATATTTGCACAAGTACTATGTTCCTATACGATATCCTTTGTTCGCACTTACAATTTCTGGGATTTTGATGGCCACTGCAGGCTCTTTGAGGACGTCAGGATTGGATCTCGTCCCCAGAATGGCCATGGCTCTTCGCTGTTCTGCTCTTGCCTGTGGAAATGTGATGTGCGTGTAAGCGACAGGAAATTGTAGGCACCGCAATCAGGCAGCGTGCTGGGGGAGAGAGGAAAACAAGTGACATAATAGAACGGATCCCTGGTTACACTGCTTGCTGGCATGTCATAGTGACAATTACCAGAAGTTCCATGATAAATGTTTATCGCAAGCTAGTCATAAGTCATGTGTCTCATTGTAATCTATTACCAAACTTAAGCTCCTCTTCTTTATATGGAAATCTGTTGAAGGACAAATGGAAGCTTTTCTGCAGTATTCGATGATCTCTATTCGTTACAGATACCATACCTGTTTGTGTTTTTTCTTGTGGTCAACGAATCTCAACTTTTATCTATTTGGTTATTAATTTATACACAGCGAGATGGAAACCTCTTCAACAGCATTCCATGACCTATCTACTATAGTTTCGTCGCCTGTGTCAATTGGTCTCCAATTTGTTTCGTTTTATTGTTTGTCTTATACTACTGTCAGGATAGCATATTACACCATTATCTCAACATAAAATGTCACTTTTCTTTCTCTCCACTTTATCCTGCCTTTGTGATCTGTAACTCTGTATCAGCATCTCTGAATGTAATGATGTCCTTAGTGTCTTGACTTGACCACGAGGGACCCCATGTGCCTCGTCCTTTGAATGTCAGAACATAGCGTACAGCCACCTGGGATACAATTACACTATACTTCAGCAGCTCACACAAGTCGCGATGATGGGATTGCCCATTCACTTCCATGTTCTGATGGTAATGAGTTGCAGAATGTCTAGGAAAAATGTTAATCGTATACTTTATCCGTGTGGTGGACACTCACGCCTTGACACTCACCTGTGCTCCGTGTACAGAATAACACAATGGTAGCCACTGCGTGGCTGGTGGACTAGTGAGTGTGGGCAGGACTAGACACAAGCTTCCTCTCCTTTGTCATGATAACAATATTTGATAGTCACTGATAAGGAAGAAATGTATGATAAGCAATATTATTGGGTTATTTACATTTATCATTTCTCTTTTCTCTTCCCGTTCCCTTCGTTTTATATTCCTGTTAACTTGATTTGAGTGCATTCAGTTCATGCATTGGTGGTTAGCGTCAGTAACAGCTTCAATGCCTGACAAGGAGGATGCTAACGGTGATTGATTTATGACTGACTTGCTCAGAGTCACGAGAGTGACATGAGGTCATTGTGGTTGTGGTGATAGCAAGGATAACTTACCATTGTGATGACAGTTTGATAACGAATCGCGACGATGAGCTGATGGCATCAAATATTTGTCGATCTATGAAATAAAGGATTATGTACATAGTGTATTGCATTTAATTATCTTCAGTCAAACATAACAATTCTAATATGAATTAATAACGAGATGAAATCGCGATGTGATGAACAGTGTTTTCGTGATCGTCGGCTGTGTGTGACTGTACTGAATGAAGCAACATGCAGGTGACGGGTCTTGCTATATCGACTATCTTTAGTTTCACCCACACACGCGCGCGCGCGTGCCGGCGCTCATCGTTGGAGTCTCCTTTACATAATAAAGATGAAAACAATGAAATGAAAAATAAATAAAATGACATATATACTTATATAAATAATATATTATCAAAAAAGGTTTGATTACAAAACACTTTACAGATCTTTGCTTTCTTTGTATGATTATTATAATGTCATAGAGATAAGCGATTACATTTTACATAAGTACTTTTATAACAAAATATTACATTGACATTGCATCTACATTTATGTATATAAATAATACTTAACAAAAAATAACGAAACATGATGATAATGCCGGAAATTAGTCTCGCTTGTGTTCTCGATCGAGTGACTCAGGAAAGTGAGACCGCAGCAGCGCTACCACAGCGACCCGAGCCCATCGTGTGCTGTGTAGTACTTCCAGACAGAGAGGCAGTGCACCAAGCGCTGCCACGCAGGCCCACCGTCCCACAGGGGATGATTGGCTAACCAAGCCACGGAGTCCCGCCACACAGGCCAATCTGCTCCAGCAGAGGATGGCTGGCCCAGCCTCCTCACTACGCACTGCGCACATTGAACATATGAATTATACGGAAACGACAAAGAAATCTACATGAGTATGACAGACAAGGCAGCTCCTCGCATAACACACGTAATAGTTTGGTGACACTCCAGCAAGAAATACACAGGGCAAGTGCCAATACGCCACGCTCTTCTCCTGGGTGTGTGGACCAAGCTGAGGGTTTCTCTGTGGAATCATTTACATTTGGCACTCCCAGCGTCATCAGCGTGCCAGGCAGTACAGGATCGAAGCGACTCAGCAACCAATCCTTGAGGCCTATACATTGCTGCCTCACATCGCGGAGAATTATGACGGTGAACCAAATTTGTTTCAGTCACGCTCTCACTTATTCAACAACACACTCTCAATCCTTCGCCGGGCTTCAGTTCTGTGCTGTCTTTAAGTATGCTCTGCAATTATGTATTTCAAGTCTGTGGAATCACTCGAAGAATTACACATATAACTTTGTGAACGAGATCAGTGATGGATTGCCGCTCACTCTTTGGCAACACCAAGCTTCACCAAATGCGCTGCGGTGCCCTCAGCCTCACACTACGCCATTCCCATCAAACTCGTTGTCTTTGGTGTCTTTAGTCTCCATTAGATTGTTCAGAGGATCCCTGGTCTTGGCCTCTTCACTTGCATCCAGTGCATTCTGGTCCCTTGGCGGTCGCTTTCTCAGAATAGTCTTGTAGAAAAATTCTTTGACCTGCACTTTGAGTGACCTCTGGAATATCCTCCACATTGTGGGATCGACCAATTTTTCGTCCACGTCCTCAGGTGTGTTGTAGCCTAGAGATAGAAAATAGAAGATAAAAAACCCCAAAGAATAAGCATTAAGTTTTGATACCAAAGACAAATTTATTTTCTGTATTTCTATAGTGACTGGTGACTAACAGGAGGGACAGTGCCGACAAGACCTTGGCCTTTGTGTTGGTGTATAGTTCTGGTAAACATTATCGTGCACTAGAGCTTATCTGTCAAAGATCGAAACACAACTGTATATGTATTTCACCCCCCAATGCTACTTTTAGACAACTTGATGTTTTAAGAAATACTTGGTTGGAAGTAGAAGAATCACGTACCAGTAATAGCAGATGAGATGATACTCAACAGAATACACAACATCGATCCCCACAATGGGTTGAGGCAGTAGGACAGCCCGAACAGCCAATCACCCCTGGAAAAAAAGCAAGACTTAATGGTTCATCTTTGGAGTGAGGCACCATGACAATGAGATCATAGGATGCCACAAGTACAATTGTAATCAATGTAGAGGACAACAAATTGGTTCAGAATCTCTGTGCTTCAGACTGCAGTGTTGGATCTCCATCCCCCCCCCCCCCCCTCCCCCTCTCTCTCTCTCTCTCTCTCTCTCTCTCTCTCTCTCTCTCTCTCTCTCTCTCTCTCTCTCTCTCTCTCTCTCTCTCTCTGTGAGCGAGTGAGTGTGTGTGTGTGTGTGTGTGTGTGTGTGTGTGTGTGTGTGTGTGTGTCATTACAACAAGAACACTCACGTGGTGCCCTCAGGCGGGACTGGTGAAGGTGTGACAGTGGTGGTGATGTTGTCAAGGGTGGGTGCGAGGGTGGTGACGATGGTGGTGGCGACGTCTTCTATTGCAGTGACATTAGCGGTGACGTTGGCGATGGGGGCCCCGGGGCACCCTTCTGTGGACAAGGGAAGGTAGGGAGCCTTCGGGATGCTTTGCTGCCCGGCTACCATTATCCCGTTGAAGGCGATGGCGAGGATAAAGCTGATTGTTGCACCCTGTAGAGGAGAGAGTGTGAATCAGGAGTCTGCAGTGTAAGAGGAAGAGGAAGAGAAAGTCGAGAAATGTAGATAAGACGGATTGAGAAAACTGTAGATAAAGGGAAAGATTGAGAGAGAATGGATGACATGGAAGAGAAAATATGGAAAAGAAGAGAAGCTAAGAAACATGAAACAAGATGGAGGAAGAGAAAAGTAGAGGAAGACGGAAAGATGATGGCAGAAAATGAAAGTTTAATTGCGAAAGAGAGAGAGAGAGAGAAAAAAAAAAGAAGAAGAGAAGGAGAACAGATTAATGAAATAGGACATTGTGATACATGCTGAAGAGAAGCACGGCAATAAATACGGAAGAGGGAAGATGAGTGGTGAGTGAAATATGTATGATGGAGATAGGGAGTGGGATAAGAAAATTTGAAAGAATGTGTATGAATCATAACTTTACCTTAGCAGGAACCCACGGGAGGAAGAGGGCGACCATAAAGAGGCCGATGAGAGGTCCGGTAAGCGCACCGTTGATGGCCAGGACGGTGGTGAAGAAGGATTTGCCGAACTGTGACACTGCCAGGCCCAGCACGATCCCCAACACTCCCGAGAGGAACACTGGCGAAAGGAAAGACGAATGGAATGAGAGAGAGAGAGAGAGAGAGAGAGAGAGAGAGAGAGAGAGAGAGAGAGAGAGAGAGAGAGAGAGAGAGAGAGAGAGAGAGAAATACGGAAAGCAGTAATTACCTATAAGTTTCTGCAGGTAGCCGATCTTGACCTCACTCCAGCCTTGGAAAACGGGCAGCACCTTCAGGAAGTCCTCCCACAACAGAGCCGTCATGGAATTGAGCTGCGTGGACACCGAGCTGTGAGGTGAGGCCAAATTCAGCATTCAGAGTGTACGAGGCGAGTCTTTAAGGAGTTTTAAAAGATTAGAAGGAATTTAAACGTTAGGCCCATCGGTGAAAATAGACACATAACCTTAATCTATTTATGTTCTTGAGATGAGTAATGATCATGAGCAGTTCTCTTCTTATAAACTTATGTTAAGACGTAATGCCATCAAAATTATGTATGGAACTGTGTTAGAGTAGTCTGTGTGGTAGTTAATAAATACATGAGTGAGTGAATCATGCATGTGTAGTTACTGTCGATACGGAGTCCGCCATTTACTCAACTGTCAAGGAATTTACTCAACCCTGATAGTTAGATTTAGAAGAAAAAAACAACAGAGATGAGAAGGAACTGCTTCTCAAATAGATGAATGCAAGAGACTCAGTAATCAGGTTATTGATACTGATTCATTAGGAAGCTTTAAAAGAAGATTAAAAAGTCTATGAAGTAGTAAAGATGTTTCGTTTAGAGACTGCCACGTGTAGGCCTTGTGGATTTAAGGCAAGACATTGTTACCTGAGCACGGCAGCGTAGACAGCGGCCACAAAGAGTCCAGTGAGGCCTGGGATCTTGGTGAGCTCCCTCATCACATAGAAGATCAACACGATGCTTGGGTCTGCCTTGCCCATGGGATCACAGTCCTTGAAGTAAGCATACATCACCAGACCAGACAGGTTGATAAGGAAGCGAAGGGAGACCAGAGCGATGGCTGAGTAGTACAGCACCCTGAGAGAGATGGGAGAGAGTACAGTATAAGTAGCTGTGTTGCGCGGTGGCTCCTCTTTCCCTTTCTCACTTTCCAACAAAAATTCTTCCTTAAAAAAAAAAAAAACACACACACACACACACGTGGTATCTGAGCTGGCTTGGGTTCCTCTCTCACACTCACCACTGGGCATTTCTGACGCTGCCGGTGCTGAAGTAACGCTGAACCTGGCTTTGGTTGACGGCGTTGTTGCTCAGCGTGAAGAAAAAACCATAGATGACGCAGAGCCAGAAGCTGTGACGCTGATACGGGTTCAGACTCAGACTGCAAAGGACGTGACTGTGTTAGGCATTGGGTGACTGATATAGGCCCATTGGGTGTCAGAAACTATAGGAAGATCCATTTGATTCCCGTGAATAAGGGCAACATTTACTGTATCTAACTGTGACCAATTGACTATAACTCAAAGTATATGTCCGTTTACTTGACTTACTTGAAAAACTCGAGTCTATCACCGTGGTAAGCAATGTCCATCACTTTTCCTAGACCTCCCATATTAACAGCGCCTTGGATCACGATGGCCAGCACACCGATGATCATCACCACAGCTTGAAGGGTATCGGCGTACACCACAGCCTTTACACCGCCCTGCAAAACACACACAGGGAATCAGAAAAAAGTATATTGAGTATATGGATGGATGACTTTGAAAGAAAAGTTAGTAGTGTCTGTAAAATTTCCACACCTCACGCCGCCCTCCAATACACATTACAGAAAGTTATCATTTTGTGTTGCCATAACACATGTCCCAATATTGGATATCAACATATTAAAAGTCGATGAAAAATCAGTATGTAGTATTGTTTTATTTAGGAAATATTTCAGTAAATGCATTAGGAAAGCTATTGGTATTTTCTATAATGTTTGAGAGAGAAAATAAATATGGGATTACTTTTCAGATGTCCGAGAGCTTTCGCTAAGTAATTCGAGATAAATGGCACCGTGGCGGGGCAGTACGTGTGTTGATAGCCGAGTGAACGAGGAAAGAGATCAGTGTTGTGCATTAGCGCTGCTGGTCTGTCTGGTTATTTCAACGAACTGCTCTGTGTGACACCTCAGTGAAATGGTCACCTTGGCACTACAGATTAGACGTGAGTAAGATGTTTTGTTTAACCCTTGTAGCAGTAGAGAGTTGGCTCATGACATAAAAATAACAGGAGTCCTGTTCTTATAAATGGTTTTCTGATGATGATATAGCAACCTTGTTTAGATGTCGGAAAATCATGCAAATATACCCCGAGAAGTCTTACTGAAGCCTGTTAAAAGTGGTCGAGATAAGACTCCGAAATGAACCACGTCTCTCCTTCAGTGACAAGAGAATTATTGCTTCTGAAACACCAAAATAACAGAAAACGGTGCTTGGTCATGGTAAACTGAAACATTTTGTGCATATTTCTTTTTATGCATCTAATCTTTCCCTATAAGAACAAGGTCCTTTTATATAGCAGGAACACATTATTGCATTATTGTATATATTTGATTTTTATCTACGGGTGAAAGATACTCAAGAAAACAACCAACAAAGTTGAATCATAATTGGTGTGGCTGACACGTTCTCTAAAGTAGACTATACCTGTATTTCCATCCGTTTAGATCATCCTTGTTATAACGATTTCACTGAACAAAATGTGTATGCAATGTAGATACAAACTTAATTTTCTGTTGCTGGTATGTTTTAGCTGAAATTGTTTTATGTTAAGAAAGATAAAGATTGATTAGTGCCAGGACGGTTAAAGGCAAACCAAAATCAACGATGTGATTTGGTCTCATGTTCACCTGATGAGCAGAGTGTCAGACTAGCGTTGCCTTGAGCGTCCCGCCAAAGCTTAAATCCCAAGTGAAATCCAGTGGTTCAAATTATGGCATAAGGCACCAATTGTTATCAGCGTTATCTCATTGTAAAGCGTAGCTGTAAACATACGCACTGAATGCCTAGATCACTGAGGAAGAGGCTGTGTGCATAAGAGAGCGCGGTACTCACGAAGGTGGAGTAGAGGGTGCAGGAGAGGCCGATAATGACAATGTTGACGAGGAAGGAGAGTCCCATCATGCTCTGGAGGGCCAGGGAGGGTGGGTAGAGCAGGAAGCCGATGAACAGGTAGCCGCCCACCAGCTGCAGCACTGCCGTCGCCTGGCGCAGGCATTTAGACTTGAACCTGCGCTCTATATACTGTCACAGGAGAGTAAGAAAGATAAATACATATAGACGAATAAATATGTAGGTATGCTGATAGACAGTCATACAGATGGGTAGCTAATAACAGATAAATGCACACCTTGGGAGGGTGGGCAATCACTCACCTGGTAGAGAGAGACCATTTCTAGCGGGTACATGATGGGGATGAAGAACTTGGCGATAATGAAGAGTGCCAGCAAGATGCCAAGGTCCATTAGCCATAACTGAGTGCCGTACGCGTACATCTCACCCGCACTGCCCATGATGGTGATGGCCGACACGGTTCCCACCATCAGGCTGAGTGCCAGCGGCAGTGGTTTCATTTTGCGCCCCCCGAGCAAGTACTCCAGCGACGTGGAATTTCTCCCCAACACGCTGAAATATATACCCACCACGGCGCTTGCCATGAGCGACAGCACCAACATCACCACGTCCAGCGTGCCTAGCCCCATGGTAGCGGCTCAAGTACTCTTAGCGGCCTCCAGGTGTTGGTGACTGAGTGATTGCAGTGCTTGCAGCCGACAGCTGACAGTTGGCACGGGTCTCAGAGTGGAACTCAGCACACTTTGGTCTGCACACACCGACCACCTCGTATCTGTAGGTGGAAGAAGGTTGTGGTGAGGACAGATTGAAAGGAAGCACACACACACACACACACACACACCCACACCCACACACACACACACACACACACACTCACACTCACATACACACACACACACACACACGCACACGCATACACACACACACACACACACACACACACACACACACACACACACACACACACACACACTCATTGATAGTATGAATCACCAAAATAGCTTTGTGATAAGCAAGTCTCTCTGCTTCCTCTGATGAAGTGAATGGAAGCCTCCCGGCCCACTGGCAACAGTCGCAGCTCATCGCCACACAGCTTACTTATTGCAGGAGTCAGACACTACAAATTAACTTTTTCATCGCCAAAGCCCAATAGACACCCCACCTCCATCCTTCACCCTTAGCCCCAACCTCTTAGTTTGCGCGCTGAGCGTATACAAATAAACACAGCTCAGTGAAGACCGCCACCCCCGGGCCAGAAGTGTACACACATCTGTGCCGTGACACCTGTGGACTCTTCCTCCCCCGCGCTGCGCTACGCACGCCACCCCGTGACAGGTGGAAGTGAATCCTAAATGTATATGCAAATTAGATGTCAGTGGCGTAGACTGCTGACTTTCCAGGTCAAGTCAGAGATCATGGCTCTGTGTGATCTTATTGTTTTCGGATTGAGTTATCGGTAGCGATTGTTCTCCATTTGTTTTATGTTTTACCGTCAAACATGTGGATTATCAACTTCTTTTGTCAAGTATGACTGTCCTGCATTGTCACTGCTGTCTTATTCTTTATTGCTATGTGCTCATGGGTATGTCTGCTTTGGGCGGGCTCGTCCGGAACCAGGTGGTAATCTTTCTTCTTGATATGGGAATATCCATGTGGTTGTTCTGATGCCCCGGGCCAGCACGCTCCTGTGGCCGTAGCGTCACCACATATTGGCTGCGCCACTACTGCTGAAGGGAAAGATTCTGACGGAAGCACCGCTGATGTGCACACAACGATAATGAGAATGATCGATGAAATTAGGTAGCTTGCAGCTTTCCCTATTTTTTATGTTCTTATGTTCTTTCTAATGAATATCTCGGTACAAGTTGGACATAACAGTGAAGCGGACGCGCTGAGCCACTTTACAGTTTTCTGAAGTAAATAGGTATCATAGACTAGTAACGTGGACACAAGTGTCACTTGTGTCCTTTATTGGTATAACCTGGCACCTTGACACTCAACTGTCACCGCCATCGTCATTGACGCTTCTATCACTACTCAAAACATCCTGTCGCAACCGTGGTGTGTGTGTGTGTGTGTGTGTGTGTGTGTGTGTGTGTGTGTGTGTGTGTGTGTGAATGAGACTGTACTAAACTAAAGTATATAATGTTCTATTCATGATGGCTAGGAAGCACAGTATTGCGTGCAGCGTTCAGGATCGAGTGGCAAAGCACGAGTAGTCTTGTACAGCCTTCATAACAATACTGGAGATGGGGAAATAACAATAGCACCTTGGATTGGAATTATCATAGGACGAGGGGGACGGTTTGTGTGTATGTGTGTGTGTGTGTGTGTGTGTGTGTGTGTGTGTGTGTGTGTGTGTGTGTGTGTGTGTGTGTCACTTGACAATACTTTGGAAGAAAAACAACAAACATGTTATTTTTTCAAGCGAATTCATGTGTTCAGTCTCCCTTCGCTATAACCACAAAGCTGTTTAGTTGAGGTTAGTTTAGTTGGTAAGATAGTGTATCGTTATCTGGTGATGATAGCAACGTGCAAGGTGAGGCTATCTGATGCGCATCTCAGCCTCCCATGCGTAGGAGAGAGAGAGAGAGAGAGAGAGAGAGAGAGAGAGAGAGAGAGAGAGAGAGAGAGAGAGAGAGAGAGAGAGAGAGAGAGAGAGAGAGAGAACAACAATACATATAAAAAATAAAATGTAAAACTCTCAATTTGTCCACCGTACTATAAATTCAACTCCACAAGGACAAAGACGAGGCCAAGGATTGAGAGAGCAACATTCACAGTATAGGAGTCACGTTATGAGAGACTTAGAATGTCTACAACTCACATTCAGAAGCGACAAGAATGGGTGGAGCGGCGGCGTGTGTGTGGAAACGTGGACTGAGTGAGACTGAGTGGACGCAGGAATGAGAGTGAGAGGGCGTGACGCGGGTGGAGAGGGGTACAGGAAAGCGAGGGAGTGTGTGTGGGGAGTGTGGGGGGGGAGAGGGGGGGAGTTGTGAGTGAGGAGAGTTGAAGGTGGAGAGAGAGCTGGGGAGGGGTGACTGGGGTGGGACGTATAGTGGGGATGTTGAGGGCCCCGCGGATGTCCGTCAGATAAGTGAAGTATAGATGGCCCAGGTTCTCCCTCTGTTATGAAACCTGAACAGAATGGGAACACTTGAATGGTGAATGTGTGTGTGTGTGTGTGTGTGTGTGTGTGTGTGTGTGTGTGTGTGTGTGTCACGTACTGGATTTCTGCTCCATAATTCTAGTCCATGATTAACCCCTCCAGTACTGGAACACATTTTTAAAGGGACTATGGAGGTCAGGAGATTAATGGCCAGAGTCTGTACTATTATAATCTCCACATAATTTTTAAAGCTGTAAAAAATCGACAAATGATAAGCAGAATGACTATGAAAATGCGTCTCAGCACTGAAGGGGGTTGAGGCTATAGCTCTTCACATACATACACACCAACCTAACGTCTTGTCAAGCGAAGACGTTAACTAATTGATACTTTGTGAAAATTTTAGTAGCATGAGATTGACACGAACCTTCACCGTCAATAATACACGAAGACGTTACTACAGAGCCAGCGAGGTGTGTGTGTGTGTGTGTGTGTGTGTGTGTGTGTGTGTGTATGTGTGTGTGTGTGTGTGTGCGTGTGTGTTGTGCAAGATAAAAGTGGAAATTATGGTGTTAGGTTTGTTTTGTTTTCAAGATTTACTTTTATCCAGTTTGATATAGTTTGTTGATCTTTATTTAGTCTAATTTTCCGTAGTCTCGCGTTGTCCTTGTTTGCTGGTTCATAGTGGTGGTGGGGGCACTAACTCTCCCTCCAGACGTCAATGTTTGTCGTTGGCATTGTTGATTTAATTTTTATTTAATAGTTACAGTATGTAGTGATTTATTATTTTTATTTCTTTGATGTATATTTTGCTGTTGAGTATTTGTTTACATCTTACTTGCAAATAGTATATTTTAACCTCTACTTTTGTTATTTTACGTGTTTTTTCTTTCTCTCTCTCTTTACAAAAAAACACTTTGATTTCTTAACTTCCTAATTAAGTCACCCAATTATTTTTTGTTTATACATTTTGATATAATTTTTTCAACTCCACAATCAACTGACACATTTTTTGTCCTCTCTTTTTATGAAAGTGTTTTTCTTTTTCCTCTCTTTACATTATCTCTCTCTCTCTCTCTCTCTCTCTCTCTCTCTCTCTCTCTCTCTCT
>CM035205.1:23464184-23475715 GCA_020233015.1 Callinectes sapidus | reverse complement strand
GAGAGAGAGAGAGAGAGAGAGAGAGAGAGAGCAGTGTTCGTAATCAAGAAGTCAATAAAACTGTTGTATTTTTTTACTTATTCACAAAAGATAACAAAGAAGTGGTGTGAGAGAAAGGAACAGGCAGCGTGACACACTGCAGGAAATAGAAGAACGTCCGTAACAGTTATTTTCTGAGGTACAGGAGATTGACTAATAGACACAAAACGAGGTGGAGGAGGAAAAATTAATTATAGCAGCTTTTCTTTCTTTTCCCACAAGTTGAAGAAAGGGAAATAAGGAGAACTCTAAAACAAACCGTTTCTTTTGTTTCCCAGAATTTGCCGTGGCTCTACAGATGTGTATTGATTTATTACGTGAAAAGGCAATTGGGCAAGGAGTACCAAAATTATAAAATATTCTTCACAATTCATTCAAATGCTCAGGTAAATAAGAGCTGCAACCAGAAATGCAAATTCAGATCTTAAACATTCCTCACGTGAAGCTGTTTAACCCATTGAGTACTGGGACACATTTTTATCATGGGTTATGTGTATCTTCAAACGATTTTATTGACACCAGGAAAGATCTACAGGGGTCAAAAGATTATTTGTTCAAAGTCTATACTATTTCAATCCCCACATTAGTTTCTGTGCTTGTATGAAATAAACAATAATAATTAGCAGAATAAATATGAAAATGCGTCCCAAGACTGAAAGGGTTAAGCCACAGGAAGCTGGGAAACACAGTATAAAGGTTAACAATTTCCACCTATATTTCCTGTCGTCATTCCTTTACTGTATAGTTTCACCAAGATGTATTTCTCCCAGTGGTCATTCTACCGACAAGCTTAACCCATAATATTATTCCCACCATGAAAATACTTATTGGTAACTGCCTCTCGCTCTTCCATGACCCGGACCCAGGTACTACAAGGAAAAATTTTACACTTGCTCCATGCCTTTCCACACCTTGACCTCTTGCCATCACTTTGGCGATATTTCATAAGCCGCGCTACAGTGTGCAGTGTGGATGACGTATTGTTATGGTAATGGCTCTAATTTCACAGTGGCATGCAAATCCCTTAATTTAGTGTAACCCCTTCTGTACTGGGACGCATTTTATATCTCTTCTGCTTATTGTTTGGCGATTCTACATAGATTCAGAAACTCGTGTGGGGATTAAAATAGTACAGACTCTGGACAATAATCCCACGCTTGTTACGGAATTTTTTGACTATCATATATTTTGAACTATTGACTATTTGACTATTTGCCTCGCCGTGTGTTCATCTTGTGAATATTATGAAGGAAAGCAGAATTGGCAAAACCGCACATACACACACACACACACACACACACACACACACACACACACACACACACACACACACACGCACGCACACGCACACTTTTTTCCCTGTATGCATTAAAACACTGACGCCCTTCCCTCCTCTCCCTGTTGCCTTGCCCTCCATCCCTCTCCTCTCTTTTTCTAGCTCTTTCCTCCTCCCACTCCTCGTCGCCCTCTCATGCATATCAGCTGTCTGCCTGTTACCTCACCTCCCAGAGAAGACAAGGCTTGGAGGAAGGCCAAAGTGCTTGTCTGTTGTGGAGCTGCCATGCGCGCACTCCCCTTCTTTCCCCTCCTCACCATCCCTCCTCCTCCTCCTCCTGCTCACACGTGGCTAAGAGTGTGAGTGTGGCCGTGAGAGTAATTTCTTAGTATCACATCACCGCAAGGGATTAAGATGAAGTCAGCATTTCACATTTATATTTACTCTCAGTGGAATTGACACATGCGGCTGTTTACCTTGGTTTGTCAGCGCCATTTGACGGTTATATCAACTTAGCCAGCTGTCAGGTTAGCTACGGGTGAATGTATATATTAACAACGGTATATTTAGAGTCAGAAGTGGAGCAAAATGGAACCTTAGTTGAAGTTTATGTTTTTTTTTCTCTATGAGTTACGGGGAAAGTAGTGATATTAGGTGATATTTAGAGTTAGAAACAGAGTGAACTGGCGCTTTCTCTTGGTTCGTGTTACTTCTCCATTAGTCCTAAATTCTCTTTTCCATTAAGAATCTATCAGGTTTTATCAAGAGACTCTTAGAAAATCATACTCGAGATGACATGAATAGAAAACGTAAGAGACTGAAAGAGAATGCACAAGGTTACATGGTTTCTAGCCACGACTCTTCATGGTAATACTGTTGCGTTGTCCTTCAATCATAAGTCTTCTATTCTGGTAACAATCCATCAGGTTATGTTGGGAGACAGTGGGCAGATAGGTCTTGACATGAAGAGGGTACAGATTCAGATATCTATTGACCGCAAAATCAAACCATTACAAAAGAATATGTAAAAGGAAATTTCTATATGGTCTAAAATAGTAAATGAAAAAAGCGAAGAAAAAAAAGACAGTGAAAGTCAGTGCGGAAGACTGCATAACTCTTAGCCCCGAGTGTACCTGACAATTATACCTGGAGTGTGGCAATTAGTTCCAGGTAGATGGGCAGGTATAGGAAGGACGACGGTGAAGTTAAGAGGTAAAGAATAAGCGTGACGTGCGAACTAAATCCCTCCCCCCCCCACACACACACACGCTTACGAACACACACCTTACCTCACCTCGCAATAATATTTACAGGTAGTCTTCCTTCAACGAACCTTCACAATTTACCGCTCTCAGTTTTCTATGCGTTTCCTTTTCTTATTCATCAAAGACACGGCCGAGGAATATGAGGCAATAGAGGCAAATATGAAGTAAACATCAACGCTTTGGTTCCGAAAAACACAATTATAGGAGAAACTGTTTTGACAAGCCCGCCACCCCTTGCCAGCCCCAGCGACCTTGCTTGCCTCGTTCCCTCAGCACGAGGTCAGGAGGTTTCTAGTGAAGAATTAGAATTGCCTCTATTGCTTTACTTGGTTAGAAGTAGTAGTAGTAGTAGTAGTAGTAGTAGTAGTAGTAGTAGTAGTAGTAGTAGTAGTAGTAGTAGTAGTAGTAGCGGTGAGCCGTGATGGTAGTAGTAGTAGTAGTAGTAGTAGCGGTGAGCCGTGATGGTAGTAGTAGTAGTAGTAGTAGTAGTAGTAGTAGTAGTAGTGATGGTGGTGGTGGTGGTGGTATTAGTGGTGATGATGTTATTTTGGGGGCTGACATATCCAGTGGCCCTTTTTTTGTGTCTCGTTTTTGCTACTCTTAACCAGAAACTCTCTTAATTAAATAAAGAAGTAAAAGTCATAGTAGTGCTAGTAAGAGAAGAGGTGGCTTTCTCCTTTATTTAGTTAGTTTAACTACAGAAGTTAGAAGACATGTTTTTTATATTGTTAATAGAAAAACTTAGAAACCTCAAGTAATTTTTTGGCTTGGAATGTCAATTATTTAAAAAGAATACGAGGTGAATACAATGAAAATACATTAACAACGTCAAAAGAAATAAAAAGAAAGAAGGATAAACAGAAAAAAAGAAAAGAAGAAAGAAAAAAATCTGACAGTATATGAAATGTGAGTTCCAAACTTCTGATGGATAATGCGACAAAAATATCTATGTTTACTCGCTCTCGTCTTGAGCTCGGTGTCAACAACAAAGCTGTTATCTCGACTGACTTGGAGTTGCGTCAGTATGGTTGACGCCCTCGAGTGGGACGCATTTTTTGTCGCGTCAAGGTCTGTGGGTGTCGGTAAAATTTGTGGACACGAATAGTAAAGGTGCAGCTTCTTTTGAGGCAGCGCTCGTTTGCACTCATACATTCTGTTATGACTCTCGTTATGCAAGTATTTGAAGTGATGCGATCAACTCTCTATGACGTAATTGGCTATCATAGGTTAACATATTGTATACAAGCTCACACACGTGCACTTATGGTAAATAGAAGTATATAATATGCTGTATATGCTTACACAAAGTTTTGCGCATTCTTATGATCGTGTTTCTAAATATTTTGGGCTCTCGTCAGCGTGTTTCTAAATATTTTGGGCTCTCGTCAGGACAACTTTCATAGACGGACATAAATAGTAACTTATGTTCTATTTGATATTTCTTCGTTTTAAAATTTAACCAAAAATTGTCTCTGAAAACTCAATTAATGTTCACCGGAGTTAATCCAGTAGACGAAAAATGCTCAGAAACTTTCAGATACGTAAACATTAAATCCCAAGAACTCTGGCACATTGATGATTCCCAAGTAAAAACTGAACCATTAGGAATACCTAAAAGAAGATTTCATAAATTTATGCATGAGGAAGAGAAACGAAAATAGAATAAGCATATTTCACACAGGGACATTAATTGATAGACCTGACGGCTATGTGCAACTTCCGTTATTTTCGCATGTTCTTATGATAGACTGATGATAGAAGAACCAAGACTTACGCAGAACGCTAAACACAATACAAGTGAGCGTGGCCGTATTAACAGAGATTTTTTTTAAGTACGTAACTTTTTCTTAGCCGAATTTCTAGTCTTAAAAATCCATCTTAACCTCTTGAAATTGGTGTTGTACTTTACCCATTATCTCATCATCAGTAAATTTGAAGATGCTAATGAGATAATGGCTAAAAGTATAACAACGATTTCGGGAGATTAAGATGGATTTTAAGACTAGAAATTCGTCTAAGAAAAACCTACTTACTTAAGAGTCTGTTAATACGGTCTTAGGACAATACATAGGGGATTTGAACGGCGTGGCGATGTGCAGCAACTGGTCACACCGGCGGGAGGTCGCGCTGCTCTCGGCGATGACAACATTCTCTCGGTATACACTTTCTCTCTCTCTCTCTCTCTCTCTCTCTCTTTTTTTTTAACCTCTCATCCCTGGAATTCTCTGTCTGATTCTGTGTCTCCATCTCCGATTCGAATGATATCAAGTGAGGAATACCAAAACAACGAAATTTTTAAACAGTGGGAATACTTTTCTTTACTATCTTTGTTATTCTTATTTTTGGTGTATCGTATTGTTTTTGTACTTTTATCATCATGAATCTTTTCCTGTTGTGGTCATCCTTTACTAACGTTCAGAGGGACTGGTCTGCTTGGAGACACAAACAGTAGGAAAATACATAGAAATTTTTTAAGTTGATGTTGTCGTTTTTAGGTCATAGGATTATTCTGATGAAGAGAATCTACTAAGAAAAAAATACCAGTCCGTGAAGTCGTGCGCGATTGTGGGGAAGAATTTGCCGCCAGGGAAAAGACTAAACATTTATATTACGTCACAAACCAGTTATCCCGAGTCCTACCACACAGGAGCCAGTACTAATATCCCTCCGTTTATCTCTCGGCGTGTTGTATGTAGTGTAATGATATTTAAGACTTAAGCATTACGTCATGGCTATAGTACTGCCATGAACCTTAATATCGTGACTCCTGTAGACTTTGTGAGGCAAATACCAAGCTGTTTCTCCTTCCCTCGAGGCTATAGGAGCAGACAAAATACAGATTCCCTACACTGCTGGTTAAACAAAGAAGCCTCGTAGGGAGCAAGGAAAGATGTGTTGGGAAGTCCATCTATATAGGGCAGTGGGTATGTTTGTGCTGGGTATGGGTGGTGGTGGTGGTGGTAGTGGGATGAGCGAGGAGGGAGGCGCTGGCTAGGCGAGGGTATGTGTGGTCTGCTGTGACGGTGGATAGCTCATGTGAAGGAGAAGAGATCTGGGTGAGGGTCGGGAGGAGAAGGAAGAGGCGTGACGAGTTGAAATTGTCCCACGGTTTTTAATCTTCACTCACGCCTCTCTCGCCTCTCTCGCACTTCTCAGCCTCTCTCCTCCCTCACTGGCCAACCCTCCCTTTCTTTCGCCACACGTGCATCTCTCTGCCTCACAAGCCCATTCAGTGCTCAATGCTCCAGTTTACTAACAATCTGCACTAGTTGACGTACAGTCCCGCCCCGTCCCACCCTGCAGCATGTGTCCCGTCGGCGTGGAGATCTGCGGGCAGTGTGATGGGATGGCAGAAGCTTTGCCAGAGATATAAGATGCTGTGGTGACTAGCGACGATAGGAGTCAATTATTGTACTACTACCTCTTGCGCTGACATTGATGAACCGACCCGCATGGTTAAACATACCTTGCCTCTTCCCTTCCCTCTCTTCCCTTCCCTTCGCAGTGTTGCCCCTAACAACATTCAACCTATTATGTTTACAAGTGATGGCGATTTTTCCCACAGTGAACACCATCATAATAACAGTAAGGGAAGGCTGGACAACGTCAGTGAAGGCTATAGCTGAGCGCCCCAGGCCACGAGGGGTATGAGAATGGGACTCACTGGCCGCGCTGCGTAGTTTGTGGGGCGGCTGGCAGGCCGAGAGAGTGAGGAGGCTGCTACACTACAGAAGGAAAGGGAAGCGGGAAGCTGTGGGAAGAATGACAAGGAGAGGTAAAGGATTGACAAAGAAGAGGTGGAGTGTCATAGGAGAGGTGAAGGGAAAGTCATGAATTGCAAAAAAGGAACGATGCTGAGAATACCAATAATATTTTACTCATATCCTCACATTATAGAACAGAGAACAATACCAATACTTTTAAACGACTACCTTGTGCTCGTATTGTTACAGCAAAGGAAGCAACCCATAAACAGAACACTGGACTGATCAATATTGTGCACTCGTACCCAAGTTTTTATTTAACCACCAGGTGTGCCGGCCATATGAGGCTGGAGGGTTTCCTGAACAGAGGCGCGCAGGTGGGACTCGCCTGACCGAGTCTATCTTGGAAATGAAGATAGTCTTTGTTTCAGGTGCATGTCAAGACGGAAGCTGTTGAGGGTTGGTGAGGGATGTTTCCGAGGAGAGCGGTGACAAAGATGGTGCAAGCTGTATTTTACGCAGATCATTTGCTGGTGGTTTCCATGTGCATACATCAGAGACAGATAGCGCCCCCCCCCACCTCACGCACACACACACACACACACACACACACACACACACACACACACACACACACACACACACGCACCCCTCCATGCTGCCTTTTCCTGTTGTATAAATTAAAGATCGATCTGTAATACAAGCATTTACTGGTCTAGACGTGTAGAGAGACTCGAGTTGTGTGGGAGAGACAGCAGGAGGTAAACAGGTCCCTTCGCCTTGAGGGTCTTCACTGGGACACAGCAGGTACATGGCAGTAAGTCTCTGCGTAATTGTGCGCTTCGTGGCAGCAGCGCCGCGCCTTCGTGACGCATCGCTGTCCATTACAACCATCAATAACAAATGAGTGTGGCGAGGAACATGTGTGACTGCTTAATTTACAATGCATGAAACATTTATTATTCAACATTTGCAGAATGACTAGTTGATACCGGAGCCACCAGCTTCTTTTTTCCTGCAGTCTCTCGTCGAGTTGTCGCTGCTCCCATCATTAGCTATGCTCGACATGGAAGACGGTTGGCACTGAATTCCTAACGAGAGACACATGGCTCCTCAGTACCTTAGTGGCGACCTGGTGCTCACACCCTTGACTGGTTGATTGAAATAAGGACGGATTGAGCCACATACTAATGCGCTGGTAATATCTTCTCGCCTATCGTTGTCTCAGTGCATAGAAATCACACTTGATGCACCCTGAGACAGCAGGGCAGAACAGTCAGTGCTGGCTCCACTGTGTCCTCAAACTAACCAGCACAAAAAGATTTTAAACCAATAACAATAGCTGAAGGTTATCATAAAGGTAGCTCATGCATATCAACGAATCCTTGTGATGTTCAGCACACCTGCGCAGCGACCATGTCACCATGAGGTCACTGAAATGGGCATTGATCCATGACTTGGCAATACATATCACCATGACATTGTATTTCTGAAAAGATCATTGCGTATTCTTAGTTCTATGCGTATCGCAGCTTGAAGATATGTACTGCGGGCAACAAGGCGGCAAAAAGAGGTGGCGAGACACAGATGTGCTACTGAAGGAGAGGCATAGACGGAACGAGGCCAGTATGAACTCACATGAATTAATGAAAAGATTAGCACGAAAATAGAGATGGGTGCATGGAGGATGAGAGGAGACAAGTAATCTTCATAATATCAACAAAATGTCCTTTCTTCGTAAAACTACCACTTGCAGCAAGAAAGGCGGCTGTAAGAGAGCGTGACCATTGCCTGCAGTGAGGAAAAATGAGCCTGGATACTGTCATGCGTTTCTGTGAGGACGATCTTTCTGTACCACGTCCCTGCTGCTACCTAGATGTCAGCCAAGCCCACTGGTTCCTTCTATTAGCCTCGGACAGCGTTCTTTGTGCCTTACCCTAGTTTATTAATGTTTGTTGAGCTAATAAAGCGGGCCGCATGGGATCGACAGCGCATGAGCGTCAAACTTAACATACGCAGGACGGATATTGGATTATGAATTTAAGTGTACAGTTGATGCACACAACACAAAATTGCAGCAGTGGTCGTGGTGGTAGCGATGTGGCCATGTGTGCAAGCAGGGCAGCAAGACGACCTTGGGTGAGTCGCTCCTTATATACTGTTTGCTTGAGATAATGTTGTCTGGAATTTCTCTCTCTCTCTCTCTCTCTCTCTCTCTCTCTCTCTCTCTCTCTCTCTCTCTCTCGCTCTCTCTCTCTCTCTCTCTCTCTCTCGCTCTCTCTCGCTCTCTCTCTCTCTCTCTCTCTCTCTCTCTCTCTCTCTCTCTCTCTCTCTCTCTCTCTCTCTCTCTCTCTCTCTCTCTCTCTCTCTCTCTCTCTCTCCCCTGACCTGACCTGACCTGACCTGACGAGGCAGCTCTCCACCCCTTTCCCTATCCCACGCCCTTGCAACAGGAACTCACGCATTGCTCCCGCTGTGTCTCACCACACCAATGTTGTGGAAGGAAGACAATTAGTGGTGGACAGAACAATTCAGTAAGTGTTCACCGACCAGTCATCACCCACCAGCTCCACTCAGCCCTTAGGAGTGCCGTGATCCTTCTGCTCTAACTTAACCTTTTCTGCGACTGAGTCAGCAGCAACATAAAGTTTAAGGAAAAGTGAACACTGCTTGCAACATAAGTGCGACATCCGGCTACGCCTTCACACGCCTCGCACGACAGTATTCCGTAATGTATTTAGGGTAAAGGGATAGGCAAATAGGTAACTGTATAGAGGATGAGCGAAGGATTCACTCCTCTTATGGCGTACAGGGAGTGAGGCCACTGCCCTTATTTAGGAAGATGTGTGCATGAGAAGCAACACAGGCAGGTAGAGCGCACCTTCTCTAACGAGACGTCCTTGCTTTTCTTATGTAGACGAAATATTTGCATAGACTGAACTGGAACCGCGTCAACAGAGAGGGAAAAATTATAAAGAAAATCTTGTTAATACCGCATCGTTAGAAGGAAAGTTAGGAAATCTTGGGTTAGGGGAAGCTGACTTTTTCCTCAAATGACTCTTCGTGACGAACTACGAGTACAAGGCAGGAGTGACCGCCGCGCCCTGACAGCTGTGGTAATGTTGCAGCAGCACGTCTTAGTTGTTCTTATAACAAGAGATGCGTCATTTCTAAATAATAATAATAATAACAATAATGATAACAATGAATAAGTAGATAACATATCCTTGTCATAAGGACTTTTTTCGTAATTTCTCGTCAATTTATAGTCGACTATATAATTAATAGAATTCTTAATCCATTTTTTTTCAGGACTAGACTTTGGTTTGTACGATATTCATGCAAATCATTACATTTGGTACTGCCGTCATGTACAGCTTCACTATCACCACCACTACTAACAACAACAAGAGCAGCAACAGCAGCAGGAACAACAGTAGCTCAGGGTCACTAAGACGTCAAGGTTGGCGACGCCAAATTTGTCTATTTACTCTAGTGTTCCATTAGATAACTGGAGTATATTCTTCCCCGCTGACACACAGAGGTTATGTTCCACCATGTGCCACACTTGTGTCCTCCATGCAGCTGGTATCAGGGAGCAGAGCGGGATGCGATTGTTTCCATTAGTGTCTTGCGTGGCACGTCACCTCCCAGTGATGGTTCATTTCCTGCCCCTAGGTGTGCCCGGGCGGCGCCAGGTACACACATCCTTCCCACATAGCTGGCACTGGCTACTACTGAGGTCTCCACCATACCACGGCAGTGCTGTCACTGGCGTGTGCTGCAGCAGCACAAGTTAGTCCATCTCCTCATCCAGCGTAAAATGATGACACGCGGCGCGAGACCTTGAGTGAAAGTGCATATTGACCTTGAGGTGCCGGTTGCCTTCTTTTTGTGCACCAAACTGCCCATCTTTTCTTAGATGACCGTAATGCCGCCTGCCTCATTCTTGTAGTATTACCATGCACGATGGTAAGCGTGTGTTGCTTTGTTTTCATTCCACCTTGGATACAGTGAGCTGAACAGTACAAGTGTTAAGGATGGTTAAAATAATGTGTTTGTGTGTCATGTGAAAACACTGGCACGTGACGACCTGAGTAACATGTGAGTGGAAGCCGAGCCTGAGGTGGGCAGTGGACGAGACGCTGCATCATACCATGGCAAGCGAGACGCGGCATCCACTAGTACACACACAGACAAACAAACATACCTGCAGTATGTGCGTGGCTCAGGAGGACGACAGGCGAGTGAATCTCTTCAATTTTCTATATTGTATAGCGTGTCTGGACAAAATAGAAGACGGTGTCACCAGAATGTTGAGTGGAGACGATGATCTGTCCTGCGTCACCCCTGCAACAGTGCGTGTGCGTGTGCATGTGAGTGAGGCGCGGAGCACACTACTTTAACACCCCGCCGTCTTACTCGCAGCCGCGGGAGGGAATGGGTTGCACGCCTACCTCAGCTCGGTGTATATATGTGTTGCAAGGTTGTGGGCGGGGCTAACCAGCTGGGTAGCCCCACCTCCACTGTAAGACATGGCTGACGATCACGACTATTAATACTGCGTTCTGTAAGCTGTGCTTTGAATGTCTTTCATGGAATTGGTGAGCCGCGGCCCCATCATAAAGGTATATGTGAGAAGGGGGGCATTTGGAGGAAGGCGGACTTTCTCAAACTAAGGGAAGGAAGAGGAGGAAGGAATGAAAGCGTGTTACTGGTGTGCGATAGGAAAGGGAAATCTTCCGTCAACACCATTATCAGCACCACTACGGCCTCTCTGCAAGAAACGTGTGACAGCCTGCATGCCTCACCAAGGCGGGCCTCTCCTCCATCTTACTACGAATTCACGTATTTTTCACCCTCTCTCTAATCATCTCTTCTCGCCCGCTCCTGGTGGTGGAGATAACGCTCGGGTTCGACACCCTTCATCTTCTCCCATTCCTCTCTTTCTTCCCCCGCTGACACTTCCCCTCCCCAGAGTTAGCATGACTCATGCAGCTCCCCTGGTGATTCACTGTCTATTTACAGATAACAGCGGCGTCATAAATGACCTCGTTGTTGCGGCGCCAAACTGAGCCATTTAGTCGGCTAATTAATGCTCAGGTGGTGGTCACTTCTGGTGACCATTGCTTACCATTGCGTCTCCCAAGTGTATGATTGTCTTCCATCGCCTTGAAAAGTATAGATTGACTATTTCTAAGTCATAATTATATTTAAACACACACACACACACACACACACACACAC
>CM035205.1:23440254-23462754 GCA_020233015.1 Callinectes sapidus | reverse complement strand
CACTCCCACGTCCAGCACCTGTGGATCAGACACGGCCATTCTCCACCACGCTCCATTGTAACCCTTCCCTTTACTTATCTGTATTAACTGTTTTGTTAGTATAGTTGTCCCTTGAAATTCAGAGCACTGTAAAAGTTCGTTTGCATGGACATAACGAGACAGGATTCCTAGATGTCTTTTCTAGTTTTTTTCTAAGCTACAAAACTGTTTGATAGATCTTAACAGAAGATGATTAAAGCTATAAGTGATAATGTGAAAACTTGATTGACTTAGAAGAGATAAGATATTGTATAAGTTCTACGTTTTGTAACCTGCAAAACTGTGTCATAGTTCGCAGCACAAAACATATAAAGTTGTAAGTGATAACGTGAGGGTATCTGGCAGTGAAGAAGTTAAAGATATTCAGTGCACACTCAGTGCAGAGATTTGTTTCGTTAGCAGCCTCACACTGTATCTGGCTGAATCATGGCCTCTCATCCCCTTCTCTGCTATAGCTGAACTTCTACTCACTGACTTAGGCCTCGCCCTGTCTCCCTCTGAGATTATATCTCTTTGGACTCCTTCATGCCCACCAGTGAATTTATTATGCTTATTTATGCGTATCTTACTCTACACAAGTCACTATTTATCATTTTTTCATTCATACGAAACTCCCGGTGAGATTTTTTCCCTTCATATCATGTATAAGCTGTGAACTCAAATAGATTAGACGAATAAAATAAAATTCTACATTAGTGCATATCTCCTATGGTCGGCCCCCTCTTGAAGACATCGCCTCGCGTCTCAACGAGTCCATGCCTTCTTAGCCCCCTGTATCTACCTTGTCTTACTGACCTTCTTCCCGCCGATGGCTTGAATCAGGTTGGCGTTGAGTTGCAGCACCTCAGGAGCGCCCAACATCTCATAACTGGTATGCTTGAAGGTGGCCTCGTTCAGCCTTTTCTGGACATCTGTCAATCTGGAAAAAAAAGACAATAATAATAATGAATAAAAGGAAATAGTGCGTTGTCGTGATGAGTCTTGGGCAGGAAAGAGACAAGTGAAGTATTTCCCTTGGAGAAAAATATGTTTGGTAAATGATTCAGTCATTTTCAACACTTTTCTTGCAATTTGGTTCATCTTCTGTATTGACACACCATCCCAGAGATCTTTCTTTATAACCTACAACCGCTTCAAAGCATTGTACTAGCTAAAGATTGTTAAATATACACCTTTTAATTATCTTTTCTATCTTTTTATCGATGTTTGTTAAGATTTCGTTGTTTTAGGTGTGTGTTGTCTTGTACATCGCAGTGATAGAGTTAAGAAGGAATTGCTTAGTGAGTTACCAAAAATGAATCGGTGTTGAATAATATGTATTGTGCTGGAGCGACTGACCAAGCGGGAGCTCCACGATGAATGCCTTCCAGACCCTTCTTTTCCTGTGAAACGAACAACCCCCGTGTTCAGAGAAAAATACTCACCTGAGGGAATGGTCTATCGTGTACTTCAGGAGCGGATCTCTGCTGTTGTAACTCTTATCCGTCGTCATCGTTACTGTTCTGAAGATAAAGGAAAAGGGATGTAGTAACAAAACAGAGTAAGGGAATAGTTAATGGATGTTGAATGTGTTTATTTCCTGCTATCGGGGATGATGAAATTTTCCGGTATACTTGTCATGATTCTATCGACAATTATGAACTATGTTTAGTTACTCTATTACTACGGTACCAACATTTTTTTTCTATTCTCGATAACAATGGAACTTGTATATCTACCCAATTCCAACCAACCACCCAAGAGGTTAGTAATGGTGACTGTACAAAGGTAGAGAAAGCCAGTAACGATTGATGAGCGCGGCTGAAGCAAATGTGGTCACAGCTAAATGCGAAGAGAACACAAAGAACGTAGTGTACATATATCCATAAACACCGCATGCACAACTGAGGCAGCCAGATCATGATGACACTGATGAAATACAATTGTGTGTATGTTCACCTTCTCTATGACATTCTCTAATATCACTCTTGCACACTACAAATATGGACCAAAGTTTACAACGGCATGCAAAAAAGATTATCCGCATGTCTTCCCTTTATCATCGTCACAACAATGGTGTCTCGCGTGGCTTCAATGATGTAACGTACACCCTAGTAACCCTAGACAGAGAGAGAGAGAGAGAGAGAGAGAGAGAGAGAGAGAGAGAGAGAGAGAGAGCAACCTTGAAGTAATTTAGAATTTGCTGAGTTAGGGGACCTTCCCTATTACATCAGCACTTAGGACAGATTACTGAAAAAATGTATGGAAAGGAATGTTATATGCGGACAGATTTGCTCTCTCTCTCTCTCTCTCTCTCTCTCTCTCTCTCTCTCTCTCTCTCTCTCTCTCTCTCGTATAACATTCCACCGTTACATAACATACAAAATCACGTTCTTCTGCGCATTGTTTCACTTAGTTATGGCAATGCACATACACACCACGTCCGAAAGGTGACTGAGTAGACTGAGGTGTGGACGTGAGCAAGAGACAATACCAACGATCTGTACGCCCCACTACCCTCTCGATAACATGACAAAGTGCAGGTCTGTAAAGGTGATAGCGAAGTGCTATGTCACCGTAAGCAAGTTATATTGCGTAATCTTATCTCCCGCTCCTAATCACACTCAATGATATGTACGTCTAGCTAAAGATTAATCTTGTTTGTCCTTTTACCTGTAATTTTTACCTTGTAAACTCAGCATCTTATTATCTGAAATTCATCTTCTGAATACAATCAGTTTCCTTATAATAATAATTTTACCAAACAAGAGTAAATCTTCTCTTCAGCGTAGTTCTCCTTATATGGAAATTTTACCTTTCACGGACTTGTCTGAGTATTGATCGTCGCGTGATATTGCTGTTATAGAGAAGGGATGGAAGACTTATAATTAGCACTCGCATCGATGTTACTCATAACTAAGGCTTCCCTTCTTCCATCCACATTTCCGGAATGACTCAAGATGTTACGAATATAGTTGTGCATTTCGCTGTATTGAAATGTTGCCAAGAAAGCACACAAATAGCTGCTTATTATAGTCTGTAAGTTTTCTCAAAGAACAATATAGTTTCTTGGATTAAAAGTGTCCAAGAAATCTTTAGAACTCCAAACAAAATGTAGGCAAGCCTTACTGAGTACGAGCGGAGTAGGTGTGTCGCAGCTACGGGGGTGGCGCTGTGAGAACTGATCCCAGTCAGGGACCCCACCACCCTCCCGTGAGCGATGACCAGTCAGGCCGCAGCAGCAGCAGCAGCAGCAGCAGCAGAAACCATTCGCCACCATATACCAGACTAGAATTTATATATCATTTGCTTTCAAGATTTATCCTCAAACGTTTTATTCGTCCCAGCTTCTCATGGCAGACTCTATTGGAAGTTGTTGAGGTCTTTATCTATTTTTTTGTTTTCATATTTCTCGTGATTAGTAGGGAGAATCTGCATTGTCAGTGAAAGGAAGGGAGAGAGCACCTATGATATTCATAACAAAATTTGTGTGACCTTTGAATAAAGTCCTGATGAGAGTTTAATGTTTCAAGATGCTTGAAATCATCCAAGGAACTTTTCAGTGCTACCCACTACATTGGAAAAAGCAATGTCTCAAACAAGGATTCAAGTCTTACTCGATTATCAGCCTTTAGGATCTCATCTACGCCCAAGAAGGTGCCGGTGCCAGGGTCGATTTCACCTGGGTACCCTCTCATGTGGGCATCCTGTTTAAAGAAAAGGTAGACCATCTTGCTCAGGGTGCCCTTCAGGACGACACAATGGACCCTGGTCCTGAATATACTCTGGATTATGTTAACAGTAGCATTAAGGACTTTGTACATAGTACCATCGGTAACCAATTGGATTTGTGTTGTCATAGAGAAGTGACAGTAGTCTTCACTATGTACGTGTCTCCCAGAGTTGTTCTTACACGTATGAAAGACATTGCATGAGGCTCAGAATAGTCTAGAAATATTGCTGGGATATTCTTCTACTGGTGCACGAATGCTGTGTGCTATGTACTGCAGCAGGGGACCACACTCCGCGACATTGTCACGGAATGTCCTCTCAATGCTAAATTTAGACCACAAACCCAACAGGACTTGTATAGACACTCATTGATAATTTTTTCTAAGACTGTCATTCTCAGGTCTATTCTCAGTCAGTATCCCAAGCTTGCCCCCAGGTCGTAGGATGTAGAATATTCATGTAATAAGGTGTGCAATATGTATTCATTTGTCTCTATCATTGTTTGTATGCTCACTTCTTTTTCAGCTTTGTGATACACTACCCTTGAGTCTAGTATCCTCAGGGAGTGGGTGGCAAGTTCCATCTTCCTCCTTTGTTGTACTAACTTTTTAAATCCAACTATGAATATATCAATCCATCAATCAATAACTCTCCTTTCCTTCCTCCTTATAGATGTATAAATCACCAATCAATCAATCTTCTTTTTTCCTCCGTCTCCCCTTCCGCTCTCTCTCTCTCTCTCTCTCTCTCTCTCTCTCTCTCTCTCTCAGGTGTCGTAAATATAAGTATAAGCCAAATCTCGGATATTTTTTTCGCTCTTTCCTTAAAAAATCTCTAATAATAATTAATGCTGAATATTACGATGGCGTCATGAGAAGAAAGTTTGGTGTTCGGTGGCGGAAATACAAAGTGAAAGTTCGGTCCCTCAGTTCCCTCCCTCGTCCACTGGCTGTGTTGTTTACTTTGGGCTGTTGTGAGGAAGGTTCGCGGGGAGAAACGTACACATACATACACACGTACAAAAATAACCGATACTCTGGACGCTATTGGTATCGAGAATGGTACAGGCATACATAGGCGGAGGTTAAGATGGAAAAAAATGTGTCTGTCAGGCGTAAATAGGCGGGAAGTGACCCATGGAAGCTAGCTAGGAGTGAAGTGGAAGTTAGCAGAGACGCTCAGGCTCAGTGTTGGCTTTCCACTCTTGTTCCTCCTGTTGGTGTTGACCAAGGATAATATTCTTGGGTGTTGACGCCTCCCTCGGCCCTTCGCCCCCACGCTTCAGGAGGAGGAGGGCGTCACCACCTGTCAGTCATCTGCCTGTTGCGCAAAAAAGAGAATTGTTGTTTTCCTAGTGTGAAGGCAAGAGTGGGGTCCCTCCCCTCTCTCCTCTGTGACACCTCTACTGTCTGGATCAGTACAAGATAAGAACATTTTAGACTGATTGCTACAGTCTGCACTGGATCAGTGAACCATTTCTTGGACACGTATCAGTATGTGTGGATTGGTACAGGATATCTGAAAAAAATCATTGGAGATAAAAGACTGAAACGCAAGACATTATTACAGTGGTAGCAAAAGTTCATTACACACTCAGCACAGGACTACAGTGGATAAAGGAGCAACGTGCAGGCCTCCTGAAGTACATAAGTAGCGGTGGGTAGGAATCCTGCCCTCGTCTTTCACCCCTCTAATGGCCAACCCTCAGGATGCCTGCTACCTCTCCCTGCTGGCTCTGGCTGAACGGTTCCGCACCCAGGAGCCAGCCAATATTAAGAGCTGCGTGCAGTGTTTGCAGGCAGTGCTGACCTTCCGCCCACCTCCCAAGGTAGAGGCACGTACCCACCTGCAGCTGGCAACCCTGCTCACCCAACACACCACCAACACACAGCTGGCACGGGACCACCTCCAGCAAGCAGTGAGTTGTGCTGTTTGATCCTCATATGCTGTCACTTAATTGAATCTCTCTTTTCTCCTTCAGAAAGTTTGGATATAGGCTGGGGAAAGTAAAATCTTGGGAACCTTCTTGATAGTACAGATAACTCTTTTTACGTGAGTTTGTTTTACACATTTTTAAAAATTACATGAGGTTAAAAATCCAAACAAATTTTTTATTTACCCTTTTTTCTCACTTATATGCATGTACACAATTTGTTGGCCTCGTTTCAGGGTGCCTGTTGTTTATATTTACTGACAGGCAATGGTATTGCTGTGTTATGTTATGTTTATAGCTGTGTACCCACCGATGCCATAGTAATAGTCAATAGTTGGCAATTAGGGTAATAGAAACCATTGTTGATAAATACTGTTCATGGTAAGCTAGCCAATCATAGCCCTCACAGCTAATCTCATCATAGTTACCTTAAGGATTTTTCTTCATATTTTGTATGAGAAAAAATAAATTGAAATAAATAAATTCATGAAAGTGTCCAATTTATCCAATATCTGTCTCGTTTGCATCTGACTTAACTGGAGTTTACTGTATTACAACTTTATAAGGCTTGTTCAAGAGCTTCAAAACATTCATTATACTATTCAGTGTTCACTACATCAAAGTTCACAATATCAAGAGATTGGTGTGATAGATAGTAAAATATCTACATCTTTCTTGTAGTGGTCGCTGTCCATGAGCATTGTTGGATTTGACGATGTTCGCTTTGAGGCAGCGAGTGAGTTGGCTAAGCTGTATGAGCAGACTGGCAGCACTCCAAATGCCAAGGGTGTACTGCAGCGTGCCATTGAGCTCTCTAGACAGAGTGTTTTCTGGCACTGCAGACTCATCTTCCAGCTCGCCGTGAGTCTCACTTCTGGTTGTGTCTCTCATAGATATATGTGTCTATCTTCCATCACATAATCATGGCAATAAGTCTCATTTCTGATTTTTTTATGTTCTTTCATAGATAACCTGTATATATCCTTAATATCAATTTAGAATATTGTCCTCGCATGTCTTCCTCACTCACAAAATGTTATGCTTATTGGTTTCTTGCAGCTTACCTCATGTTCTTATGCTTTTGCATCTACCTACAGCAACTTGCTGTGACAGAAATGGACTACACTTCTGCAGGAAATCTGCTGCAGAAGGGCCTTGAGTACTGTCTCATCCAGGGTATTGCCTACAACCAGATTCTGTTTCTGCTCAGCAAAATTATGGTACTTATGTTGCCTTTATTGTTGCTGCCATCTATTAATAATTTAACTGTTAATGGTAGTATATAATTTATTTCTTCATTAGAGAAACAGCATAGTGGAACTAGGCTAACTTAGTCCTCTTTCACCCAGGGATGAGGTCCTCTTGACCTTTAGGTAGACTGGTGAATAAACAGGAAATATATGGTGGTATTCTTGGCTTATGACCATAATAATCGATTCCAAACTTATCATTGGATAGTAAGATATTATTATTAAAAATCCAAATAGTTCAAACACTTTTCTGTTCTTGAAAATGAGGTAAAATCAATATGAATAATTTTTAACCACAAAATGCATAGCAGTGTGCATCTTTATCAAATGCACCAGCATGTCACTAATGAATTGTACTTTTTATCTGACTCAAGTGACAAGTCGGTCATACTAAGTTAGCCATTGTAAGAAAAATAAAAAGATAGAACAGTGTTTGGTTAGTTAATGTGTCTTGTAGGTCAAATCAAATACTTCACTGGGCTTTAAATTTCATAATGTAAAGAGAAAGAAATACATAAATCACTCCAAATCTCACAGTTGCTGCACACTGGGACAATATTAGCCAGACCCTTTATGTGTGCCTTCACCCTGCAGGTCATGCTTCTGGAGGGCCGTGGTGCTGTTGAGATTCAGGCGCTGCTGACTCAAGCCAATCAGAGCGTTGAGCAGTACAACGGAGCACAGGGACAGAAGGAACACCTAAGGGTACGCTACTCCATCCTAATCCTCCCCCCATCCTTCTCTCTCTCTCTCTCTCTCTCTCTCTCTCTCTCTCTCTCTCTAAGAAAAAAAGTCTTATGTGTTTGCATTTATGTACTATATGCTCATTTTGATACATAGGAAGAAGTTTTAGGGAATCTGTACTTGACTCTGCCATACAATGTATGGAACTATGCTTGGTTAATATTAGCTTTCCCTTCCTATTTACCTGTAAGTGGTTCATGTGTAATTTTTTATGCTTCTGGAATATGACTTGTGAAAGTATTGTGACTGAATGAAATTGACGCTTTTCTTGATATAATTAGGTTAGAAAGCAGTATTTGGAGACATTTTTTCTTTTTTTAGTTGAATGTTATTTCCTTCCAAGCCCCAACAATGCTAAGAATATGAATTACTATATAAATGTGTGATGCCTTGTCTGGGATTGCTAGCCAGGTATATAGAATAATAGCTCTTGATAAGCTTCCTTTTGGTAGCAAAATGAAAGATTGGCTGAGGTGTTGCAGTACTTTAATTCTCTCTGCACAGGTGTTCTATTTAGTGCTGTTGGTGTGCCACAACCTGAACAGTGGCCAGGTGAAGAGTGTTAAGCCGGCACTCAAACAGCTGCAACAGTCCATCCAGAACATTACTCAGCTCTCAGAACAAGGTGGGTGGATTCTCTCTCTCTCTCTCTCTCTCTCTCTCTCTCTCTCTCTCTCTGCTAGACAAATTATCACAGCCTCTGATCATTTGCCTTCTCCATTTGTGGTTTGCCTTGACAGAGGTGATACCAAGCAGTAGCAGTGAGATGTTTGCCTGGCTGCCCCGGGAACAGCTGTGTGTGTTGGTGTACTTGGTGTCGGTGATGCACTCCATGCAGGCTGGCTACATGGAAAAGGCCCAGAAATACACTGACAAAGCTCTACTGCAGATAGATAAACTCAAAGGTTAGTTTTGAATGTATGTGAAATTATATGTATGTAACCATGCATGTCACTCACTCTTTTTAGTCAGTCAAATTATTTAGTCCTTAATTTGTATATAGCATGTAAAACTGGTATTTGTCCTTCAGCGGAAGAGAATACCACCATCCTGAGCTCTCTGCAGCTCCTTCTCTTGGAACACAGCATCATGTGCCATCTCATCATGGGTTCTAAGGCACAGGCCATCAAAGAGATTGCCAAAGTGTGTCGGCTTCTGCAGCATGACAGTCGACTGTTACAGGTAGGTGACAGTGGTGGTGGAAGCAACTTACAGACCAGTGAGATAAATTGAATGACTAAAGATTAGAATGTAGAGCTGGTACATTAATGTGACTCTTGTGTTCCTGCCAGGCTCATCGTGCACAGCTACACACGCTGCTGGCCGTGTATGCCATGAGCATGAACCTCTCCACTGCTGCTGAGGTCCAGTTTAATGCAGCGTAAGAGTGAGTCAGCCATGGCCTGCTTTTCTGTTTGAAAGATACATAGATTTGCATACAGTAAAATTGAGCTGGGAGCTTTGTGGGTCATTGTATCATGAATGTTCCCACTTGAAGAAAAGCTCAAGATTATTTGAATACGTTTAAGGCATTGTAGGTGTTGTAGGTAATGAAGAAATCCTTGGCATTCTACTCATAGTGAGTTTGGATGTGGATAGCAGTGATATGACCACCCATTGATTGGTTGTTGTTGCTGATACAGCCATTGTATAAATCCCTAATACTTACATATAGATATTATAAACTTGAGTTCTTGCATAATTTGTGCATCAAGTCGTTCTTAATTTGAATGTGCATTTATTAAATTCTTGATCTTTTTTCAGATTCCATGATGAGATTTATACTGTTTGTCTCCCCCTGTCTTGTCCATTAGTTTATGTCATTATAGGCTCCTTTATTTTTCTCTTTAATGAGGAAATCTGGTTGGTGTAGTGGAAGTGTGTGTTGCTGCTATTCTATGGTTGTTTGTTTGTGCTTTCTGTAGCTCAAGTCTTTCTAGTTGTCATACATTACTGCCATTATGAGTGAGAGTTTTGAGGTTGATTCAGCCAACACATCTCACATGGGTAGGCAGTGGCTCTGGGGTATCCATTGCGCACGTGATGCTGTTCAAGAGTTGGTCTTTAACTTTTCACTCTCTTGCTGCTTAAGACAGATATTATGCAGCAAGTAACAGCTTAGCTGGCTTGACAGGGCAGGAGGAAGGAAAATAAAATCACATGCTTTTTTCAGACCTCCAGCAACCGAGATCTGTGGATCTTTGCCAACTTGAATCTTGCTGTTGTTTACCTCCGATGTCAGCGAGAGAGAGACTTTGCAGCCATCATGGACCGCATCAATCCTGACACACTCCCCACTCAGTCCCAGAGTCTTCGAGCTGCTTCCTTTTATGTGCAGGGCCTCCATGCATTCTTCACTAACAGGCACAATGATGGAAAGTTAGTTCATGAATCTCAAGATTGTCTTTCTTTATAAGTTTGAAGTTTAATTGGCAAGACATCACAAAGGATTACTGCTAAACTGCATACATTCCCTTCCTCAAGTATTGGTTATGTTTGTCAGTTCTCCCTTTTATATGCTTTTTAAAGGTTTCATGAAGAATGACTTGAAAGGAAGTGATAAAAGATTAGAATGGATCTATGATGGTAGTGGTGGTGACTGCCCTCCATACATCTCATACATTTCAGTGATGGTAATGAATTATTCTCCTTCAAACAGACGATTTCTAAGGGAGTCCCTCAAGATGGCCAATGCAGAAGACCTGAACCGCCTCACATCCTGTTCTCTGGTGCTGCTGGGACACATCTTCCTGGCACTGGGAAACCCTCGGGAAGCTCTCAACATGGTGACGCCAGCCATGCAGCTTGCCTCAAAGATTCCAGACCTCCACCTGCAACTGTGGTCATCAGCTATACTGAAGGGTGTGTGTGTGTGTGTGTATGTGGTGGGGGTGGGGGGGGGGTGGCACATGCAGGAAAAAAATCATTCTAAGTCATCTCCATACTTATTATTTATGTTGGTTTTAGGTTTATGGATATTTGTTGCATGGACCTTTTCTGTAAATCAAATTTTCCAGGTTTCTATTTTTCTGCTGGAGAAGTTGTTTTTCTTTTGAAAATGGTATTTTTAATTTTCCACTGTAAAGTTTTGTATTTTTCCTAAGTCCCTTACAAAAATATCTCTTGCTATTTGTTTCACATACCTGAAAACTTACAATGCTTAATATAACTAAATATTGCTCATTAAATATTCAGGAAATTGAAAGCAATCTCTTAGAAGATATATGCATTCCCCCATATGAACACACTCTCTCTCTCTCTCTCTCTCTCTCTCTCTCTCTCTCTCTCTCTCTCTCTCTCTCTCTCTCTCTCTCTGTGCAACAGACCTGTACCGTCAGTTTGGAGATGCACCACATGAGCAAGAGAGCACTCACAACCATTACAACTTCTCCCAGACACTGCTTACTGATCATTTGGCAGCAACACAGCTTCCAGAACATCAACTCATTATGTGGACAGATGGTCCCTTCCCACCCCTCGTCACTGACAAGCCATAGAAAGGTGAGGTGATGTGCATTATTCTTAGATGGTTTCATCATGCAGAGAAACTGGGTGAGATGACAAGGTATCTATTAGTAAGATGAATACTGTTAGTTGCAAGAAAATAGAAATTCATGAAGTGGATTAGAATATTTTATATAGAAAGAATATTTGGTAGAGAGAGAGGACTAGTATGTGTAAATCTATGTGAAATGGGTGGAGAAGAAATGTGGAAACCTGCCATGGGCTTCTTTTGAAGAGGTTTTGAGGAACTGTGTAACAGAGACAATGTATGGCCAGACTATTAACAAGTACCAAACATAATAAATGATGTAATTCACTCTTGGAATTATCAGTTTTAAATCAACAAAGAAATTAGACACATAATGGATATGTTACTTTATATTGAATAATTCATCTATTGTCTTGAAATTTTTTAACCTGAGCTTGTGATTATTTCCATTATGCATAAATATGACTCAGCACAGTTATGTTGTGATTTTTCACACTCAAACACATCATATTTGTTTCATACTTTGACAGACAGATAAATAAACTGGTACTAAATGTCTATTGCTAATTAAACATATTTTCTAGTGCAAAAAGTTGTTCAGTTTTAAAGAATATTGCAAGTTAGTCAGAGAGCATCCTGGAAAATTGCAACACATTCAGAAGCCAGAAGAGACATGTTCAGCAAATTCACAGTATACAATAACTTAAGACAACCATTGTATTCATTGTGCTTTGTCTTTCAGTGCCACAGTGTGTTGCCAGTAACATCTGAACTGCAGCAACAACTGTCAGTCAGCCAGCTCCCCTCCTCCATTTATCTCAGTGATACCTGTACCTACTCCAGCATGTGTGGAGCAGCCAGACCATGGAGTCTTCTTTTCTTTACCATCTCTGTACTTGCACTTTTTGTAAGGTTGGTGAAATGGCTATTTAGTTTGCTGATAATTGTATTAATTGGCCTTATCAGTGTTTATGTATGTGCAGAATGCTTTTCTAAGACCTCATCCCCTTTATGTCAGTGAGTCTCTGGAGTAAGCTAAGAGTGGACCACATAGCCTATATTGCCCTTGGAGTTTTAGGCACTCCTTCACATTTAGTGTTTGTGCATTCATGTTACAAAATGATGTCACAGTTTTTATCATTCTTATTCTTTTAGCAACATTTGATAACTACATGATGATCCTCATGGAGCTCATTTCCCTTGGGAGTCTTTTGAATATACATGATTTGAAATGCTACTGAATCTATTGTTGGATGGAAAAACAGGAACTTGATAGTAATTATGATAATAATAGTAGTAATAATGATTATAATAACAAAAATGATTATATAGAAAAAATATATTATTTGTCAGGAAATTCTGTATTTGATGAAAAAAAGTTTGTGACCAGTATTGTCACCAATCTGTTTTTAAGAAAGCAATCAGCTCAGTTCATCATTAAAGACTAAACACTAATATGGCTGCAAATAATGTTCAGATTCCACAGTGGAGAAGTACTTTCTGAGCACAAACTACTTAGCCTTCATAACTATGCCATCTTCAAGCCACATGAAAATGATTCGTATTGGAAGGACTTGAATAGATACTGTATATTTAGATCAAATGAGAACTGGAAATATGAAGGAGAACTAATGTAGGAAGAGAGTTTATTAAGCTGAGTAGTGTTACAGTGGTATGGGTATGTAGAAGGAAAAGAGGAAGACTGAGCCAGGAAGAAAAGTTAACCTATTATACAGTAGATGATAGATTGGCAGGAGGAAAGACTTCAAGTGAAATGCATCAGTAGAGGTAAAAGAGAAAGTGTTTCATTCTCAGCCCACAATGCTACTAAAACTTGTGATTAGGTATAACATGATTGAACATTCTCTCCATCTCTCTCTCATAATCATCATCATTTTATTTCTGCCATCACATTTTGTGTGTGTAATTGTCATCCATCATATGATTTTATGAAAGCTTTATGATGTTTGTATTTTTTTATAGTATGTACCGACTGAGTTTTGTAACTTAATTTATAGGAATGCACAAATTTTAGATAGGAAAATTTAGTTTTATAGTGTACTTATGATTTCATGCATAAAGAATAATAAATATAAGGTTTTAAGATTCTCATAGTATTTTAAGTTATAGTTAAGGACATGTCATTTTGACAATTGTGTATGGAGTGTGTGGTGCACAGGATAGATTTGTCTTCTTAATGTCATACCATTGTCATGATCAAAAGAAATATTTTTGTGTGACAGTTGATGATTAAAGAAAACGTGATGGTGGTCACATCAGTCTTGCCTGAAACTAGGACTTATATTAAATAACGGTAACAAAACATTTAACCGAATGAAATATATCTTACTGTTAAGCAATACAATGCTTTATACTTGTATAAGATATATAGGTACACCATCAATTAATTGTAATTGATCTTTAGTCTGGACAAAATTAAAAGGAAAACTTGAAATTCCTGTTACTGTTAAACAAATGCATAGGTGTGCAAAAAGAGCAAACTCTTCAAGGTTACAGAACCTAAAAGAATTAATGGCCAGATTATCAAATAGCTTCTTCCCTCTTCCTACTTGGAAATCACTCTTCATGTATTATCAGTCACAAGGAAGCTCCCTGAACTGTGCACAAGGAGGTTGAGTGGCAGAAAAACAAACTAATGACACTGCTTCATGAAGAGCAGCCCAGCACCACCTCTTCACCAATCTCTTCACTTATTTTATGCTTAATTGCATTGTTTTTCTTGTTATTGTATTAGTAATTGGTTATATGATCAGATAAGACTTAAACAACATATGAAAAATTGTACCTTATAGGAAATACAGTATTACTTTCCACTATGTTAAAGAACTGCAAAGTGATTCTCATTTGCCCTGGGTTAGGCTGTCACTAGACAGCCTTAGGTCCACTGCCCTTCTTCCTCCTCCAGCCGCAGATATGGCATCCTCATCATCTTTCAGATTAAGCGTTAATTGTGTTTTTTTTTATTACCTTTTTGTACATCTGTTATATAATGGCTTTCTGTTTCATTCATATAATATAGATTTGCATTGTCCACATGTTTATTTCTTTGGTTGTTTTGAAATGATGGTCAGAAAATCACAGAGTAGTGGTGGCTGTCAGAAATGCTTCCCCCGTCAATCTCATCATTATGGATTAGCTTTACTATTGTGTTTCTAAGAACAAATTGCAGTGTACTGCAGCTCTTCCTTACTCATGTTTGTGGCCAACTCTATCTGGGTAAAGTGAATATACTACTTCATACAGGAGTTCAGTAGGCTTCATTTGAAAATGTCCCAAAGTAATCAACATTCACCACTGACATGCTGCTGCTAAGTTTGGCAGCCGCACAGAAAAATATATGTATTCACACAGTCAGTGTACGCTGCAGGTGATCGTTACAGCGGAGGGAAAGTGTTTGCCGCAAGTTAATTTGCAGATCTATTCTGCAAGTTAATCTATGTTGCCTGGCAGGAGGCCACATGGAGGCCCTTTCCCTTGAACTAGTTCGTATACAGATCGAAGACAGATCTACTTGTAAGACTAGTATCAATCTGTAAGACTAGTTACTCACCTGGTGTTTTCTGCCATATCCCATATTGTTTCCGTAGATGTAAATCACATAATATTTTCCATCATGTCAATGTAAGATGCATTAATTCTCTAATTTTCAAAACTTGTGTAATTTGAATGAGTACCAACACTGATAAACATCCTGATGCACAAAGAAACAGAAGAGTGTCTGCTAATGCCTTGAGGGGAAGAGTTTTCTAGTAGATTCTTCAAGGAAAGTGGAACAGAGAGACTGATAATCTGGCCATAAGAAACTCTATGTTAGGTTGTGGAGTGACTGCTGTCATAGCAACAGGGTTGAATGTAACATAATGGTGAAAAGCATTTTATTCTTTTATGTAAGAGGGTCACTGACCGAGTATAAAAAAAATTTAAAGAAAGAAAAAGGGCCTAATTAGATGTCAATTTCCAAAGGAGTGCCAAAAAAAAGGATCAGATGATTGAAGATAAGTGTCTTGAAGCCTCCCTCTTGAAAGACTTCAAGTCATAGAAAAGAGGAAGTGTAGATATAGGCTTGGAGTTCCAGAGTTTACCATAGAATGGGATGAATGACTGAAAATACTGGTTTACTTATGTACGAGAGAGGTAGACAAAATAGTGATGAAAGTAGAAAGTCTTGTGCAGCGAGGATAGTTTAAAATACAGATATGAAGTGGTGATCGGAGAAGATAGAGTGACAAAATAAGCAGAAGGGTTAGGGGTTAGGTAAAGGTCAAGAATGTTGGGCATATCTCCAAGACAGTCAGGAATATGAGTAGGTAGGGTGTTTGACATATTGATCTAGGCCATGAAGGATAATAAAGTTGAAGGTTTGTTCATCTGGTGGGTCAATGAAGGGAGAAGAAAGCCAAAGCTGGTGGTGAACATTGAAGTCTCCCAGAATAGAGATTTCCCCATAAGGGAATAGAGGCAGGATTTGTTTCACTGTGCAAATTAAATAGAGGAAGAATTTTTATATAACATTTAATCAATTTTAGTCCGTCAAAAATTGGTCATGTTTAGAAGATTGGAAGTAATGACTAGTTGGAGAAGACTTGATGTGACTCCAGGCAGAATTGTAAAGTGTATGGGATTTAGGAAATTAAAGGTTCAATGTGTTTTTTTTAATGTAAGAGGGGAAAGCCAGCCAAGGGCAACAAAAACAATGAAAAAAAGCCCACTAATATTCCCAGTCCCCTAAAAGAATAAAAGAGTTAGTTAAAAGTGAGGGACAAATGTCTTGAAACCTCCCTCTTAAATAGTCAAGTCATAGGAAATTGGAAATACAGAGGTAGGCAGGGAGTTCCAGCATTTACCAGAGAAAGGAATGAATGATTGGGAGTACTAGTTAACTCTTGCTTTAGAGAGTTGGACAGAATAGGGGTGAGAGGCAGAAGAAAGTCTTGTGCAACGAGGCCACAGGAGAACAGGAGCAATTTTCTATGTATTTATGGTTTTAAAATTTTAGAATGCAATGATTCTCACTTGATATTTTATATAATCAATGACTATTATTAACTATATATTTTATCATAAAGCTTGTAAACTACAAAGGTATACGACAAAGATACAGATGCTGGAAAATTATTAGTAGTAAATTCCAGGAAAAAAAAGTATCATGTCGCATTATGTTTAGGTGGCGACTGATATACTGTATGTAAATGTAAAGGTCTGTTATATACTTATACTTCCCACACCTTATGTTGTTTTGATAGCAGCACATGCATGTTCATGAAGATTGCTCTAGCATTGAGTTGTATGCTTATCAAAAGATTTATCACAGGTGGAATGGAGAGTAAATGCTACCTACTCCTTCACCTATAAAGTTGGAAAAAATGTGAAGACTGGATTAGAATTGGCAAAAAAATAATTGTGGATAAGAATAAAGGCAATTTGTTTACTTTAATCATCATCTTGAAGAAGTGTTAAGAAGCAAATACTATCAGAATGAGGAGACAAATTTCATGTCTTCATTACCTAATCTTTCTCCATTGTAACCATGATGTTCTCAGACATAATATATTTTATAGTGCATTTCTATTACTGCTATGATTATTATTATTATTATTATTATTATTATTATTATTATTATTATTATTATTATTATTATTATTATTATAACATTAATTATTATTATGAGCGGCTGAGTTATGAAGGAATGTTTATATAAGTGAGTGTATCAATGTTTATGCCTTACCTTGACTGTGTCCTTAAGTATGTGGAATGTCAGCCACACTTACTTATCAAGTGAGATCTGTGAGTGTGGAAGGTTAAGGCAAGACCACACTGTGTCTCATTATAGGAATTAAAAGGTTATTTTTATTAGGTATTAATATGATTATTATTGATAGTGTGTGTGTGTGTGTGTGTGTGTGTGCTCCTTAACTTGGTTATTCCCTTTTATGCAGATATTGGCCTGGTATATATTGAAATAGATGAATAGATTAATTATTATTGTTATTACTATTATTATTATTATTATTATTATTATTATTATTATTATTATTATTATTATTATTATTATTTTGATTATTATTATTACTACTACTACTGTACTACAAATATAATATATTGGCTGTTTATATTGAAATAGATAAATAGATTAATTTTTATTGTGATTATTATTATTATTGTTATTATTATTATTATTATTATTATTATTATTATTATTATTATTATTATTATTATTACTATTATTATTATTATTATTATTATTATTATTATTATTATTATTATTTTGATTACTACTACTACTACTACTACTACTACTACTGTACTACAAATATAATATATTGGCCTGGTATATAATGAAATAGATGAATAGATTTTTTATTATTATTATTATTATTATTATTATTATTATTATTATTATTATTATTATTATTATTATTATTATTATTATTATTATTATTATTATTACATTATTATCATCATTATTATTATTATTTTTTTATTGTTACTGTACTACTACTACTACTACTACTACTACTACTACTACTACTACTACTACTACTACTACTACTACTACTACTGTACTACAAATATAATAATTGCTGGTATGTATTTCTTGAAGTATGTATGTATTGTATATCTCTTAAAAATCATAACAATTTTACCTCAGCCCATTCCATTGCCAGATCATTTGTATCTCACTTTATAATTTTTAAGACTGTGCATGTTGATATGTTGTAATGTAGATGTTTTATGGTAAATACTACATGTTGCCAGAAGCTCCCTCAGCTGCCTTTCACCCATTTTCTTAAAGTGATTGCAGAGTATTGGTGCAGGGTTACCATATCCGATAATATAAATGAGGGTTGTGTATACTGTTGTGTGTGTGTGTGTGTGTGTGTGTGTGTGAGGGGGGGATGGGGTGGAAAGATGTAAAGGTTAAAGTTTGAGAGATTAAGAATATAAGAGAATATGTATTATAAGCTCTGGCTTCTGTCCAAATCTTTTAACTAAACATAGTGGGATACCTACTGGGTAGTAGTAACACTGGCATCCAATATATCATAGATGTAAACTCCAGGATTCTCCATTTTTTATATTGTGGAAGCAATATAATGCAGATAAAGAATTGTTTAGTACATGTGGTGAGATGCATTCACAGGGTACATTTTCAATAATTTTAGGTCAAACTTTAAACCTAATACAAAGAAGTTCTCCTGAGGTACATGTGTAATATTTTTTTTTAATGGTTCATAGACAGCCTTGCCCTGAACCCTGTGGCTGTCAAGTACAGTGGCTGTGGCTCATGCTCAGGAACTCAGAAGCATGTTATGCTGGCATGCAACTATGTGTGCATTAGAGATAACATCAAACATTTTCATCTCTTGTTCTACAGTACTCAATTTTCAATGAGACAAAGATAAATAGTGTTCATTCATCAGGAACACTTAAACAACATTGTATTGCCTGAGTAACACAGGATTCAAGTTCAGTTTTCATCCATAACATAAGAAAAACAGTTCTTGATTATGTGCATTGTTGAATTATTGTAGCAATATATAAAAAATGGAGGACCTGTATGAAAGTTGTAGTAGTTTCTTCTTTGCTGCATGAGGGGCCAAAAATAGTACCATAATTTAAAGCAAATCTCAGTGAGGGAAGGATAAGATAAACACATGTGTTGATGACATTTCTAAGCTTCCCAAGAATGTGTGTTTGATGCTCCTCATACACGCAGTGATTTTGTGGCTCAAGGAAGACCAGAAACCTTTGGCTGGAGAGAATTTTTGTTACATAGTTGTATAGTCTTCAAAGTTTCAGGTCAAGCATTTGTGATGTGGACACGTTAAAAGTTGAATTACAAGCAGCGTATCTAGTCAGTTGCATCATGAGAATGACTGTGCTCAAATTTTTTTCATCTACTTGCACAACCTGTAAATGTTCTGCTTCATGATAGTTAATATTAATTTGACATGTACCTTGAATATTAATTTTTACATGTACCTTGATGTGCAGGGCTTGGCAATGCATTAAGCTGGGCCTATGCTTCAGTTGTAAGAGTTAATAAATTTACTTTTGAATACATAATAGTCATTTAAATTCCTCCTGTTTACCTTAGAAATGGGATGGTTTCACATTGAGACTGGCTATTATTATTATTATTATTATTATTAGTAGTAGTAGTAGTAGTAGTAGTAGTAGTAGTAGTAGTAGTAGTAACAGTAGTAGTAGTAGTAGTGGAAGTAGTAGTTAAAGCTGTAGTAGTATTAGATGTAATTAATGACCACGTCACTTCCACACCCATTATTGGGTCAACATGCAAGGCTATGCCACACTGGATGGTCACTCTCTGGGCCTAACAATCCACCAAGGTGAAGTATTTCAAAAGATTGAAATTACAGTATACATTTTCTACAGTCTCCGCCCCCCCCCACCACGAAAAAAAAAATCACCAGGAGCAAGGCGAGAAAACTATTCAGGACAAAAATGTCTAAGCTAAAGGAAGTACATCTCAAGTATGATAGACTTTCACCCATCCGCAAGCGCATCCAACTCACAATGTTGAGAGAGAAAGAGAGAGAGAGAGAGCTACAAAATGATAGAATACAATATAGTACACACATGCTGTACTGAATAACCAAAGTAAAATCTCTCTCTCTCTCTCTCTCTCTCTCTCTCTCTCTCTCTCTCTCTCTCATACACATTTGTTACGATAGCGAAAACTGAGCTATTTGTTTCACTCGAGATGCCTTTGTTTCACTGGAAGGTGCAGTTAGAAGGTGGCCGCTCTGAGTGGTGGTGTGGTAGGTGTGTTAGTGAGGATATACGAGTGACGAGACTGTTGGTGATAAGTCATCGCCCCGTGACTTGGTGCATCACACATAGCTGATGCCTGGATGTGTGTGCATTGTGGTGTCTGAGTGCTTCTTCCTGTAAATACTGTGTTGTAATGTACACTTGGACGTAATAGCAGGTGATCTCAAGAGGATGATTTGGTTACTGCTTCGAATGACTCTGCACCATTTATTATACGTGTTACCTAAGCATTAGATGGACTTTATTCTATAGGATATTATTATTCTATTAGTATCTACTGTTAGCTCATGTCTCAATCGCTAACTGTACGTAGGTTAGGTGTATATATTTGGTTACGTACTCGAGCTAGTCATATGCATAGTAGTACGTGACTTAAGACTGGGTGATTCTTTTTTTGGCAGGTTGTGGGCGAGGCAGTGACCGAGGCTGGCGGCTGAAGGAGCTGGCAATGTGAGTGTTAATATTTTTACTATTCTATACATTTATTTTCACCATTTTGTATTTTGTACTAGGGAAGCATCATTAATTTTTAACACCTTTACATCATTTCCTGGTAACTGAGAAACACTTGTTGGGTCGTTTGTTCCTTGTGTTCATGAAACAGAGGAGTGTGAAGCAACAAGCGTAGTATTCAAGTATTCATTCTCTCATAAGCATCATTACATTGTTCGGATGTCGGTGAGAGACGATCATTCTTTCTCCTTCTCTCTTACACCCACGCCAGGAGGGGAGGAACGGAAGGATAAAAGGATGTCTGGGAGTGATGAATGATCGCTTGGTTGGATGGACGGAAGAAAGAAAGAACATGAAATTAGAAGTTGATAGACAGTTGAATAGATGGAGAGATAGACACACACACACACACAGATGGCTTGAGAAAATTGCGCGTGCCGGTCTCATAATAATTTCCTCCTGTGCCGTCTCCGCTGCCGCCAGTGCGCGTGCGGAAGGGGGGTAAGAGTTATAGTGGGGGGCAGAGGGGTCGGCAGGAAGTGGGGAAGGAAAGGGGAGGGAGCAAATCGCCTGGAGGGAGGAAGACACGTGCTCGAGGGCAGGTTCATGTGGAGGAAGAGGAGGAGGAGGAGGACAGCCTGAGGCATTTAATTCAAATGACGGAAAATAATTACAAGAAGCTAAAAGACTAAGAACATTTTCCTTGGAATTTTCTTGTGTTTCGACATCATCTACCATCATCACCACCATTGCCCATATTGCCATCACTACTACCATAACCACCACAGTCATTCACCACCACTCAACTGTCTCCCACCCCCGTCCCCTACCTTAATCTTCACAAAACCTCACCACCACAACACCACAAGCCGCCCTCTCATCTAACTCACCACCCAACATCACCACCACCACCGTCACTATCACTGCTCGCCACCAAGATCATCACCACATCAATACGCCGCACCACCTGTCGTCCAGCCCTGCAGCACATCACAACACCTCATTTGCAATCACCATAATAAGAGCAATATTTCTACTCGTCACTTTGTTTATTGTGGTGACATTATCTTTGTAGTGACGGTGTTGAGAATCGAGGGAATGACATTAATGGTGAAGATGGTGATTATGCTCCAGATAACGCAGGTTGTGACGGTAGTGATGACTTGATATTGGTTGCTACAATATTGGATTTGAATAGTTAACAGGTGTTTACGAATAATATAATTTCCGGAGACAAATTAGAGCATTAAAAGATCATTGACCCCTGAATTACTGAGAAGCATTTTTATGAGGGGGTGTTATTAGACGATTTTACTGACATTAGGAAGGGTCTATGGAGGTGAGACGACTAATGGCCGCACTCTTCACTATATAAATCCCCACACAAATATCTGAAACTGTACGAAATCACCAAATATTAAAAGAGTGAATATGAAAACGCGTCATGATATTGAAGAAGTTAAATAAAATAAAAGTATGCCAATAAGTTATGATACCTCGCAAAACAGTTAGAAGGTATGTATGTTTTTAGTTACATCTCGTACACAAGGGCACTGACTTACTAGAACAGGTCAAAAGGAATTGGGGGGGTGGGAGGGAGGTAAGCGGAAAGTACCTCGCCTCGGGACTTCTCGCTACCGTCAGCTCATCCCTTGCACTGTACACCTGTTGTCCGCTGGCGTGAGGGAGATTTGGAGGGAGGAAAGAGGGTGGTGGTGGTGGTGGTAGTAGTGGTGGTGGTGGTCGGTCAGTGTATATACGAGCAATGAATGGTTCTGAAAATCGCATGGAAGTTTTTGAACATGTTATTGTGTATATAGTTATGGGGATGTTGATGATAATGATGTTGATGGTATTTACATAAGGATATTCAAATAATTATAAGTTGTTATTTTCTATCTTTCCTGTGTGTGCATGTATGAATGTTGAAGTATTACTTTATCCATATGCCAATTTTATCTTTTATGTATGATTAAGCACACGAGAGAGAGAGAGAGAGAGAGAGAGAGAGAGAGAGAGAGAGAGAGAGAGAGAGAGAGAGAGAGAGAGAGAGAGAGAGA
>CM035205.1:23384091-23397532 GCA_020233015.1 Callinectes sapidus | reverse complement strand
TATATATATATAATAGAGTTTTATGAGATTAGATAAAACTCTCTCTCTCTCTCTCTCTCTCTCTCTCTCTCTCTCTCTCAGACCCATCTTGCTGGACTACGGAACATTCGTACCTGCGTTACTGAATGCCTCGAAGGACCAAACGTTGAAAAAGCTCAACAAAAAATTGCAACTCATCAAAGACTACGATTATTTAGCATTTGAATTGGTACATGTCCCACAACTGTAGTTCTTCTAACATCAGTACTGCCGCTGTTCGAGCTGACAATAAAAAATAATGATAATAACAATTTGTTGATTTATATTAATGATTGACGAAAGGCTCTTTTCATAATGCTTTCGATTTTACTATCTTCAGGTGAAAAAGGGAGGATACGCTTACTTGGAGGGAGCAGAGTACTTCAGGTATACCGTTATCACTCGCCGAGTCACTAATGTTTACTTTCTTAAGGAGATGCTCTTCCCTACTTACATAGGATGGATCTTTCCTAAAAACACGGCCTGGAAACACAAGTTTGACCTTTACATACAGAGATTTGTAGAAGGTGGCTTCATCCCATTCTGGAAAAAAGTAAGGATAGATTCATAAAGCAGTTAATATCTCGTAAACACTTTCCCAAATCAAGCACATATACTGGAATAAAATTATAGAGATACATAAAGACTATGAGTTTTACATGCAGTTATCTTTCATCCTCCGAGACCGAAATAGTAGAGTTCAGTGAAAAAAAATGTAAAACAGAAGTCCCTGTCAATCATATCATCATGTTATTTACTGCATAATGAAAAGCATTTCTTTCAGTGGCTTGCAGATAACTTGCGGAAGAAAATGAATCTGACGGTAGGCAAGGCAGGGCAGGAGAGAAGACCGCTGAATCTTGACGACTTACAGGTAGTGTGAACTGAAGGTGCTAGTATGCTCGTAGTTCGCTTAAAAAAATATATAAATGAACTGGAAGCTTGAGCATTCGGAGAGAGAGAGAGAGAGAGAGAGAGAGAGAGAGAGAGAGAGAGAGAGAGAGAGAGAGAGAGAGAGAGAGAAAACACCCAACAGTCATTACCCTCTGTTCCCCTCAGGGAGTGTTCTTCGTGTATCTGGCGGGAGTTGTGACTGTCTTGGTGGTTGGAGCCTCGGAAATTCTACATTATCACCACGATCTTGGTATCAACAGAGGCAAATTAATCATAGCTACACATGAGTAAGTAAGTACATTGCACTGACTTTCAAACACACACACACACACACACACAAACGTATGTAGTACGTATAATTTATACGTCCTATGATGATGTATCATGATATTTTCTATCTGTCAATATTTCGAACAAAATGAATTTCGCTCACATGCTTTCGTTATGCGAACGGATTGTTGTTTGTCTGAGTAAATTAATGACTCTAGCAACAAATTATATTAAATGGTCTATCTCATTGACAGTTATTTTTTTCCTCATTGATGTGTGTGTGTGTGTGTGTGTGTGTGTGTGTGTGTGTGTGTGTGTGTGTGTGTGTGTGTGTGTCTATTCATTTATATGTTCATTCACGTATGAGTAAAGCATTATTAATAAGAGGTTGTTCCATGATTTCACTGTTCGGTAGTTTGTTTACTGCGCAGTAACATATTACTATCACGGAATCTGTTGGAATTTTACATGTTACCATGCACGAGTAACGCTACGTCTGCATATCTTCATCATAATATGTAATTACTGGCAGTATCACCTTGTACAGTCTACCTGTTACAATCCATTAGCAGCAGGAACGTTACTCAGCCACAGGTGGACAATTTCCATTTTTAGTGATCGTAGTACATAATCGTAACGAATGTGATGTAATACTTAGGTGGAGGTATTCCTAGTAACTGTAGAAATGTTCAGGTTTTGGTCTATAGTTGAGGACAAATAATCGAACTCGAGGGGTCGGGGAGTCGATCCTTGGTCGAAGCACAGTGTTGATAGCCATTGAGTCCTGACCAGCAGCAGTGGAAAGCAGGCCAGTAGAGCAGCCACACTTGTTGTTGTGAAGCTACGCCTCGTGCCGGTGTTTGCAGATATTCCTCCTTCTCTCTGTAAGTTGAATTATTGGTAGTCTTAAGCCTTAGGAAAGCTTTGAAAACCAGGAAGAAAGCTTACCTATGAATAAGTAGTGTCTAGCATAACATATAGACCAGTGAGCCCAGCATACCTGTTTAGTGTGTTAACGGTACATGTCCGCTGAAAGGTCTACGAATTTTTTTTTTTTTTTTTTTTTTTTTTTTTTTTACCTAACCTATCCTCCCCAGGTGAGAGAGAGAGAGAGAGAGAGAGAGAGAGAGAGAGAGGGGTGTGCTGCATACCCCTGGCCACAACTGACTGGACCAGAAAGCTTTACTAAATTTTCTAATATTTTGGTAAATTTATAGTTTGCCCTCCCACCCCTTCCACATGCTTTGAGTTTTGGGCTGTAGGGAATCAATGGTTTTTGTGTGGGGAGACATATATAAGTGATAAATGGCCTTAAAAATATCTAGAAAAATTTCCCCAGATTTAATCTAATTTAGCCTAAACTAACCCAAGCAAACCAAATTTACCGTAACCCCCCAAATCACACAACTTTTGATAGCTGCTACAATACCAAAACCACCTGTAACACAGGAGTTTACAGGGAGTGTGGCACGACACACTGAACACCTGCTGCTTTTCCCTCAGAAACTGATAACTTGTCTTTTGAATAAAATTTTTCAATAAGAATAAAATTTTTCAATAATTTCTAATTAATCAAATTTGCAACCTTCACAAGTTATATCACTGGTAGCCATGGCAGAACTGAGCATAGAAATGTCTCTCCACACCATGAGTGGATTCAAGGAGGTGCCCAGATGCCAGTCCCCATCATGGCCCTCTCTCTCTCTCTCTCTCTCTCTCTCTCTCTCTCTCTCTCTCTCTCTCTCTCTCTCCATTTGTCTATTTGTATCTATCTATCTATTTATTGAGAAAGGAAGTGAAAAGAAACTATAATATTGAGGTAAGAAAATATACTTCTAGCATATTTGTGTTTTTTCCAAAAATTTGGGTTCCCCCCTAAATGATTTTTCTGGATCCATGCCTGCTCCACACCTGTCTGTCCAGGTGTGCCCTGCCTGTGAGTACTTATAGCAAGTTCCTATTGGTGCAGCTCATGGTGTTAAAAGGTGATGGCATATCACTGAACAGAGGATATATAGGCACAATAAGTATTCTTTTCATCAATTACCTACAAATCCTAGAACACAATAAAACAATTTAAAAAGTGTATTTATTATTTCCGAGTGTGATGGAGCTCCCTGGACATGGAAAAAGCTTGACAGATGTAGCATGTTTGTGGACTCATTGCAGCATTATTACTCATTTTTGACAAGGGTGAAGATTGGAAATGATGTAAATAGTAAGAACAAAAACTTGGGGGTGGCCATGACCATCTAGTGTTTCTGGGCTTAAAGTGTAATAGAACCATAACTTTATATATACTGCTTTGTGGAGAAGGTATGGACTTGTCATCAGTACGGTCTCATGTAGAGGATGAGGAGAGGTGGCAACAGAGGGATATGTGGAGACTTTTTAGTTGAGTGAAGTGAAGGTGGAATGAATGAGTTTCACATTTGTCGTCTCAAGAGAAAGGCAGCATGAGGAGTAGAGGAGCAGATGTAATAGCAGTGGAGACTACCTGGTAAAGGGAGAGTGAAGATGGAACATCTGGAAGGAATGAGAAGATGAAAAAGGTGGAAGGGATGAAATACAAGATAGGAATAACACTTAGTATGCTAGCATTTCACAAAGGCAGGATCGAGAGAAGTGAAGGTGGGAAGATGACTGTGGAAGATGCAAGGCAGAACAAGTGAGTGAAGGAAGGGATAGCACAAGAAATGGAGGAGGAGGAGGTGATAAGATCATTGAAATGGATGACTGACTGACTGTTTTTTCCAGTTTGTAGTTTTATAGAACAGTCTTTGAGTTTTGATTGATCTATGGAAAGATTTTGACTCATGCTGGGAAGAACAACTGACCTGAAGGACCCTCTTTACATTAGCTTCTTCAGTCCTTTCTCACCCTGACCTTCTATCATAGTCACTCTGATCTCCCACTTTGGTCACCTGGCTTCAGTATACTGTAAGACATTGGTAGCTGTAAATAAATGGTTGGTGATAGGAATGGAAAATGCAAAAATAAAAATGTGTCCAAGCAAAAAATGGTACTGAAATTATATTAAAGTTATAAAGCTGTGTGAAAGTAAAGAGTAGTATGTGAGTCTGTACATAAAATGCATCTCAGTGAAACTGATAATAAACTAACCATAAAATTACTTTATGTCGTAGGTTCCATTAAGCTGAAACAAGCTTTTAATAATTCTTTATTGTGTTTTTTCTTGTAGTTTATACTTTTTACATAATGAAAATGTTGGGTCTTGCATACATTCATATTTGTGTCTATGTGCACTTTGAGCTTTCTGCCATAAACTTCCCCTTACCAAAAAATGTTAGGGTTGTGCACAGGTAAATCCTTTTTAAAATTGTCATTTATTTGGTAATTTGTTAATTCACCTTATTCTTCGCAGGTACTGCTCATCTTTCTGCCTCCAAACTGAGGGTGAAGCTTACCAACACAAAATTCAAGTCTTGTCAAGCAAGGATCAGGAGGCTGGTGAAGAAGATTGGTGAACTGAATTCAGCTATAATTGTATCATTAGTAAGTGTACATTACCATCAAGTATCATTAAACATTATCAAAATATCAGAACTCAAATGAAACTTACTACTCTTTTAAAAAAAGTAGAAGACCTACAAATTGTAAAGGAGTCTCTGTTTGGGATTTGAGAGTATCATGATTTAAAGATTTATCTGTTAAGTATTATATTCCTTACCTACTCCAAGAATGCTGAAGTAGTTACTCAAGATGAGTATGGAAGTAGATTGGAATAACTTTTCTTAATGAAAGAGAGAAAGAACAAAAAACTAAAAATGAGTGCTGAGGATAAATTATGTCATCACATTTGATGCAGTATCAGCAGAATCAGAAATGTTTCATAATAAGACCAATGGTAATCTGGTAGATTGTGAGGAATGTGGGCAACACTGTAGGGAAAGAAAACCACTTTGTGCCATGATCTTTAGCCAAATATTCTTTTGTAAAAAGTTATTAACAACTTTAGAGCATTTTCTATTCAACAGGCCATGATGTGGATTACAAAGTTTGCTGTCTGTGATGAGGATGTATCAAAGTCTTTTTTTTCTAAATCTAATGTTACAACAGAAACAGAGTATTTAAAAGTGAATGATGAAAAGGATTTCTTCTATTATGATTCTTAACATTCAGTTGAAAGCATCCAGAAATGTGTCCACCAAATATGGCATCAAAGTTAGGAGAGATGTTGCTAAATGGTGGTATATGTAGACTTTTGTGTATTCCATAGAAGGTAGATAATACATGTAAGTCATATTCAAAGTGCTAGGTATATATATATGATCATTGTCTAAAAAGATGATAAAGTTTTCAGTTGGTGTCAGCTTCTGCACAACATTCACTTAGTTGACCTCTGCAAGTTACTGTTACATATCTTTCCATACCACCAACCCATACCTACTAAACTGTCTATGGCAAGTTATGGAATAATGCTTGTGGTTGCCTTGTGCTGAGGAATAAAAACACCAGAGAGAGAGAGAGAGAGAGAGAGAGAGACGAGAGACGAGAGACGAGAGACGAGAGACGAGAGAGAGAGAGAGAGAGAGAGAGAGAGAGAGAGAGAGAGAGAGAGAGAATTTTTTGTTTTCATTGTGTTCAAGTTCCACTGAACATTTTTCTCCTAACTCCGTCCTTGATATATATATGCTCTAAGATAGTGATGTTTCATCTTGACATGTTTAATATATTCCATCACTTCTCTACTATAATATTTACCATCATTCCTCAGAAATGGATTCCTTCAACCAGTGTCAGGAATGGCCAGCATCCCTAGTTAGTGTCTTTATAAAAGACAACCAACCACCCTTGACACTGCCCTGTACTCAACCCGAGAACTTGATAGTGCTGGTACCCTGACCGCTGTCTCCAAGTGATGGACTGCAAGGAAAGGATAGAGGAACTGCTTTAGAAGGACTGGACATTTGTGTTGAAGGTTTGTGTGTTAGTCTTATAAAGTAACTATATATGTGTGAGTGTATTTACCTAGTTTTACCTAGTTGTATTGTAAAGGGTTCGAGTGGGGCTCATAGTGTCCTGTCTCCATATCTCCATATATCCAACATTTCTTTGAATTTATGTATACTGGTTGCTTCAACAATCTCCTCTTTTCATCCATTCCAGGTGTCCACAATTCTATGTGGAAAGCTGTATTTTCTTATGTCCTTCAGACACTGACTTTTTTTTTTTATCTTCCTTGAGTGTTCTCTCATCCGTCTAGTTTCTTCTTCCATCATCACCAGGTTTTGGTTGTCCAACTTTTCAATTCCATTTACTATCTTATATAGAGTTATTAGATCACCTCTCTCTCTTCTATCTTGCAGAGTTGGCAGTCCCATTGCCTTTAATCTGTCCTCATATCTTAGTTCTCTTAATTTTGGTACCATTTTTGTGGCAGCTCTTTGGATCCTTCCTAATTTCCTTATATCCTTTTCATTAGTTTTTTAGATCAGTTTACTAATAGCTCTGGACAAATACAACTCACACTGATTACTGCAGCTGCAGTTGCTCTCCATTATTAGCTGTAGTTTTCATTGCTAATTTAGGGGAGATAGTCCTATGAATTGAGAGGCTGTACTTCCAAGTCATACCTGTTTGTAGTTGTCATAGGTAGACTAAAAGAAAGTCCCACTGATGACCAAGCATGCTTCTAATAGTCTTGCCCTTTCCCACCAAGCACAGACATTATTGTAAACTTTGTCCAGTAAGATATTGGTAGTATCTCACCACTTTCATTGAAGGAGTATGAATAAGAAATTGTAGTGCAGTGTTTTATTATGACTGGCGAGATGACAGAGTTGGTAGAAGGTTGCAGTGTTGTATTTTGTCAGAAAATTTTCATTTTCCAGCTTGCAAGAACCTAAGTGAGACGTGGAAACTTGGAGTAAGAAGTCTACCAAGCCAGTGCCAGCACCAACTGGGGAAGTAACCTGCCTATGAAACTGGTATAGATTCAACATCTTGTTTCCCTGCTCCAACTGGACCAGCATGCCTATCAATTATTATGATAGTAATAATGCCCTTCCTAACTCAAATACTGGGAAAGAGGGCAGTGTGTTACCCCTAATGACGAAAAAAATACTTTGAAAATGGTACACCTATGATGAACAGCTTGAGTTTTCCTGCATCAATTGGACCACCAGCATCCTGCCTGCCAAAGATGCTACTACTGAGCATTAAAACTAAGTCCAAAATACTCCGAAGACTCTCCGGAGATTGTGCGATGGATACGTTAATAAAGATCTTTTTCCCCAAATTTGGGGAATAAGTATTTTTTATTTCGTAATTGTTACACTACTACAAGATCTCCGGAGAGTCTTCAGAGTATTTTGGACTTAGTGAAAAGTAAGTAGTAGCATCTTTGGCAGGCAGGATGCTAGTGGTCCAACTGATGCAGGAAAATTCAAGGGCATTATTACTATCATAATAGTTGATAGGCATGCTGGTCCAGTTGGAGCAGGGAAACAAGATGTTGAATCCATACAAGTTTCATAGGCAGGTTACTTCCCCAGCTGGTGCTGGCACTGGCTTGGTAGACTTCTTACTCTTCTAGTTATAGCCAGAAGAAATGGAATGGTGATGCTTCCATAGCAACGTCAAACTGTCTTGAAGCTGCTTCATTGTTGCATATCTTTCACTTCACTGGAAAATGAAAAGGGAGATATAGGTAGTTCTAACTTTGTTAAAGAAATTCTCAAATGTTTTTTCATATATACCAAAATATACATGTGCTAAAGAAATTCTCAAATGTTTCATATATATACCAAAATATACATGTGCTAATGGTATACCTTCTATATAACAGTAATTGTAATTAGTAGTAGTAATTGAATTTAGCCTTAGTTAATTAAATTAGCCTTAGGTTAATAATTATGAACTATAGTAAAATAAATAAACCTCTTAATTCCTAATTGTTGTTCTCATGCTCCTTTTCTTGATACAGTGTGTGTCTTCATACTTGTCAACTTCTTCCTCCTCCTTGTGCTTCTATCACCACCAGTCATTGTGTGGACAGTGCTTGGACAACATTTGCAACCTGAAAAAATTATGGGTGCAATAAATGTTCATGTAAATCAGTTGTATATAACTTGAAATAAATGTCATCAGTAGTATAGTATTTCCTGTACTTAATTAACATTTGATAATACAGCCAGGCTGATTTAATCCTGTCCGTGACTAGCTCATTCATTCTCGTGTACATTCCTGAGCAACTTCTTTGGCCACACAGCCCACTTCAAAACATCTGTACCGAGTGTTCTACTGATCCTGTAATAGTTCCACATTAAGTCCATCTCAAGAAAAGCATTCAAATGTAAAAATATATTTCATTGATCACAAATGTAATTATAAAGTTTGTGAGCTGAATTGTTTTTAGATGTCAAGTAAGTTGTTGTTTTGATGTAACAGATCTGATTTAACTATCAGTCATACTTTTTTCTTTCTTAATGTAAGAGGGAAAAGCTGCTCAGCACAAAATAATGAATGAAATAAAAAAAAAGGTTCACTTATTGCTAATGCCCTTGCAGATCTGAGAGTTAGCCAGAAGGAGCATAAATGTCTTGACACTTCCCTCCTAAAAGAAGTCAAGTCATAAGTTGGAAGGAAATACAGCAGCAAGTAGGGAGTTCCGCAGTTTATCACAAAGATACTAGTGATTGGGAATACTGGTTAACTTGGATCAGAATTCCAGAGTAGGGGTGAGAAGAAGAAGAAAGCCTTGTGCAGCAAGGCCATGGGAGGAGGGGAAGTATGCAATTAATAAGATCAGAAAAGTAGTTGGTATGAGAATAGAGATGAAAAATAGTGCGAGATGCAACATTCTGGTGGTAACAAAGTAGCTGAGGTCACAGAAGAGGAATTGGTAAGACGAAAAGTTTTGATAACATCATATCTAATAATTCTTTGTGAGTGGAATCCCTCTATACATGGGCAGAAAGGCCTTTGTGCAAAATTAGTAGTTTAATCAATCAATCAATCACAGGGGGCATATGCCAGGGAGCGTCTTACCTCACCTACCCTATGATGGCATTCCGGGTGGACTCCATGCCGGCTCCCTTCCCAAGAGGCATCAGCTTCCTGCAGCCTCCTCAGCATCCTCCATGCTGGGTTATCCCTTTCAGAGACAACCCAATAAATAGGATCAGCTTCTGGGTAGCATGTCACATGCCCATATAGCTGTAGTTGGCATTGGCAGATTTTGCTGGTAATAGGCCTTGAATCAGTCTCATGGAGCAAATGCTGATTTGACAAAAAGTCATACCAGCAATATCACATGATCCTGTGAAGGGATCTAGTACCAAAGATATCAATTCACCTCCTCAGGTCAGCATTCAGTGTCCATATCTCACAACCAGAGAGCAAGACAGGGATCAGCAGTGACTTGAAGACCCGAATCTTTGCCTTTCTGCACAGATACCGACAAATAATTGTGTTGAGGGAGTCCATAATGCTGTGGGCGAGGCTAATCCAATGTACGCCTTCCTGGCCTCACCCAGCTTGACCCACCAACTCTGAAAGTAAGTTGTGGGGGTGAAGAAAAACTGATGGAGACAACTCAAAATGCTAAATTTTAAAGAAACTATTTCAGTGAGAGATGAGAAGTGGTGTGGTAGTGCTATAGTATGGGATGGTGGTGGCAGTGTCTAGTGATACTGTGGTGTAGCCAGTGGTGTCTGGTGTTTGTGTATGATTGGTGTCTAGGTGTCTGGTGGTGTGTTGATACCTAATGTTTGAGTGTGGTAGTGGTCTGGTGGTGCTGTGGTGGTGTGGTGGTGACCGATGCTTGTGTATAATTGTGGTGTCTGGTGGTTGTGTGGTGTTGTGGTATTTGGTTGTGTGTGATGGTGGTAAAGGTAGTGTTACAACTACACACCTTGGTGTGTGTGTGTGTGTGTGTGTGTGTGTGTGTGTGTGTGTGCGTGCTTGTGTGTGGTGTCTGTATAAATAAGAATCAGTTAGTTTATTATGCTCAGACTTTGTAAACAAAGCATGGAGCACAGCTCCTAATTTGATTGCCATGGATAATGCAAAAAGAGAAAAATTAATATCATAGTAATAATAATATTATTATGAAATAGAACTTCCTATATGAATTATCTGAACATTTTATAAATAGCTCTCAAAAAATATGAAACATTGGTCAAAATATTTACATTTTTACTTTGCATTAAATCAGTAAATGCATTCATTGTTGGGTTAATCCCATGGTAATGTGGAATATATCTGTTCCTTAGTTCAACAATACTTTCATTAGGACATAACATTATATGAAATTCATCTCTCACATCATTACTCCTACATTTTGTACATAATCTATCTTCTCTACTTACATTTTCATATCTTCCTGTCATAACTGGTAATCTATTGTTATTTGTTCTTATTTTAGTTAAGGGTATTCTGATGTTTTTCCTTAATTCTAATAAGTAATCTTCCAAAACATACAATTCTTTATACATGCTATATTTATAATTGATGTAAATAGCTTACCTAAACAACTTAGCAAAGTTATGCCCCAATAGTTATGTGGATCATCAGCAGCACCTTTATTTTTATACAAAGGAATAATTACCCCTATTAACCATTCCTCTGGTAAACATCCTGTGTCCAAAATAAAAATAAAAATTTTGACATACAAATTACAAAGAATATGTTTAGTACGCTTGATATATTCATTAACAATGCATCCGTGTATTTCTGTGCGTCTGTGCGTTTGCCTGTGTGTCTGTCAGTGTCTGTATCTGTGTGTGAGCCTGTGCGTTTGTGTGTGACTACGTCTCTGTACGTCTGTCTCCGTTTAAGTTTGGGCGTCTGTCTGTGCGTCTACGTGTCTGTTTGTGAGTGTCTGTCTTTTTTTTTTTTTTTTTCTGTGCGTCTCTGCGTTTGTCTGCGTGTTGTCTGCATCTGTGTGTGTCTGTCGGCTTACCTGTGTGTGTGTGTGTGTGTGTGTGTGTGTGGTGGGGGGGGTGGGGGGGGGGCGATGGAGGGGATATGATGGGGAAGGGGAAGAAGACAGGCCTATAATACACATCAGAGGGAGCTCTTAGCTTCAGCTAATTCACCATGAAAACCAAGATGACATTTCACTTTTGTTACAACTATATGTAAGAAAATTGCTTTATCAAGTAGGCAGCAAACTGCTCATGAAAATAAATAAAAAAAAAATCAAACTCACTTCGAAAAAAATTACGTATAGATAATCTTGGTAACAGGCAATAAGAATCCCCTCATTTATCATACCAATTTCTAATCGCCAGGAAAAAAAGGAAAAAAAAAAAAAAAAGCTTTCAACAAGGAGGAAGAACGGCCGGATCTACCTCAGCTAAAGAAGCGATTTAATGCATCACAGGCACGACCAACCATTACTTCACTCTTCCGCAGATCCGTTCGTCCCATTAACACTTCTATAGCATACCACCGCCACCCTATTGTACCTAAATTACATGACAGTCAATTATTCCATTTTTTGTTCACACTTACCTTTGCAAAATCAATGAAATGGGTCCCGAGTGCCAAGGTGTCGTCTGATGGCTGGCGAAGGAATACTTGCCGTCACTACGAGAAGGGCAGCGTGAACCACCTCTCATGGTCACAGTCCAACTGGAAGGGACGAGAGAGCAGAACCTTGACCAATAGCAGACCAAGGATGTGTCCACGTCATCAGCGCGGATATGTTCAAGATTTCAAACCTGCCTGGCCTCTCTGAATGAACGAAGCACTTTTAAGAATGATTATTGAAATATTACATCTTGTATATGTAACGTTCATCTTATGCCAAATATACCAGTGTCCTAAAATCATACGACATATAGATTAAGTCGAGGAGAAGTAAGATAAAAGATTCAGAGGACAACATGCTTCATATCTGACTGAAGCGGTGGTTGCCTGGACCAGCCACTATGAAGCTCCGTTACATTTACGGCTTGTTTCATCGCGCGATCACTAGACTCGACAAAGCAGTCAGTAAGCGTACTCTTTACTTTGTACACAATTCTGTTTATTTTTAAGACTGATGATGTCTAGGTTATCTTTTAGTGACGGCTACAATGACTCACCGAACTTAATCAATTGAGTAAACTAGCGCTCATCTCATTGCTGCCAAGTATCCGACAAGGGAGGGTGGTGGTGGTCTCATTGGTCTGGTAAGAATGCTTTGATAACTAGGCGTCGCTTGCCTTAATAAATTTCACCCTGAGTTAACATTCAGAAAGAAATATACATGGGTATATATATTCACTAGCTGTTGTTGCTTATGATTCCATCTCAATCAACAAGCAACACGAAGACTTATTGTTGTATACGTCCAAACAAGGAGTCGAGAAAGGAGGAATTAAGATGGGGAAAAATACGGCTTACAATATCATTGAATCACCTCGTCTCAATACAAAGGGAATGCGTGATAGAGTTTGGATATCAATCAATATCATGACATTAATGTAAGGTATTTGTTTCACTTCCCTTAATTTTGTGCCACTTTTCACTATTATGATATTTCAAGAACTTTCGAGAAAAAAGGAAAAGGAAAAGAAATACGAGTACAGTGCTCATTATTGCATTCTTTCGTCACTCTAAGATAAACATATCTAACATCTACAGTACAATCAAAGCAAGGAGTAATTTTTCCAAGGTTTCAGTGAATAAAGATATTTTACATTCTATGAAAATCAGTTACGTGAAGAAAGAAAAAGACGAAGAATAAAGAAAATAAAACACAGTGGGCCAAATGTGACAATTGATTTCCGTGCACAAGTTTCTTGTATAAATGTTATATTGTCCCCTCAGCATTCCATTTTTTGTTTAGTGTCCATGCATTCGAGAAACAAAAGCATGATATGCAAGTGTGAATTCAACAGAGAAAGACATGCCTTTTCTCAAAGATCAAATTGCAGTTCTTTCTATAATTCTCCTATCAAACTAGTAAGGTATTCGAGTGTTAGTGTTACTGCCGTGATGGTGGCTGATGCTGCACGATTGCCAGGCTCTCAGTCTGTTCGGAATTGCTTTGTGTAATCAACGACGCCCACAATGCCCTGACTCAGGAAGCTCCAAGGCCGTGCAAGCTTCTGCCGCCCATGGAGACATCCACGAGACATGCTGTACACGTGCTGATATTAAATCTCTCGAAATAGAACACGAAGTAAGCTTTGAATTTTCCCGTCTCGGCTCCTGTGTTCAGAGTGAAGGGAGGACGTGAGGCAGGCGCGTATGAAGCGAGGGCGGGCGGAGGCGAGGTGGTGAGCCGCCCTGGTTCACGTCA
>CM035205.1:23294937-23310613 GCA_020233015.1 Callinectes sapidus | reverse complement strand
CTCTCTCTCTCTCTCTCTCTCTCTCTCTCTCTCAATTTCTTAATCTCCCCTCTTCTCTGCTTAACTCCCCTTGTTCTGCAATATTCGCCCCTCTCAAAGCCTCCCTTCCTAATATTTTTATTGTCCTTTTTCTTCTCCATTTCACTTCCTTGTAATTTCCTCTTCCCTGTTTATTCAGCACCTCTATTTTCTATTTCCAGCCAGACTCCAGCAGCGCCCTCCTTCTCTCCCCCTTCCTCTTTCTACTCTCCTCCTCCTCCTTCATCTCGGTTGTCTCCACTTCTCTCTTTCCTTTCTCTCTCTATACACTTACTCTTCACCACCACCACCACCATCACCACCACCACTCTTCCCTCTTTTTCTGAATTTTGTCCATCTTTTCACCTCCCCTTCTTCCCTTCCCTCATCCACCTTCTGCTCAGTGTTGTGTCCCCTCTCCTCTCCCCTCGCGTACCTTCTGCTCGCTGCCGCCTCCCGTGCCCTCAGTCCCCTCAGTTCGTGCTCTCAGTCCCCCTGTGGCTTCCCAAACGTAATCTTCGGATAATGAATATTCTGCCCGTCACGGCTTGCCCTTAGCACGGCCTCCCCTCTACTATAAACAGCTGACGAAGAGGAGGAAGAGGAAGAGAAGGAAGAGGAGGAGGAGGAGGAAGAGGAGGGGGGAAGACGATGGTGAAGTATTGTAGTATGGATTTCTAGGTTGGTATTTTTCCTCATTTGTTTATGTATTTCTTAATTGTTGATTTTTAAAACTGGTTGACTGAGTCCTCTACGAATGATATATTCTCTCTCTCTCTCTCTCTCTCTCTCTCTTGATTTTGATTTTGTTAGGATAGGGAAGAAGGGATACGTGAAGCAGTGGATGGGGTTAGGAGTGGGCGAAGGGACGGGGATGATGGAAGTAGAGCTGAGTGAAGGGAGATGAGCTGGAGGTGTGGAGAGGAGCAACAGGGAGCAGGGAGGGTGAGGGACGGGGCCTGACAAGGGCTACACAGGTGATGGGAGAGAGGGGTGGGGCACGGAGCACCTCTCGGCCGGGAGAAGAGTGGAGAACGTAAATGCGATTTATAACTTGATAAATCAAGCCCAGGCCGTCCACTCGGGCCGCCGCCTCCTCGCCTAATTGACCGGCCCAATAGCTTAAATTGCCAGCCGATCGTACGTCACTGTATCGTCGGCGATAGCTTAATGCTGATTGGATGTTGTTAGGGTGCCGATACCCAATGAGCATCGTCTGGAAAATGAGGCAGCGGGCCGATAATGGAAAGGTGTCGGCAAGACCTGCCTCGACGCCCGTGGAGGAGGAGGAAGAGGAGGAGGAGGAAGATTAGGAGGAGGAATTTAACAATAAGAAGTCAGCATGAACGTGGAAGAAAGAAAAAAGAAGAATGAAACACATAAGATCATCAACAATTTAATCTAATCCATCGGTATTGAGAGAGAGAGAGAGAGAGAGAGAGAGAGAGAGAGAGAGAGAGAGAGAGAGGGAGAGAGAGAGAGAGAGAGAGAGAGCTGCATATGTGAAGAGAGACTGCAGCTTCCCTCAGCCTTCTCCCCACGCTGGCTACCGCTTCCCTGCCAAGCTAACCAGGTGTCTCATTTTAATTTGACTACGGAAGGGAGGGAGGGAGGGAGGGATAGAGGGAGGAAGGGAGGAAGGGAGGGAGGGAGGGAGGGAGGGAGGGAGGGAGGAATCTCGTGCACCAGTATCTGCTTGGTACACTTCCCGCTTCTCGAAATCACGTCTAAAGAAGAGTCATTAGCGGAGATATGACAAGACCAGCGGAAGAAATAACCACGCATTACATCATTACAGTAAATAGAGCAGTGTCGCTTGGATTGATGTGCGTTCCTGGCTCTGAGGTGGACGTAAACACAGCAGCTCAGGTACGAGTTAGCAAAACCTTTCTCCTGGTAACCACAGTCGAGGAACACAAAGGAAGTGGAAAATAAAACCGAAGAACACTGAACTAACTAGCGATAATCTACAATCCACTACGCTCTTTGTTGTGAAATGAATAGAAGTTATAATGCAAAGTTCAAGGTTCCTCCCTGATATCTTAAGCGAGTGATGTGAAATAGTAAAGGGGAAGACTCATCCCCATCTACTTTATGTGTGTACGATGGAAAAACGAACATAAATAAGTATCATGGCAAAGTTAAAGGCCACTCCCTGATGTCTATAAGTGAAAGAAGTGAAGTAGTAAAGGCGAAGGATTATGGTGAATACAGAGACAAGAAACTACGGGTTGATAAGTGAGACGTGTGTGTGTGTGTGTGTGTGTGTGTGTGTGTGTGTGTGTGTGTGTGTGTGTGTGTGTGTGTGTGTGTGTGTGTTGAGGAACATCATATAGAATCATCTTAGCTTCTCTATCTCTCCAGCAACACAAAACAGCACACGGTGAGTACGAACACAAGAGAGAATCACCATAACCTATTCACCCCCTCAGCAAAATAAAGGTGTGTACTGCTTAGCCTTGTGTTCCCTCGACCGGCGCCCTCATCTGCCTTCACGGGCTTTCCGATCAATACACTAATCACTGCTTCCTCTCCATTTCAACACACTAGAGATTTACAACTTTAACGTCACCCATCGCTCAGCCCGTCTCTCCACGTCTTCCCTTCCTCTCCTCGCTACCGACACACACACACACACACACACACACACACACACACAAGTAATGCTCAGAAATCCCTCGCTTTAGCACATAATAATTGTAGTCCATACATCTTCTTGATCCATAACTCATGCCTCTTTTTATTAACCTCCTGCTGCATCCATTAGCGGCGTGATAGTAACAGCGGGAGTAAAGAGTTTGAAGTCTTCTTAAGTGGCGTTATTAAGTTTTCAGGAGAGGAAAAAACTGTTGTTTCACACCTCACAAGAGCTGATTGGTTTACGGTATCGGGGGACTCGCCGTGCTCAGATAAAGGAGATGCGCAGCGACGTCCCAGGGATCTAGTGACGAGGAATTACTTCGCCAATACAGAAAATACCGAGGATATGAGACACGGACGCGGCTGCAGGTCACGGGTGAGGTCGTAACAAAGGAAACACACTCTTGAATGTGAGTGAGTTTTTCTGCTGAAGTAGATGAGGTTTAAATAATTGTATATGCGTGCTGCACTTGTACGGTAAAGAAGAAACACACAAGATAAGTTTAAGGCCAGAGAAAAATGCTTTAGTTTTAAGGAAAGGTGAAAGGTACAAGAATGGTATTTACAAGGTATGAATGAACCCATCATACTAAATTGAAGATAACAAAGAACAAATGACATCTTTTTAAGTGATACTAGACTGGAATTAAGATTAGGAGTACATTGTATCCACTTTAGGTTAATTGAGAATAGTGTCAATTTTTTAGAGTTAAGAAGCTGTGATTAAGTTCTCTGAGCTAAGGAAAAGATAATAAATTAAAGTGTAAGTTTTTAAACTGAGAAAAAATATACAAAGGATTGAAAGTACATTGAATAACATATAAAGGCACATCGAAAGACCATCACCAGCAACAAAGTATTCAGTTTCCACGCCCTTCAAGTAAAAGGCATATCCTGATGGTACACAATATTGGTCTGTCTACACTGGTACGCTACAGAAAGAATAAAGTGTGGCAGTAGATGGAAGGAACAACCACCATATCCGCTCTTTCTGCATCCAACGATCACCGTTAAAACATATTAACTCTGTGTACATCCGATCATCACCATTGCGACACCAGACTCACCCTGGCTACACCTAACTCTCATCCTTACATCCTGCCTCGCCTCACTCCCAATCCCCACATCCCACCTCACACAGCACCAGCTGTAGCAGCAGCAGCAATTCCGCGCCACCCCATGAACCCCACATTTCCAGAGGGACAGAAGCGACCCTCCCGCCACACCCCGCCCCACACCTGCGAGGGACGCCCAGCAGCGTCTCCCCTCCCGGCCGCTCTCAAGGGAAACATTACGAGCCATTTGGCAAATTGACCGAAGTGGTGTCAAATAAAAACGTCTACGGGGAGGAGAGCACTTTATTGACACTCGTTTAGCCAGTTCATCTCCGTAATTGAATTAAATTAATGCACTTGCAAGTGAGCCAAATTGGTGCTTACGATTGTGAGAGAGTGAGAGGAACGACAGCACAAGGGGGTGAGGGGGAGGAACACACACACACACCTGCGAATAGAAGGGAATGGATGGATGGACAGGGAGAAAGGGACGCTCAGCTTCTGAAGGGGCCTAGAGAAACTACCTCCGCCGCCCGGCAGATGGATGAGGGAAGGTTGAGGTGGAAATCTAAGTGATGTTACACCGATCTTCATACTCCTTCAGCCAGCAGCCGCCGCCCCGGATGAGGGGAGATGGTGGAGGGCGGCGAGGGTTGGGGTGTGGCAAGGAGACGGATAGCGGGGAATTATACATGATATGGAGAGTTGTATTAGAAAGAGATGACAGCACTGGGAAGAGAGATATGAGAGTGTGTGAAGTTAGTGATGGCTGGCGACCTGATTGCGGTAACTCTCTCTCTCTCTCTCTCTCTCTCTCTCTCTCTCTCTCTCTCTCTCTCTCTCTCTCTCTCTCTCTCTCTCTCTCTCTCTCTCTCTCTCTGTGTGTGTGTGTGTGTGTGTGTGTGTGTGTGTGTGTGTGTAGGCGACAACGCACACATAACAAAGCACAGTAATGACGCTAGAATAAACGAGAAAAAGACACATTAGAAGTCTCAATCACGTCCACATGCCACACACACAGACACACACACACACACACACACACACACACACACACACACACATACACACACGTACAAAGGGGCGGTCGGCGGCAAGCGCTATCACCCGCGGGAACGAAGCAGCGAGGCACTCAGGCACTCAGTAGATCAGTGCAGGTCGGCGGATCTGATTGGCTGAGTGTCCTGAGTGTTGGACGCATCAGCAGGCATCCGCGAGAGTGTGAGTCTCATTGTTGACATTAAGTAGATAAAGAAACACAAGGGAGGGGAAAAAAAAGGGACAAAAAAAGGGACAAAAAAAAAAAAAAAAAAGCAGTGTTGTGAATTAGAAAGAAAATGTCACTCGCTCTGTTGCTTCCTGTTGAGTATTACTAATGAACGCTGCTCAGAAAACGGGAGGTTGGTATTATGTGTTTATTCATCCCGTTCCTCCTCCCGTCCCTTCCCGTTCTTTTTGTTTTAGGGTTTGTGCCCGCCCATGTTGAAGGTAGACTATAGTAGACATATCTATCTTATCTTTATTTGTTCTGACTTGTTGGGAAGTAGCACACCAGTACGTCTTTTTTTTCTATTCTATTTCCCTTGTTCATCGGCCATCTTACATGAAAAATCCTTCTCTTTCTATTCTTCACTACCTCATCTAGCTTCACATTCTTTTCTTCTTAAACCATTCATTCTTCCTGTCTCTTTCCTCTTTCCATCTTATCCCATCTCTACAAACTCTCTTCTCTCGTGTCCCTGATGCCTTTCTTTATTTATGTTCATCACTTTCTATTTTGTTTTTCACTCCCATATATGCAGTTTACAGTTATACAAACAGTTTTCTTTCTTTCTTGATAATCCTTGCAATATAATTTCCCACCTCTCCTGTTTTCTCCCTTTTTCTCTTTTGCGTTTTTTTTTATATTTATTCTGCTTATCATTTGTCTATTTTCTATAGCTTCAGAGACTCATGTAGAGATTAAAATAGTACATCCTCTGGCCATTAATTTTATGACCTCCATACACCTTTTCTAACGTCAATAAAATCGTCTAGTTATACCTAAACTCGTGGTAAAAATGTGTCCCAGTACTGAAGAGGTTATACATAATAATACTGGCCACCTCCAGAGAGGGGAATCAAGTCTAATGCAGATGACATTAGCAAGAGCGCATGTAACGGAGACAGGTGGTGGTGGTGGTGGTGGTGGTGGTGGTGGTGGTGGTGGTGGTGGTGGTGGTGGTGGTGGTGGTGGTGATGGTGATTGTGGTGTTGGTGGTCACATGAAAAAAAAAAAAATAATGAAATAAATGAATGAGTAATAGACAATTTCATGGAGAGGAATGATGGGTAGGTATGGAAAGTCCCAAGTGTGTCTGGACTTACTGGTTTCTGGCACCTTCACATGTTCTTGTGCCCTAAAAGCAGAAGTATGAGAAAATGATAAAAAAAAAACCACATAGCCTCGTACTTCATCACCACCCCAAAGATAAGTTTCCTTCATGCGTCACTGAAATAAGTATTGTAGAAAAAAACCCTCACTCAGTTACTCCGTCCTTCCAAAATATCGTCGCGCAGCACTTTCCTGACCCAGCACTCTGCATGGAGTAGCTTGTTTAAGGGGAAGCACGCGGGGAATATTTAAGACACTACCTGCGTGTGTCTGAAATATGAAGGTGCAATGCAATGGACGCAGTCGTACCTTTGCCTTGTGTTGTCACTTTTATTCACAGAGAAATTTGCTTTACGGTAATAATTTCCTTCCCCCCCGAATTTTTAAATGGCAGGAAAACTCTTCCCTTCACGTGCTGTGTTCCTGTTTATCACCAGCGCTGCTATTCCAAACAATACACCATCCAAATTTGTATGATTCCGTCTAACTCACTAACATTCCCAGACATCGCCCTCTCCATCATGAGTCCGTGAAGAGAAGATTGAAGACATAAGCATTCACTGAACTGCAAAACCCCCATGCCAGAATTAAGGTGATAGAGCGGTGGGGCCTTGAAGAGGAATACCTATTACAGAGGAGGAAGAAGAGGAGGAAGAGGAGGTGCGGCAGACGTCCCACAACAACGATGTGGAAGAAACTCTCGCTGGGGAGATCAGGAAAGTCATTCATTGCAGGGAATCGCGGAATTCTATTTATCCTCCACAATAACAACAATAACAGGAAGCTGCAGTCAGTCTATTCCTTCCAGCGCCACTTTATCCAATCACGGGGGCAGGATATGCCGCGGGGTGGAGGCAGGGAGGATGTCGGAGGGAGAGAGGGAGGGATGGATGGAGGAAAGGAGGGAGAGGCGGCATCAGAACAAGGTGGAAGAAGAAGGGGGAGGGAGAAGAGAGAGAGAAAGAGAGAAGGGGAAAGGCCGAAGGGAATGGAGAGCAAAGTCAACTCATCCGGAGGGAGAAAAATTGAAACACACACACACACACACACACACACACACATAGAAGGGTGGCAGGTAGATAGGAAAGCTTGCAACCCGCCGGCGCCCGAGGAACACATCCATTCGCAGCCAGCAGCCTCGCGCGCCATCCAATCACATCTTTGTTTACAAGGGTCAGTGGGATATGACGCGGCGCGGGAAAACGGATGGCCTGTGCAATGGCGGGCTCCCGGGAGGGCCATTTTGGCGGGTAATTGGATCCAGTTTGATTTACGCTCGCGAAACACCTGATTTTACTGATGGGGCGGCCCGGCCCAAACAAATTGCCTGTCTCAATTTCCTGTGATACCCTTTCCATCATTCCCGACGGCGGCGCTCAATTTATGCGGCGTGGTGACCTATGGCTTCCCAGGTTTGAGGGAATGTGTTGTTATTTATAGCCGAGCCCCGGGGAAATTCGTTCAAAAGTTCGCGTCGCCTCTAATGTGAACTGTGGGACGTAAGGAACGTTTAATTTCAATAATAGTATCTCGTTAGAATATTGCTCGTGTCATGCGGGAGGAAAGGAGGGAGGCGGGGATGGTGGGCTGGTGTGGAGAGAGAGAGAGAGAGAGAGAGAGAGAGAGAGAGAGAGAGAGAGAGAGAGAGAGAGAGAGAGGTGGGGGAGGTAAGGAGACAGAGGGACTATTCGTGATATATGAGTGTATAAAAAGCAGGAAAATCTATCAACAGTACATTTCTCTTTCTATCGTGAGTAGCATCGCGCCTTTCAGCACTGGCCCACGTCTCTACTGTGTGGTTGGCTGAGCTTAGCAGCGCCGCCAGCACAATGCAAGAGGGAAGGCGTCTGAGCGTCCTTCCGCCCGGGAGCAGCATCCAGCCTGCGCCGCCTCCCGCTCCCTCCCGCCCGCCGTCGAGGAAGCGGAGAGAGAGAGGGTGGGGGGAGGAGGAAGGCACAGCATAATCATCACCGACAATTATTCCCGTAATTCTCGCAAAAATAAACAAAGAAAAAAATTTGAGTAACAGTATGACTGGAGAAAGAAAAAAAAAAAAAAACGCCGTGTAACTACGCAAATTCGAGTAGCTGAGCTGATGTTGATGGGAATATTTGCAGCACACGTCCTTTTCTTTATTTCATTGACGAGTCTGGCGTGATCACCTTTTCCATGAGAGCGGAGCGGTCTCACCCCAAGCCGGAGGGGATCACGGTCAGCAAAACAGGTCTCGCGGTGAGGGGCGCTGCGCTCACAAGCTGCGGCAGGGGAGCCGAGCTGTACGTTATTATCGACACTCTAAATCTTTTGTTTAATTTTTACCTCCGGAGTGACGGTGGAGACCATGCACAACACAAGAGAGAAGGACTAGAACTATTGCCTCCTCTTTCCCATGCAAGATTCCTTCACTGTTGCAAGAAGACTACGAGTTTAGACGGATTTAGAGTTACGTGTAGACCCTCAGAGCAAATGGATAAAAGAAAACACAGTAAAGAATGATAGAACTACTGCCTCTGTCGATTGTTATTTCTCTTCACCAATACGAGGAAGTGATAGCGAGTTTACTTATAGACACAAACATTCAAAGTCACTGTGGAGGAGAGAGAGAGAGGGAAGAAGAGGAGCTGTATAGGGTTACCTTCTTTATTGCATTTGAACTCCTTTCGCTGCTACAAGTAAGTCATCATTTTACTTGTATTAGCAGCCATGTATTGTCCTTAAAAAGAAACTGTATAAAAAATTACGAAAAAGGGAAACTAGCTTACGTCTTTATTGCATCTACGCATCTTCCATTACTAAAAGGAGGTGAATGCATATGTATTTACAAACACATACGCAACTGTGCAAAAAATAAAGAAAAAAAGAGGTTGAGCTGCTACCTCTCTCGTACGTACCAAAGTTTCTATGGAATTAGAGGCATGCGGACCTCAGAGCTTCCCGTCCTTCAGTGATGGCATGTTTTCTGGAGCAGTTGAGCAAGTGATACTGGAATTTTCAACTTCAGCTGACGATTGCCGATGATTTTGCAAGAGTTGATTATGTAACAATACACGGCTGTTTTTGCACACACACACACACACACACACACACACACACACACACACACACACACACACACACACACACACACACAGAGAGAGAGAGAGAGAGAGAGAGAGAGAGAGAGAGAGAGAGAGAGAGAGAGAGAGAGAGAGAGTTTACATTTCTCATCCAAAGAGCAAACAAAATAAAATGAGTTGCTAATATGAAGAGCCGAGTAATCACAGAGGGTCAATCGAAATATTAATTACGAACACATAATAATACTTTTCAGGGCGCGTTAATTTTAAGTCAGTCCAATAATGTAATTCCAATTATGCAGACGGAGCTCATTATATATTGATGTTTTAGTGTTTTCAGCAGCCATTAGTGGAGCCGAGCATGAGGTAATTAATGCAAATAACGTTCATGAAATGCTTTTTTTTTTCCATCCTGCCTCTAAACAGCACAGTTGCCGGGGCTTGTCAGCACTCGGGTTTTAGCAGCGCATTTTAGCAGTTTGCCATTTCAAGCTATAAATACGTGAACAATAGTAGACTGCTGTGTGTGTGTGTGTGTGTGTGTGTGTGTGTGTGTGTGTGTGTGTGTGTGTGTGTTTTAAGAGATCCGGTTGTCTACCATGAACAGCATCACTCCACCACAGCTACCACTGAAATCACCTTAGTTATCATAATCATTCACTAATATCATTACAAAACACCACCCCACATCACTGTTAAATAAACAACAACAACACTCTGAAATCACAACTATCTTTTCTTAAATGTATAACTTCTATCACTCCCACAACCACTACCACCATAACAATCACCAACCCCAATATTTCACAGCTAACAGAGAAGTCAACTCATCCTAATCATAATAGATATCGTGTCAAAGTAAAAAGAAAATTATAAACAATAAGTGGCTTCATATACTGGACTTGTTAACTGTTAAATGGTTGACGAGTAGAACGCACTCAGTAATCATATTGTTAGTGCTGAGACAATGGGGACTTTTAAAAGATTAGACAAGTGAAGGGATGAGAATGATTGGTGGACTTAGGCAGTGGTGCTCACACAGGGTCGATATGTCACCTCAAATCAGTCAGTCTTGAAGGAGCAACTCACATTACATGTACATTAGATTCCTTCAAATAGAGTAGAAAGGTGTCTTGACTATTTTGTGGTGTTTGATGGCTCCGACAACGGCACGCTCAAGTACAACATAGTACAAAAGTGCTGAGATATACAGTGGCGACAAGAGTAATAATAAGTATACTTTGTCTTTTTCACTGATCATTGGCCAGACTTGGAACAACATAATGCATCGTGATGAGGAAAAGGACGTTGGTACAATGAATGATGTCTATCTTTACAGTTCCCTACAATTGGAACTATGACTGGTGAACACGGAGACGCAAATATAGCCAAGAAAAAAATCAACAACATACGATCTTTACCCATGCATGGAATTGCTACTGTAAAGCATACCTTATGTTTCCCGATTAGAGGAATTTCATCCATTCATTAGTCAAGCGTATTGGTAAGTGACACATTCCATAAGGTAGGGATGTAGCTGGAAGGCAGAGCAGCGCGGCGACACTTCAAGAAGGTTGAGATGAAAAATGATAAAAAAACTAACAAGTAAATACATATCACAAGACAATTGTTTGTTAACAGCTACAAGAAAATGCATGATTAAAAATAAAAACAATAATACACGTAAGAAATTAATGCGATTTTTAACTTATGAATCATGAATGTCACTTGGAACTTATAAATGGGATACCAGACCAGTGATGCTGTGACACTGAGGGGGATGAAAGTGGCTTGTATTAGCATACATCACACACACACACACACAGGGCTTTTCCGGCCATAGTGGATCAATTCACCGTCACGCAAACACATAATAAAACACGTTAACGAAAATACCAGACTAGGATGACCTTCATGAAAGCGCCAAATGTTCACCTTCCCTTCTCTTCAAAAGTAAAATATTAACAACTGCAATTATAACATACTTGTCACTACAGCTTATTAAAATGCATCATGTCTAAACATACATCGCATCCTTTATGCACTTAAGTCTTCCCTTTAGAACAATACATTTAAATGAATATTCGGTGCTAGAATATCTGAAGGATTTAATCACCCTTTCGTTACCCAGTGCATGTTTTGTCTTTAATGTTATAGAAACGTTTAGACTTACACACAACGAGGTGCTGTACAAGTTATCAATTAAATATCCACCAACACCACCACACACTATCATTTTCACAGACGCTTTCATGCACCGATACACTGTAACGTGCATCGCTAAATAATATCACACACCAGAAAAGATGTGACCAAGGGTGGCTAGCTCCAAGGTCTGCACAAACGGTTTGCTGCGTTATCACCGGACGCCGAGATTGAAAACCAAGGAAAGTATGATTAAAAGAACTGGAAAAAATAAGCCTTCACATCCGGGTGGCACAATTTCCAGAAGAGTTACAGTACAAGAGGATGGGCGTTCGTGAAGTTTATATCAACACGGTGTTTGCTCTGACACACGAGGACCGAAGACGCGTAGAAGTGCAAGGCTTGGAGAAAAGCACCACGATACACAGATAGACACACAGGTAGGGAGACAGATATGTAGATATTAGATAGACAGATATGTAGATGATCGGGTAAACAGGAAGGCAGGCAGACACACATACAGAATGCAGGCGGATGGGCAGTAGGGCAGTGAGGTAGGCAGAGATAAAAAGGAAAACAAACAGATAGAAAAAGAAAGGAAAAAAAAACCCAGCAAGCAGGCAGGTAAGCACTTGTAGCGATGTATGTATTTTGCTTTATGATACTGACGAGCAGCACATTTACGTCCTTAATTTACGGCGCTGCAATAATATTCAGTGAAAATGATGCAGCTCTGTAGCGCATTCACACCGGATAATGAGGATCAGGATGCTCTCCTACGAACGGGGGAAAAAATACAACAAAAATGCGGAAAAAAAGAAAAATAGAATACAGAGTTGAAACGCTGACAAAAAAAAAAAAAAAAAAGCGGGGGAAATAATGAACACAAAGTAAAATATGTGATACTGTATACACACGAGGAAAGCAAGAAAACCATCAACATTAAGAGACAAATGAGCTTGGCGGGGTGAGACAGGTAATAGAGGCAAGGCAGGGAGAGGCAGGGCGAGGTGGTTCCTGCTTCCTAAGGTCACACATTCTCTAAATAAAGGCTAAACACCTACTTGCATTAACTCTCTATTATCTACACATTATAATGCCTTCATTTTTCACCTCCACGGTCTTAGAAGTGCAGCTGATCCCTTCCGCTTCCTATTCTTATCCCACCCTGAGCTCTTGTTAATTAAGGGGACAGAAAAAAATGCCTTCCTGCTGCTCGCTGCCGCCGCCGTGTGCAAGGAAGATATGAAGACAAGGCACCAAGGCACGCCCCTCTCCCTAATCCCTACTCGCTCTTCCCCTCAAATGGATGAACTTCAGGTTAGTTTAATAAATGCTAATGATGTGTGTCGGACTCCCTTCTTCCCTCTCTGTCCACCTGGATTGCTGCATCTGGCACCCAAACACCCTACGACGAGATGGTAAGGACAGCGGGCGAGGTGGCGGCTGGGTGTGAGAGAGACCTTGTTTACTGCAGTCAGTTGGGGAGAAAGTTCTTTGGGTGGTGGATGTCTGGGGCTCTGCTGAAGACTCAAATGACGGGCATGTGCATCGCGGAGTACTTTTATTGCTTTAATGTTTGAGGAAGAAAGCAGCATTCACTTATATGCCCGAAATAAAGAAGGGAGATTCCTCTGTGTATTTTCATATTCAACTTTTAGTGTATGTAACTTAGTAAACTGCAATTTGATATGAATGTTGTATATAATTATATACAACATACAAAAATTGTAGAATAGACTACATTTTATTCGAATGATTGTTGTCGTAATTATTATTCTGTATTGTACAGCTTTCAAAAGCACAATATAGGCACTGTGTAGTATATGAAAATATTAATTTCAAACCGACAATAAAAGTGCACACACACGAAAAAAGAAGAAAAATGCTTTTATTTATGGATGTGCTTCTATGGCGCAGCTCCCACCTGTGAACACCAACACCACCATCAACCGCCACTCTCTGCCCTGCTCGCCCTCCAATCACTGTGAGCGCTGTGGATGTGCTACAGATAAAGCGTGTCACATTCCTACCCTAGGTGATGGTGGGTCTCTGTTTACAAAATAAAATGGCGTGTTTCTTTGTTTCTACAACGCTAAGCGTTACTCATTTAAGACTTCGAGAATTTGTTAACCACTGAAAATTGTTAACTTTTTTATATACAGGGATTCGAACCCGGGACTTACTGTATTGAAGTGAGATTTACTACCACCGCTTTCTTTATGCTGCACATCATCTAGTATTCTCTTAACAATGCGAGCGATCTTTATGAAATCCAAACTTCTCACGACGTCTCTGACATGATTCAGCACGGTACACCAGTCAGAGGCCGTCGAAGGGCACAAGCCACACAGCATACACCACCAGCTTAACTTCACCGCACCAAACATTCACAACACACAAACTGCAACTCATCCTGGTTGTCTCTCTCCGTCCAGCCAGTAACGCGACAGGGATACCCAGCTACTTCCAAGGTTTTCAAGAGTTTAACCACAAATAAAATCGAACCACAATCTAAAACATCATCATTAACAGAATGGTGTAATTGACAAATGTCAGAAAGCAGCGTTATGTAATAAAAGCAAAGTTAGAAGGAAAATAGTACCTTCAAATCACGAAATACAAATTGCTGCACAACGAAGGTCTTCAAGATGTCATCAGCTTAACTATAACAATCCGTAACGTTTTTTGACGGACACAGTTGAACCAAATGTTACCCTTGTGTTGACAAGTCAGAGACTTTTATCTGAGTAGATATTGAATGTTTGGCGTTATAGTGTTGCGAGATTCAATGCGTCAAACTTTATAAGATTCTCGCCACAAGTGATGGCTTGACTTTCTTTAGCCGCACACGAGACACGGCTGTCTATGCGGTGTTTGTGGCTTTTTACGTACATTTAAAAGTTCAATTTGGATGTACTGTATTAGATGAACTATAACAATGACTTTGATTACTCCTCCAGCTTAATATAACATCCACTTCTGACTATCCTTTGAAGGGGCTACTCTCCGGGATGCAACTACTATATGCAATATTTAAATCTGAAGAATGCCACTTAAATGCGACTCCTTTTTCTCTGCTGACTCCATTGATTATTGATTAAACTTGATGTTTTGCTTGGTCTCATCTCTGAAGCTTTATAAAATGATTTATATCCTGCATACACACATACACTCACCCCCCCTCCCACACACACACACCTGCCCGCGTGCGTGGCGAGCAGAGGGGTGTGGCTGGTGCATAGCGAGTGACACCTTAGCGCCGGAGTGAAGATTACTGTGGTATCCAGATATTCAATAAAAACAGCAGCACCGACAAACAGTCATACTCTGTGTTAAATTGTGCCGAATGGAAAGTCTTTCATATATGTTGTAGTCTTTGAGTTGTCGGGATAACATCTATTCCCTTGCCTTCATTCTCCCCCTCTCTCTCTCTCTCTCTCTCTCTCTCTCTCTCTCTCTCTCTCTCTCTCTCTCTCTCTCTCTCTCTCTCTCTCTCTCTCTCTCTCTCTCTCTCTCTCTCTCTCACACACACACACACACACATATTTCAGCTGTCGTGTAAAATTTCCAAATGATAGTTAGTGAAAACTTTTGACGCTAATAATTTTCGCTTCATTAATTAAGGTTTATTTAATCCCAATCACCTTCCCTATCGACTCTACATACGTTGTCTAACTCAATCACCAGTGTGTCTGTCTTACATACTAACCCCACCTGTATCATTCCATTATTTCCTGTTTGTTGTTGATTACTTCTACCACAATCAGCCACTTTCTCTTTGTTCTGTTCTATCTCCCGTTCAATTTACTTGTGGAATTATGTAGTTTAGGAAAGATGGACGATATATGCAGACTAATGGGTATATAGTTTTCATCCTGTATTCCCTACATAGAGGACATACGATGATGATGATGATGATGATGATGATGATGATGATAATGATGGTTGAATTATGATGAAACTGATGACTTAACTCCAATACAGTTTTGCTATTTCTATCGTGTGAGTAAATCGATGCAAGAACTGTAGAAAGGCGTCTGGAGATAAGTGAATTCTTGCCATGATCTCCTTGGGCTAGACACGACGATATCAATTTTCTTCTTTTACATCACGTTGTATTGCTTTACCTGGAAAAACCAAGATTGTTGAAGAAGAACGAGTGGATGTCATGCAGGAGATGAAAATGTACAGAAGTGCATATTAGATAGAAACAAGAAAGGATGAAGAAATAGAGGTGGAGAAGGTGTTGATACATGAACAGATATAGGGAACAAAGGTAGTGTAGAAAGGGAGAAGTAATACAGAAGATGGGAGTAGAAGCGTGAAGGCGGAGGATGGATATGATAACAAAGGCAGAACAGGAAATAATAATAACCAAATACATG
>CM035205.1:23279937-23289937 GCA_020233015.1 Callinectes sapidus | reverse complement strand
TTAATTACATTCTCTCATTAACAAGAAAGTCGAGAGTTCGCGGAAAATCGTCACTGCATATTCAAATTTCCTGGCCGGCGTTAATGAGACTTGGGCCATCCCGAGCCGCGCGCTGATGAACGTGGAGGCAGCAGGAGTGAGCGAGCCGCGGCCCGTCACTCCTTCTTCCCACCCCCAACACACACACACACACACACACACACACACACACTTGCTGCTCCCAGTCCTCCTTGGCTTATCGTTGTGTTTGTCATCGTTAAAACTTTTCATCACCAGGCCGTCATCGACTGAGAACACACACACACACACACACAGTTAGCACGCTCGGCTCACAACCGAGAGGGTCCGGGTTCGAGTCCCGGGCGCGGCGAGGCAAATGGGCAAGCCTCTTAATATGTATCTAGCCCCTGTTCACCTAGCAGCAAGTAGGTACGGGATGTAATTCGAGGGGTTGTGGCCACGCTGTCCCGGAGTGTAGTGTGCGATGTGGTTTCAGCCCTTCCCGAAGATCGGTCTATGAGGTCTGACCTCGCTCCTTAGGGAAAGGCTGGCTGGGTGACAAGCAGGTGGCGGCGACAGTGAATTACGCACACACACACACACGCACACACACACACACACACACACACACACACACACACACACACACACACACACACACAAACACGCAGTAGGCCTTACACATCTGCGGCATAAGTTTTTATTTCCCATAGACGTTTCAAATCCTTATTTTACACACCAGCATGCCTGACAGGCCTAATGCACTATAGGCCTCGCTGTGTTCCCACACCTGCTGCAAAACTCTCAGCGTTAGTATTTGCGACAGGTCTTCATTTTTCCACTTTTTGGGGGGCGAATTTTCTTTATTGTATCGCCATCACATGATATGATTATTTCTTGGCAGTGAATATTATCAAAACTCTTCAACAGTATTCCTCCTCCTTCTTTCCCTCTTTCTCCAAGTTGTTTTCTACTTCCTTTCCTTTTAGTACTAGTGTTCAGTACTCCTTCTCCTCCTACTACTCCCTTTCGTCTGTCTTCTTCTTTTCCTCCTCCTCCATCTTTTTCTATTCTTCTAATCTCAACACTGAAGTCTCCTCCTCGTTCTTGTCCTTGTCCTCGTCCTCCTTCTCCTCCTCTTCCTCTTTCTTCTTCTTCCTACGGACATCTCTCTCACCATCCCAAAGCTTCTCCATTTTCCACCTCCTTCTCTTCTCCTTCAACAGTTCTTCCATCTCCCATTCTGGCAGCAAACACGATTCCTCTCATCTCTCATCATTACTTCACTTTCTCCGGAGTAGCATTTGGCCTTCATCAATTTTTAACACTGACCAACTAATAAAGCATTGATGATTTTCTCTATTTATTTTTCTGTTTATACATTTATTTTCTAGAACGTTTAGAGAGTATGGCGAAGACTACTTGTTTAGTGGTGATAATGATGTTTTTTGTTTATTTACTAATTTATCAATTTTGTTACTTTGGTTTGTCCCTTTTGTTTGAGATGTTGACGATGGTGGTGGTGGTGGTGGTGGTGGTTGGTAGGAGTGATATTTTACAGTGGCGGTTTTAATGTATGGGTTTGAAGCAGAACTCAGAAGAAAAATATTGACTAAAATGGTAGAAATTATTTAGAGTGACTCGTAACACAAAAATATTGATAAAAAAAATCCCTCCCACTTATCTTAGAATCCATGCAATCCTTGAGGTGGTGACTTTAAGTGGATAACAAAGTATCACACATAAAAGTATAACATATAGTAATTTCCAATAATATGAGACAATATTGTTGTTCGGAAAAGTGTGGGAGCAGTCCAGATACACAACTCATAAACTATTTCCGGAGACAGCATCCTTGTAGTAGCTTCCCGAGACCCTCACTGAGACACGAAACAATTAGCAGCACGAGAAGCAATGTGTGGCGTCTTTATTACCATCAATAAGAACACAAAAAATGTCATGCACTTCACTATACACATTCCTCATAAAAAAGAGGTAAAACAACATAAAACTTCTATATAATTTTTAGGGACAGGGACCTCACTGGACCTTTCTTTTTACCACCTCTATTTTTACCTTTGGCCTAACTCCTCACTAACATTAAGAAATAGTGATGAAAAATAATACATATTACAATTCCTTCCCAGTTCAAAGATTGAGTGCAGAATATATAAAAATGCCTTAAAATAACTGGTGATAAGGCAAAGGTGTACCAAATGGCGGTTAAGAAGTTATTTCAGGAAGCGTTCCTTCACACATAGTATTCTCAGAAGTATGAAGGAAGTGAGGCACATTGTTCGAAAATGTAATCTATATACACTCCTTAAAAGTACAATATTATCTCTACAAATTTCGTATAACTCATCACTCCTTCAAAACCCAATATTGTGTGTACAGATCTACTATAACTCAACACTCCTTAAAAATCCTAAGTTATGGCTAAATATCTCCTATAACTCAATACTCCTTAAAAATTTAATATTATGTCTACAAATCTCAAATACCTCAACACTTTTAGCAATCCAATTTATGGCTACAGATCTCTTATTTCCTTAAAACGCAGGAGAACTGGTGACTTTTTGGTACATTTGAATATTTAAGATTGATGGTTGTAATTGCTGGACTATGTTCCATGTCTATACATTAAGATAATCAAGTGTTACGTCTACTGATCAACTGACAGTCTCCATTTGAAAGATGACAATTGGGAGAATTTAAGATTAATGGAATCTCTGTCTCTCTCTCTCTTTCTCTCTCTCTCTCTCTCTCTCTCTCTCTCTCTCTCTCTCTCTCTCTCTCTCTCTCTCTCTCTCTCTCTCTCTCTCTCTCTCTCTCTCCAAAAAAAAAATAAAAAGATAAATGAATAAATGATGCGAAGGATATGGAAAGATTCTTAACACATCAGAAGACTCCTTGTTTTTTAAAGTGAGTATTAATCCTGAATATACTGCCTTAATAAAATCACTGAACTCTATAGGCTCCAAGCATTATAAATATGTAAACTAAGAAATTTGAAACAACTCTCCCCGGAGTATTGAGAGGTTTATTTCACCACACCGTATTCGAACATGTGATTAATATAAAAATATCAGACATTTTGACATCCATTGTGACATGATGGGGACACTTTTTGTTAAGAGTGTACACATAAAAATCGCGTCTGCCAGCTCCCCAACACACTTTTTGTCTTTTCCTAGTCCCTAACCACAACTCTCAGAAGGAAAACCAAATCACTTCACCGAACTCCTACCAAAAAACAACCCCTTAAGTTCTTCAGTACAGCGATGAAATTATCATATTTATTCTGCTTATCTATCGTCTTTATACAGCTTCAGAAACTCATGTGGGGGATCACAATAAAACAGACTCTGGCCATTAATCTTCTCATCCCTATAGACCCTTCCTAATGTCAATAAAATCATCTAACCATACGCAAATTTAAGGTGAAAATGTGTCCCAGTACTGAAGGGGATTAAGTATATACAGTACATGTGTGGTGGGGAGCGCGCGTCACCATAATACTCAACTCAGTCTCTTAAACTTTTGACATTTTATGATTAAAGAAGGACCCCATCAACATACCTAAGCCGGCGAGGGGATATAGTACAAGTATTTCCCTTACGTCAGGAAAACTTTTTGTCTTGTAGTAACATTATATCAAAGGTGTCAGTTATAAAAGAATATGAATTACAGGAAATTTACAAAACATTTACGTAATTACCCTTACTATACCAGACACTGGGAATTGTTAAAAAAAAATAATAAAGGAGACGAAAAGATAAAGCTGGAGAGGCTAGAAGTCCAAGAAAAAGAACAAAAAATATCTATAAATCTCTCTCACACACAAAAAAAACCTGAATAAAAGTTAAACCTCGAAGAACGACGTACTTTATTCCACCAAGATCACTTCCAAGACATACACGGAAACCTCATAAGATCTTACACTTGTCCTTCATTACAGTACTATTAATATAACTTGTGCTTGCCAATCCAAAGCTTATGAGGGAGTAACTAGAGTCAGACGTCATTTTGGAAAGGCACGTGTATCATTATGAAGTAATATAATTTTTTTATATATGTTAGGAGAAGCCGGCCAAGGACAAAAAAACATAAATAAAAAAATTAAAAAAAGCCCACTATTATTGCCAGTTCATTGAAAAGATAAAAAGAATCAGCCGAAAGTCAGGGACAAATGTATTGAAACCTTCCCCTTAAATAGAATCAAGTTATAAGAGATTGGAAATACAAAAGCAGGCATGGAGTTCCAGAGTAGTAGACTGCGTCCGCGAATCAAATGAGCCGCTAACGTAAGGCAATGAGGGATATAACTGTCCAAGGGATTAAGGACTAAGACTCACTGAGACTCTAAATTAAAGTAGCATGAAAACATTCTTTTCATGTAAGAAGGAAATCTGGCCAAGGGCATAAAAAGAGGTAGATAAAACAAGGCTAACTGAGAGGCCGGAGCATATAAAATTTCCTTTTTTTTGCCATTGAAAACCTAATTAGTAGAACGTCCATTTCACGTTAATATAAAGGGACATCTATGGAAACTTGGAGCAAAGAAAACTGTATTGCGGGTAGTGGTCCGTTTGTCACGTGCGAGATGGGTAGGGATGACTTAAACAGTATCTCGGGAAAGCCAAATGAAGAGAATCCTCATGGAAATTTCTCAGGAGGGGATAGGTAGGGCAGGGAGAAGAGCGAATGGCAAGTGCGGTGAAGACATTTAGGATAGATAGCACGGTGCGTAAAAAATATAATAAACAAGTGAATGGGAGGAAAAACGGCAATTTTATGTCCTCATTTTTGTTTTATGTTTTTTTTCCCCCGTTATTGTGGCCAAAAAAATAAACAGTGGTGTGGTCAGAGAGAAGACAAAAAAGAAGAAAAATAAAAAACCGCCTATCACCACAGCACATAGCTTCTCCATTCCATCTGGGACAGTGTTGGTTGAACTATTTCCCTCCACTGGACAGGCTGGTCAGCACGGAAACGCCAATGAGTAAAACAACTTATGAACAATGAACTAACTCCATTTACGCCCCCACCACTGAACACCACCGCCGCCGCCACCACAACACCGCCCACCACCAAACTATCATTCATATATCATGGCTGGGGACGCGCACACACACACGAAAGAGGGAGAGAGAGAGAGAGAGAGAGAGAGAGAGAGAGAGAGAGAGAGAGAGAGAGAGAGAGAGAGATAGAGAGAGAGAGAGAGAGAGAGAGAGGAGGGGGGGAAATGAGTGAAAAGTGTAAATTCTATTGTATCATTTTATGTAGGGAAATTATGATACTGAAATGTAAAAAATTCGTGGAGCAACATAAACTTTTAAACTTTTACATGCAAAAAGTGTAGTGTGTTGGTTGGCGTGTCTGGCAGACTGAGGGAAGCGAGCGCCGGATAGTGGTTTGGGGTTTGATTCTCACGCACACGCACACACACGCACGCACGCACGCACACACACACACACACACACACACACACACACACACACACAAGCGCTGAACTCCCTAAGGGTCGGCACTGAGGGAATAGAAAGAGGAAAGACTGAGGGCGTTGTGTGTGTGTGTGTGTGTGTGTGTGTGTGTGTGTGTGTGTGTGTGTGTGTGTGTGTGTGTGTGTGTGTGTGTGTGTGTGTGTGTGTGTGTGTGCACTGCAAATAAGTTTCACCCTGTCCTGAGCCACGTGGTCTCTCTCTCTCTCTCTCTCTCTCTCTCTCTCTCTCTCTCTCTCTCTCTCTCTCTCTCTCTCTCTCTCTCTCTCTCTCTCTCTCTCTCTCTCACTGCACCTACTACATATTATATCGTATGAGAGAACAGAAGTGTGTTTCTCAAGAGCTGGTGTGTCTCTCTACCATGCTTCAGCCGTCTCCCATGTGCTAAGACAAGTATTCTTCCCTTGCTCGTCTTCTTTAAATCAGACAAACTTTATGGAGACACAGCTTAACCTTTATACTGCACCATGGGTTGTTATTCACACGTACCCTGTTACCACTATCTCCATTACAACCACCACCACCACCACCGTCACCACCGTCACCACCGTGTTCCTCGACATCCCACATCTGCCACCATATGTTTCACTGAATCTCCCTTAATGCAACCACCACCACTGCCATAGTTGTTATCATATGTAGTTTAGAATTTAGAGCATCACCACTCCATTTATTATTACACATTTCATGGTATCAACACCGTATTGTCCACTCTACATTCAACTGAAAGAGAGTGTTTTAATTTTCTCAATGCTTCTTTTCCTTGGTGTTTTCTTTCCTTTTCCTCTGTTGTTGTTATTAAGCTTCTCCATCATTGCCAAGGTTTCTGACACACTCGTTGTCCCCCTCTTCTATTTTTCTTAACTTTTTTCCTTTTGCCTACTTTTCTGATGTAATCCCCCTTTTTCAATGGTTTTGTTTTGTAATCCATCTCTTTCAGTGATACTGTTTTGATCTTCTTTTCCTCCTTTTCTGGTACACTTCACAATTTTTCTGTTCTCATTCTTTAATAATGTAAGTTCCTTTCCTTTCATCTCTCCTAAACATTCCTTGACGACAATACAATACCTATGTCCTTCCTATACACTCTAACGACTGGCTTATGACACTACACTGTTAAAGGAAAGAGTTATCGTCCTTTTATCTCAACATTTACACTCTGTTTAACTTGATGGTGTAACGGTAACATCACCGATAGTAATATATTGAAAACAATGATAACAATATAACAAATGAAAAAAAAAAAAAAAACTACAATAACAATAACAACAATGATAATGACTATAATAACAATAATAACAAAAAACAATAATAACGATCATAATAATAAAAATACCAATGCGTTCAATCTCTATAGTGAGGATTGATGATAAGTTGCAGCTTTTTCTAAATGATTCAGCTAAGCAATTCCCACTTAGCTGTAATTATTGATAAAATTATGCACACCTCGACAAATATTTCAAATTCTGTGTTAGTGTTATTATATCCAGGTCCCATTAACCTTATTAATTAAACTCATCGCAATTGTAGAATCAGGTTTCATAAGAGATTAATCATGACGGCAGGAAGGCTGATGGAATTGAATCAGCGTATTTATTAGTTGTATTTATTATTTGTATTTTACCAATTACTATCGGATTCAGTCCATTCCGAGAGGCGAAGATGCAAAACTTATTTTCTCTTCTCAAATATATAAAAACAAACATCAATACACGTCATGATATAAACAAAATGGTGTCTTTTTTTTTGTTGAAGGACAGCAAGACGCCTGGAAAAATCGTTATCGTGCATTTCAAAATTTCAATAATCGTTGTCATGAAAGCGTGGAAGAACAAGTTGAGTGAGCTAACTAGTCTTTCTTGTGTATGGTTTGTGAAATTCTAATTCTTGATCATTTTAACGGAGTTGTCATGAAGAAGCAAAAAGAGAAAAGTTGAAAAAGTCGAATTTGTTTTCTTGAGTATAGTTCCTGATATTTTAATTTCCTATAATAGCAAATGAGCTCCCGCGAAGATAAGTGGAGACAGAGTGAGTGAAGTGTTCCTGCGTCTTAAGGTATGTATGATTTCTGAGACTCTAGTTTTATATTATGATGGTTGGAGTGGTATTGTGGTAAAAAAAATAAACAGGACAGCTTAGAGATTATGTGGTTTCATTACTACTGAAGAAAAGCACGAATGGATTAACCCTTTTTTTTCCTTTAGTCACTCACCAATATGGCTACCAATACATCGTCATTATAAACTGGAAGACCATTTATATTCGAGAGACCTTTGCAAGACTTTCAGCATTGGTCTCTGAATTCATTGTGTCACACCAACGCTTCTCACTGTTACATTTTCGTGTTGCATTCCCTGATAAAATGGACTCACGTTAATCTTCACTTGTGAGAATGTTTGTAAAGGATAAAATAATCTTTTTCGCATAGAAATACACAGCAACGATAGTTAACATGGAACACTGTAGCGACGCAGTGGTGTTGTTTCGCCGTGTGGCCAGGCACTGAGCAACTTGGCCACTCAATTCAAAGGTAATCAGAAGATATTACATAAAAACTTAAGATTTTCTGATGGCAATATATAGAAATAGCTTATTTTTCAGCCTTTATACTACGTATTTCCGATATTACGTAGGCAGTTCAACATAACCTTTTCTCAATTGTTATTAATCGAACGGAGTATAGTATGTATCGGCGTTTACGGGGATTCATCCGTGATTGGCTACATGCAAGGAGAGCGCCACTTTTAATCTCATCCCATGCAACTCTCAATGAACGAATGAATAACTGGAAATATTGAATAAAAATTAAGAACAATATCAAAGTGGAAGTATATAAATTGTTTTTATCCTTCGTACCGATCACACATATTGAACAAAATCGCTTTCTTTGGTTTCATCTTTCCCTTTCAGCGAATATAAACAGCGCAGAGCTGCTGAGGCAAAGCGTTACACAATATAGAATAGCCATGATGGTCACAAGGCTCTGCTACACCAATATTCACATCATAATTCAATAATTCATCATTACTCACCCGAATGAGGCGGTCCTCAAGTTCAAGACCTGAAAAAAATAGAACATAAATAAATTAGAATGTATAAATGAATAAATGCGTAAAAAATAAGAACAAATAAATAAATAAGCATATATATATATATATATATATATATATATATATATATATATATATATATATATATATATATATATATATATATATATATATATATATATATATATATAATATTATTATTCTTTTAACATTTGCTAGAACATATGAAAAGATAAATAAATGATGAGAGCTATCAAGCACTCTTGTTGCTTTAGTGTGACAAGTTCAATATCTGCATAAAAAATAACCACCGACAACAAGAGAATAATATTATCATGCATTACTTGCTAGAAAAGCGAACATGAAAAGACACAAGAAAGAGGAGAGGTGCAAAGCAGTTTTTAAGCTTCAGTGTTACCTGTGGACAGCAAAAACAAAATGTTGAATTAAAGAACACGAATTGCAATCTAGGAAAGGCAAATGAAGGAAAGACTGACATATACAGACACAGAGGAGTGATACCAAACTTGCTGAACTGACCTAGAATTGAAGCAGCAACATAGATGAAAAAATAAAAGATTAGCTGTAGTCATTGTTTTACACAAAGCCTGATGTTTCAGTAAAAGTATCATTCGAGGGCATTCTAAAGGAGAGGTAGATACAATTTACGAATAAGGTCAAGGAAAACTATAACCCCCCAAAAAAGTAACACGAAAAAACAAATATTTCCAGATAATAACTAATGTGAGGGTTATCGCTCTCTATATGCACGTTTAAAAATCAGGTACAAATATTTTTCATGTGCAGCGTTAAGCTTCGTACACTTTCGAAGAGAATGTTTCTGCCTAAAGAGTGTCATAACCATTATAAAAACAGACACTGAGAGATTAAGCTACTGAATTGATGAATATAATATGTGCGTCACAAAGTTTGTATATTTTCAATATGCTTACAAAGATATACGGATCTAAGGGTAGTACTAAAGTAATTAGCGTTTCCCGGATAAAGAAATTTGATTGATATTAGCAGAAAAGATTACGTAACTCAGATCTAATGTAGAAAAAAAAAATCAAATACATTTCAGGAAAAGAGTATTCGCAATACGAGAAAGGAATTAACACTAATAAGAATGGATATCGATTGCATTTCCGTTCAACGCACCGCAGCGGTACAAGCCAAAATAACCGTGGCATCGCTAACTGTCTTTTCATGATGACAGGTGTGGTCGGTCTTTTCTCCAAGCGGGTTGAGTGTTTAAGCAGAGATTTTCAGGGACATCATTCTTTTGTAGTTGTCAAGGAAAGTTTGTTTGAGTTGTCCTTCTCGTAATATGTTAAAACCATTCGTAGGAGAAAGTGGAAATAAAAAGTTGTTCTCTTCAGGGAGGGAAAAAAAAAAACCCTTGGTAGAATGAAGTATAAATGAAATGCACAATTACCATTGTGT
>CM035205.1:23258108-23268108 GCA_020233015.1 Callinectes sapidus | reverse complement strand
TGGCTTTCTCTGAGCTTTATTTATAATTGTTTTGCTGTTCATCTCTTCCAGGCTGATCCAGTAAAATTTCTTCTCTGATATCTTTATTTACTTCACTGTCAGCCACATATTTTAGCATTCATAGATTGCCTTCTTTGTGTGCTTAAAGAGGTGTAACAGGCGACATACGCCTCATTAGATTCCCTTGAAATATTATTGGTTCGGAGGAGGCAATGCAGCTAAACGGAGAATAAGCATGGTAACGCAGACATTGACAATTCATAAACATAAACAAAATCATTGTCATTTTAGCACGAGCGATAATCGAATCCTTTTAGAATTATACTTGCGAAGCATATTCCATGCATGAAAGGATAAGACGCCTGTCCAGAACTATTGACGAATAATAGGAACAGAATGGGGATAAGACATAAATCTGAGGAACAACACTGTTTATAGTCTTAGAACAGTGACCGTCTACCACAGTAGCAATAGAACGGTCAGAGACGAAACATGAGATGACATTACAAAAAGAAGGATAGAATCGGTAGGAAGGTAGTTTGGAAGAAAAAACTTTTTGTCAGAATCTATCAAAAGCTTTTGATAGATGTTAGGAAAAAGTAAAAAGGCCAAAAATCGCTAAAACGAAGATGAGTTAGACTGAATAATGTACGTAAGGCAGATCAGCAGCAAAGTTATTGGCAATCATACAAGAGATTACAAACTTATGTTTAAGAATTTTTTGTTGAAAATAGATTCGAAGCCTTTTGAGAGACAGGACATCAAACCAAAACGACGATTGTGCAGGGAATTTGAGCCGACATCCTCTTTAAGAAGAAAATGAATATAGACAAACTTGCAGTGAGAAGGAAGGGTAGATGATAAAAGACAAATTTAGAAGAGTTTGACAAGGCAAGGTGCAAGCGCGGAGGCACAGTTTCAAAGGACAATAAGTAATTAAAAGCCATTTCCGAAACTAGTTTTAAAGGAGAATCTATAGCATTATTTTCTTTTCCAAACTATGTCTTTCTATAACTTTTTCCAAGTATCTAGCTCATAATTCTCCATAACAACCTGGTCTGTTCTATCTTTGGCCAAACAGAGGCGCAGTTTTCATCAACATTAGTATCAATCCCCCAACATCAGCGTATTACTTCATTTGTGAGATTGAGTACATGGCCACTTCCATCATACAGTGACATGCCGGTGAGCAGAGACACTTCATATTATGGCATGTTGTCAGTGTTATATCACTAATGGACGTACCGGAAAGGTGACAGCTAAGACTGGAAAGGTAAAAGGCGAATCTTGAAATGAGATAGCATGTAAGTTTTGAACGAAGGTGGTAGATAAACCTCGAAGAAAATGTCAAGAAAAACTGGACAGGAAATGTAAACCAGACAAAAGGTAATTCTGGAAATGAAATAGTGTACAGTTATGGCAAGTAGGTGAATTATAAGCCTCGGAGGTGACCAAGAGGCTTAAGAAATAGAAAAAAAGTGTAAGGTAAGACTGGAAATTCAAACTAATGTAATAGGAAGATGGTTGGGAAAGAAAGGAAAAGAGACTCATACGTCTGGAAAGATGATAAAGGGCTAATGTCTGGTAGCAAAAGCCACAGGATAATCTGGAAAGACGGGAAGCAAATCTAGGAAAAAATGGCTAAAAATCTGCAAGAAAGACAACGATAGAGTCTGGAGTAATGGCCATAAAAAAAAATCTACACGCAAATCTGGAAAGTAAAGGTAAAAAAACGAACAATAAATAAATCAACAAAACGAAAAAAAAAAAAAAAAAAAAAAGCTATTAAATGCATACACCTGGAACGAAGATTGAGGTTAAATCTGAAAAGATGGCCTGAATGTCGATAAAAGGTGACAAGTTTACTGAGTCTGGCCCGTCTGGAAAAGTCCTCTACAACTGTGTCAGCTGGAGAGCCTTGATGGGATGAAGTTGAAAGGGAAGAGGCGGGCTGCTGGGAGACGAAATAGAGTGAGACAAGGGGATGCATCAGTGTAGTCCTTTAAAATTATATACAGAGCAGCAATATTAACAGTAGTTGTAGTAGTAGTAGTAGTAGTAGTAGTAGTAGTAGTAGTAGTAGTAGTAGTAGTAGTAGTAGTAGTAGCAGTAGTAGTAGAAGTAGTAGTTGCATTATTATTATTATTATTATTATTATTATTATTATTATTATTATTATTATTATAATTATTGTTGTTATTATTATTAGTATTGTTATTATTATCGTTATTTTTAATATTATTGTTATTATTATTATTATTATTATTATTATTATTATTATTATTATTATTATTATTATTATTTTCATTATTATTATTATGATTATTATCATCGTTAGTAGTAGTGGTAGCATACATTATCCCCAAAATTCCTCAATACCACCTGAACACGTCCCCTCGTCACTTATTTCCTCATTCTGCCATCCCACAGCGTCCTCTCCCCACCTTCCCCGTCTTCCCCGCCTGGCGCTGCCCCTCCACCCCGTCCCGCCCTGGTCCACGGGGGAGCCATCGCCTGCGGGTAACAACATTATCTAATGAGTGCCGCTGGTCAAGGGAACTCACCCGCTCCAATGTGGCGTAAAACCATGTCAAGATTCCAGCGAAAAAATACATGATTCAATTACCCTTCCTTCCAAACAGGCAGTCTTCCACCTGCCCGCCCACCAATAGCGAGGCCCTTTGCAAAACGCCCGACCAATCCCAGAGCGAGTTGCCTTCCTGCGGCTAAAGTAAATAAAGAGTACAAACGAGATTTATTATCTGATTGGATTAGAAGAGTCACGTGACCGGGCGGACCCTGTGAGGGCTTTTCACGGAGATTTAAAGATTTCATTTGCGCCGTGTTAGAATACCATAAATTTGGCAGCGTAATCGAATTTGTGGCTGGGGCGGCTGATGAGAGGCGGCGGCAGCGGCGGCGGCGGTGGTGGCGGCAGCTGCGGCGGCGGTAACTGTGGTGGTTTGGACGGTGGCGGTGCTGGTGGTGGTGGTGATGCTGGCGATGGGAACAAGGAAAAGTGGCGGTCACTGCCTCCTTAGTATTCCCAGTGCTGCCTTGTCCTCTTCATCCCATAGACTTGTTACCTCTTGTTACATCTGATCACTTATACACTCAGATATTCATCCACTCATCGCGTTCAGACAGTTTATTAGTCTCTCAGCAGTCCATAGTTAGGCAAGCAGTGACTCAACACACAAACGGCCAGTCTACCAGTCATAAAGTCAACTATAAAGTTAGTTAAACATCCAGTTAATCACTCAAGGTCTGGTTCAGTCAATCATCCAGTCAGTTACCTACACATTCATCACATACAACCACTCCAGCCTCACTCAAACATCCACTCACAACACAGTCCGTCTATCAGTCCAATGAACTATTCACTCAGACTAGCACTACGTGTATCCAGTCTACCAGTCACAGTCGACCATCTAGTCAGACTACCACCCTTCTTACCCAGGCCGCTAGTCGTCCAGTCAACCAGTCAGTCAGACAACGACGCTGTCCAATCAAGTAGATAACAAGACGGGCAGTTAATCAATCATCCAATTAGCTAATCAGTCTATTTGTTAGCCAGTCTCCCTTAAAAAGATATAGCCACTCAGTCTTTGTCACAATGTTAAGTAGAAAGACGGGCATACACGTTATATACACACAAAAATAAAGAGCTGAATATTAAAGAGGGACTTCACTAATATGTACTGACGAGTAATAGTATTGAATTATTAAACAAAGCTCTCTTGTAAAGAAACATGAGAAAAAGTGTTATCTCATGATCAAAGACATATCATTGCGTTCCTAATTTGGAAGATTCAATTACCTACATAAGCAGTGAGTTTTCCATCTGTAAAGTCACCCCAATCACCACTAAGCTACCCAGTTACCTATGCAATACATCAACAAGTAAGTCAAGTCGTTTAGTCAGTTAAGCAACAAGCTGTCTTACCAGTTACTAAGTCGACCACTCATCCAGCTTGTCGACAATTCTTAAGTCATTCAGCTAGCCAACCAGCCAGTAAGCCATCTAAACAGCCAGGGCAGCCAATCAGCCATGTAGGAACCCGGACAACCAGCCTTGGGGAGACACCCAACTGACTTTGTGTTAGGACCAAAATTTCGTACCACCGCTAAAAGTGTCCCTTATAATCAACTTAGTCCACATCTTGGCTCTAAAGAAATCGTTTCGGAGCATTCACACCCGCGTTCCTCGGCAGCACCCACGACGACGCCCAGCAGAAGAAGAGGAAGAGGAAGAAGAGGAGGAAGAAGAGGAAGAGGAGGAGTGAGGGAGCGAACTGAAGCGGTCGGTCATCTCAGCAAGAAAATTGGGAAAAGAGAATGAAGAGCTATGCTTGATTTTGGCCCTCTGATGTGATTTGTAAAGTTTTGACTTGATTCAATTTGGCGCCGGCGGAATTTAATCCAATCAAGAGGTGGCCTGTCGGGTGGCAAGAAGGGACCGGGCGAGACGAGGCGAGGCGAGGAGAGGAGAGGGGAGGCGAGGCGCGGAGGTGAGTGAAGCAGGAGGCTGTGAGGTTGTGTCTTTCCTTGAGAGAAAGAGAGAGAGAGAGAGAGAGAGAGAGAGAGAGAGAGAGAGAGAGAGAGAGAGAGAGAGAGAGAGAGAGAGAGAGAGAGAGAGTCATTGTTGTCTGTGTTCTTTACGCATCTGTTTCTGTCTCCAGTTGTTGACATGATTTATGAGTGTTTACTTACTAGTCTGTTCCCCAGCCGGTCTGTCTGTGTGTCTGTGTGTCTTTAGTGTGCTCACTTTTTTATATGCATGTGTGTTTGTTTGCTTCTTTTATTCACCTATTTACTATTTGTTATTTGCGCCACTATTATCACATGGTAAGGAAAACTACATTGGATTTGTCTGTCTCTATGTCCATGCTTGTATCTTTGTCCGTCTGCCTTTATTTTTATTTATTCATTTATTTCTCTCTCCACTCTCTCTCTCTCTCTCTCTCTCTCTCTCTCTCTCTCTCTCTCTCTCTCTCTCTCTCTCTCTCTCTCTCTCTCTCTCTCTCTGTGTGTGTGTGTATGTGTGTTGTGTAACCTCTCGACAACCTGTCTTAGCAATGAACACAAGCTTCGTCCGCCCCTCACCGTTGCCTCCCTAAAACAAGGCGAGGACACGGAGTCTTCTCTGTGACTACCAGGAGTGTGTCGGTTCCTTGGTACTCACAAGTCTTGCACATCGATGGCCTTTGTGTCTATGTTGAGAAACGCTTGGAAGTTTTCTTTTTCCTCAGTAAACTATTTTATTTACTTGTAATTCTTTCTCCATTCTATATTTACCTTTCTGAAAGTCCCATATCAACGAAGGTTATTTTTTTGTTGCTTTTCGTAGTTATAGTCGTTAGTATATTAACTGTAAATAAAAAAAAGAAATACTAGGAAACATATACCTTCCATCATTTAGATTATGTATCTGCATCTCATTACATATTAAATTCGTATTGATGGTAAAATATTGGCATGTTTTTATTTCATCAAGCACTACATCGGAAAAAAAAATAGTAAAATTGTTTAATAAGTTTCACTAACTAAAAGTAATTGATGAGTAATTTTCCTGGTGTTAATTAACAAATAAGGGCAATGAATAATACATTACACTAAATTCTCAATATTCAGGCCGGATTGAAAATACAAATGAGAAAAAAATTAAACTGCACGTCAGGGAATAGATAGCTGCCTGCGGGAGGAGGAGGAGGAGGAGGAGGAGGAGGAGGAGGAGGAGGAGGAGGAGGAGGAGGAGGAAAATAAGAAGGAGGAGGAGGAAGAGGAGGTGGGAGAAGAAGAATGAGGTGTATGGCAAAGTGGCGGAGAGTCAGGAGGACATTAACGACAAGGAAGGGGGATAAGTAAGAGGAGGAGAAAGAAGACAAGAAGGAAGAGGATGAAGTGAAGAAGTGGTAACAGCATTAGTACCAGAGGCACTGGGAGGCCCTCTCAGTAATTAATGTGCCGACAAGTGGCATCCCCCCCAACCCCACCCCCAACACACAAACACAATAGGAGTCCGGGTTTCAATGGTGGCGTGAATGCAGTAAGTGTGTTAATTACGTAAAACTTTAATTAGGTGAAACTTGATTACTGTCGCTGTCTGGCACCACCACCACCACCACCACCACTACTACTTCAGCTTGGCGGGAGGTGCAGCAGGGTAAGGAGAGACACTTGCCTGTCTGCCTTCTTGTTTATCTTTCGTGGACTGTATTGTGAATTATATTTACGAGTAGAGTTACCTAAAAATATAAAAGATACTTGATATTTTCATACATTCCACAGGCCAGTGAATAATATATTGGTGGTCATATATATGTGATTTGGAGTGTAGGTCTATTGTGTTAAAGCTCTAATAAAAAATATGAGGTGGTTATTTTGGCCGAGGATGACCAGTTGATGACGGTATACAGAGATTACCTTATACTGCTTATTATTACAACAGAAAGTAAATAAGAACAACAATGAAAAATAAACTATACACAACCAAGTAAAAAATATGTTCACATAATATAGCCCAACTACATGGGCATACTTATTTGCACTTGTTAAACAAAGAAAATGTTTAAGTGTTTTTGAAGTCAACAGTAGAAACATCGCTATTGAGCTTCAAGGAATCTGTTCAGTATTTCTGACGTTCTGGCGTTGGTCATTGTTCAGCAGTGTCAGGAAAATTCGTAATTCCACTTTGTTTCCAAGACATGTTTTGTCCTGATCAAACCATTTTAAGGGGAGAACTGACGGGAGATGTAATTGTAATCGTAATAAAAATAAGAAAATGGGGAGGGGGAAGTGGGAATAGAGAGGAAAATAAATGTGATGAAAAAATGTGTTTAATAAAAGAAAAGAGTCACTGGGGTTTAACCGAGGCGCAAGTTAAGGTTTTATTAAAGTTTGTATTTTCTTAGGCTTGTAGGTTTCTTATGTTTTTCTTAGTTCGTTAAGTATGGAGTCGGACCGGCCATAGCAAAGGGGACAGCGACTAGATCAGGTGAAGCCAAGGACACCATTGGAAAAAAGTCCACTGACTCCTGCCACTGAAACAACAGTTATGAATTATAACTAGAATAACAGAAAACAAATTAAAAAAAACTTCTGTAACTACTACTACGGCATGTTAAGAGCATGGAATAAGAGGAAATATTCAGTAATACATTCCTCTGACTCACATCATCAATACAAAAGAGGAGTCATCCACCAGCTCTGAGAAGCAGCGGTGTTTGCTTGATTCGCTTGTCTCGACACACAACAAGACCTGGCGCAATTCCCCCGCCAGGACCGAAGCATTAATGATAATAATTCTACCTTTAGCCAAGTAATATCACCAGGAGTAGTGTTGCCACCAGTGTGGGATAGCCTAAAAGAGAAGCCTGCAGAGGTGACAGGCGATGTCAGTGTCAGGTAAGTGAGTATATGTGATGGTGGTTGAAGTGGTACTGTGGTGCATGTATTGGCATTGGTTGTGGTGGAGGTTTTCTACGAATTATGTTAACATGGGTCATTTGGAGTCTGTACAGATTTAGACATCAGTAAATGTTTCAATTTTACCATGGAACGAAAGATTATAAGATATGCTGGAGAGGTGGGGACTGAGGCATGCTGCTGCTGGCTGGTGTGTTCGTTCGTTAGTACACAAACACACACACACACACACACACACACACACACACACACACACACACACACACACACACACACACACACACACACATACACACAGGCTCTGTCCCTTCCACTTACCTGCCGATTTCTTCCTCCTGTTAGCATCTTTCTTAAAAAAAAAAAAAAAATCGTGAGATGTGCCGATGACTAAAGTCGTTCAGAATAGTGAAGACATGTTGGAATAATTGGTAACAAAACCTTTTTGGAATGAATGTACCAACACCTGTCCACATACAAGGCAAATATAAATTTATCATATGGAAATATAACGCAAATAATAACAGTAACCTGTTGCGTCCAGTGTATTACATCTGTTGGGTTGTTGCAGACTAGGTGTAGCGTGTCGTCTCTTGGTAGATAGAGGCCAAGTTGGTATATCACATTTACTTCTTCCCTCGATGATATCCTCCATTCCTTCACTTTCCAGCCAACATTGATTCACTTTCCAGCCAACATTGATTCACACATGTCCATTTCAAAGGACTGTGGGGTGTAGTCAAAGTCTCCATCAGATTCAAAGATTGATGGAGGAGACCAATCTCCTTATGTGCATTGTTTATTCTCTACCATGGCGTTAATGAAATGATTATGTGGACGAAATGACGGGCGCTTTAACGAGTGACACGACAGTGACACTTGCCGACTCCGTGCGCGCTGGAGTAAAAGAGAAAATTTCAATTCAAACAAAGAGAAGAAAGGATATTCTAACTAAATGTTATTTGTCCGTCTCTGTACAAGTCAGAGTTGAAAATAATGATTTAGTAGGAATAGTATGTAACTATCTCAGAAATATGAAAAGACGTCAAATGACGTCATAAGCGTCAACGTGTAATCACACACCAATTACCTGAAAGACATTAATGACACGGTGTTGTTTCTCTGTCACCAAGAAGAGGAAGAATTGAGCAGTAATATGTTGGTGTGTGTTAACTGTGACTTGTGGCTCAGGTGTGTGTGTGTGTGTGTGTGTGTGTGTGTGTGTGTGTGTGTGTGTGTGTGTGTGTGTGTGTGTGTGTGTGTGTGTGTGTGTGTGTGTGTGTGTGTGTGTGTGTGTTTGCGAGCACGCATATATGATTGTAACACTGATATTTTGTGAGTTATACTCAGTTTGTTCTAATCAATATATTTATTTTGTTAAAGATGCTTTGAATTTATTGTAACTAACTGAAATGAGTGATCAATAAAACATTTATTCACACACACACACACACACACACACACACACACACACACACACACACACACACACACACACAGTGCATCACGGGCCATGAGTCTGGAGCGCCTGGTCAGCAGCAATCTGTCCTGTTTTTACTTTCCTCTCGTCGGCCTCTTTCTACCATCCACCGTCCCTTCTTCTTCCCTCCTTACCACGACACAGCTCCCCCTTCTCCCTCTCCTCCCTCTGCCCCACTACAATCATTTCAGGTCCGTTACTCTTCTGACTGTCAGCCCCGGGACGTCAGCAAGGGTCCTCCTGTCAGCGGGAGCCCTTGATGTCAGCTCATTCACCGACATTCACTTGGTTTCCGGGACAATTTGTTTCCTAACCAACAACGCGATTTGATTATGGGCAAAAACATTCAAGCCGGCGTTCCCTCGACCCTCCTCCCCCTCTCTAATGCGCACACTCGCCACCCACTCACAAAGCGGCTCTGACAGCATCCGGGTTTTCATTGGCGGAGGTGTCGCGCCGCGTGAGGCCGAAGCAAACTTTTCAGATGACGTTATATTGCCGAAGAGAAACACTCAACCAATAACTGTGGATGGAGTGTTATGTTGCGTTGATGGAGGGGAAGCTGGAGCGAGGTAGAGAGAAAGGTGGAGGGGAGGAATGGAGAGCAGAGAGATGGTAGGGAGATTTGGTGTGGTAAAGTTACGGCGACACAATTCACATAGACATTAATAGACAGATAGTAAGAATGAGAGGAGAAACCGTGAGGTGAGGGCAGTAAGGTAAGGAAAAGCTGCTGTTCACCTCGGTGCAGAGAAGGCTAAGCTAAAGCTGCTGCACCTGAGGATCATGTGATGATAATCTGGTGACGCAAAATGAAGGGTGGCAGTGAAGAAAGGAATGTAAGAGAGAGAGAGAGAGAGAGAGAGAGAGAGAGAGAGAGAGAGAGAGAGAGAGAGAGAGAGAGAGAGAGAGAGAGAGAGAGAGAGAGAGAGAGAGACTTTACGCAGCTTCAAAGCAGAAATAAAAGAAGATTAATACAAACTTGCGAAGAGAACAGTTACAAAGGATTACAAGCAACAACAGATCTCAGATTCTTGAAAAGAGGAAAAGGAAAAGAAGGAGGAGGAGGAGGAAGAGGAGGAGGAGGAGGAGGAG
>CM035205.1:23241481-23253981 GCA_020233015.1 Callinectes sapidus | reverse complement strand
AAAAATCAGTGTATTTTACTACAAACTATACACGTAAAAGAAAAAAAAGTGAGAAGAGAACGCAAGCAAGAAACTTCACTGTGATAAGCAGCAAGGACGAAGACGAGGCTGACGAGGAGTGGCGGCGACGGGCGGGTACTGGAGGAGCGTGACGTAACGAGGTGGTGATGAGGTGATGGCGGTGGAAGCTCCCTCAGGCCGGAATTATGTCCCTGTTTTTCCTAGGGATCAGCACGAGAGAGAGAGAGAGAGAGAGAGAGAGAGAGAGAGAGAGAGAGAGAGAGAGAGAGAGAGAGAGAGAGAGAGAGAGAGTACACGATACAGAAAGAAAGAAAAATATGTAGGATTAAAGAGAACAGAGCTAGAAAGGACGAATGCAAAAGAAAAAGGAAGAGGGAAACTAATGTAAAGGTAATAAGGGGAAAAAAGAAAAAGCTATAGAGAGAGATGATGGAAGAGAGGGAGAAATATAGAGGTAAGCAAGAGAGAAGGGAAGGACAGAAGAGTAAGGGAGAGTAAAGGTTATTATTCGCTCTTAAGGTTGATGATGACAATGCTGCTAAATTGTGTAGGCGTTGATGTAAGTTTTGTTTCCACATCTCATACAAGGAGTGAAAATCCAATGTTAGCGGCAATTATTCATTCATTTAGTGGAATCACGTGTGCTCTGGAGGCCGAGAGATCCCCAAGCGCACGGGTTCGAATCCTGGCCACGGTCTGAGGGGAGATTGGGCATCCACTCTAGGTAACGGTTCTCAAATCAGATAGAGGGTTTCTATTACCACGAAAATTCCCGTAAAACGCCTACATTGTGTAAATAAAAAGCGTGGGGAGGAATGGGTTACTTTTTTCAACAATGAACATAAAAAAACATAAGCGCTTTTGAATTTCTCACAACGTATAGACTGTATGAAAAATCGGAGTATCACACAACTCACCAAGATCAAAGTAAGTCAATTTTCACAACAAATTCTGCAACACACCTAAAATTTTTACCTCAGATTTTATCATTACAAAGATAGAATCGGATATAGTTTTGGGCTGAGTTCTGTTCAATCAAATCCTATCACATTCGCACTACGTGAGGTGTTTCATGCAATCTTGCTAATGACTTTGGCCTTCAATAAACGCCGCCAGCACTAACGTCAAAATTCACCGAGATTCTCCAATACAACCAACTACCAATCTTTATAGTATTTCAGAGAGAGAGAGAGAGAGAGAGAGAGAGAGAGAGAGAGAGAGAGAGAGAGAGAGAGAGAGAGAGAGAGAGAGAGAGAGAGAGAGAGAGAGAGAGAAGCTATTAACCTTATGATGTGACAAAACTTAACTTCATTCCTCAACATCACACAAAGTATGTATTACAAAGCGAGGAGGGGGGAAAAAATAGTCTTCTCATTAACTCCCTTTCATTTAGTGTCTTCTTTTGATTCGTTTTCTCCCCACTCCGGCAGTGTATTTCCTCTCATTTCAACAACAGCGGGGACTATCTCAGTACCATCATATTCCACGGCGCTCGCTGGTCGAACACACACACACGCCTGTCTCCTTTTTTTTCTTTTTTTTTAACAGCTTACCATCAACTGCCACACAAAAGCGACCTGCAACTACTATTATGATTAGTCTCAAATTCCAGTGACTTGAAAAAAAAGATGCCCTACTAATTTTTGTTTCTTCTTTTCTTCCGGTGGAGTAAACACGGTCAAAGTAATTATGTCGTCAGGTGGTTTCTTAACGCTTCTCTTTGTCGGCCGGCAAGTAATATAGACAGTTTTCCCTTAGCATTTTTCCTGCCACTTCTTGGTTTCTCTCTAGTAGCTCAAATATTATTAAAACACACCGTGACTGGAGAGAGAGAGAGAGAGAGAGAGAGAGAGAGAGAGAGAGAGAGAGAGAGAGAGAGAGAGAGAGAGAGAGAGAGAGAGAGAGAGAGAGAGAACGCACATCCTTACTGTGGACTCATAGACGAAGTAATGAAAAAAGGCAAAGTAAGTAAGAAGGAGCTATACATTTCCAATAATTAACCGGAAACCAAGACAGGCTGTAGTGAGATGGGACTGATTTACGTCCGGCTCCCTGGCGTCCGTCGATATCCGGTGCGTCACTGCAGTAGCCAAGAGCATCAGTGATTGGCTGTGCTACCCAACCTAGAAATAACTGAAACACGACTCGAAAAAAATGTATACGGGCAGAAGTGGGGAAGTTTCAAGAGACATTTCAAATTTAGTTAATCTGCTTTTTCATTTTTTAATTTTACTTGTAGTACAGAAATATTTGGACCTCCGCCACACACACACACACACACACACACACACACATTTCTTGATGATTTTGTTCTGAAATTACTTGGAAATATTCGTTCCTCATTTTTCATTACCAAAGCTGCCTTATCATATATCTTCCAGTCCTGTAACTTTAAGCCTACAATCCTATAGGCCGACTCTTAACATTATTATCTTTATTAGTCCCATTCCAACGCCCCTCTTACACACATTAAAAAATAAAACTACATTATCTTTGCTTTAGTTATCGCAAGAGTCTGTACATGCAAACTGCGTAGTTATTATGATACATTTCATTCTTTTCTTCTTTTTTCAATGTGTGGAAGAGACAAGCTGACACTACAAAACGGAAAAGAGTTTACTAATTTCTATCCTCCTTATCTTAAATAATGCTAAGAAGAAGAAGGAAAAAAAAGATGATGAAAAAAGAAAGGAAAGATAGAAAAGAAACAAAGAAGAAGAAGAAGAAGAAGAAGAACAACAACAACAACAACAACAACAACAACAACAACAACAACAACAACAACAACAACAACAACAACAACATTTTGAAGCAGTTATTCATGGCCATACAATACATTGATTAAGAAACAAAACTAGTACAGTCTAGGCCTGACTATATATAAGCCATAACTTTCCAGGTAAAAACAATAACAACAAAAAAACATGAGAAAAAGAAAACAGAGAAGAAAAGTAGAACAGAAAAAGAAAAAAATTAAATCAAACAAAACGAATCAAAACAAAACAAAGGAAAAAGACGATAACCATCCCATCATCGCCTCCTATTACGGACAGGAGGAAGGGGTCGGGGAGGAGAGACAGAGACACAGACATGAGAAATACGACCCATCACTCACAGGCCAACAAAAAACAAGAGAAGGTCGCCAAATTCCCTTGACCACACAGACGCCATTACATGCATGACCTCCAGACCTTGCTGTCATGGTCCATTGCCTCCTCTTCCTCTTCTTTTTCTTCCTCCTCTTGTCTCCCCTTTGTCTTCCTTTTCTTCCTTTTCCTTTACTTTATCTTCTTGTCTCCCCTTTGTCCTCCTTTTCTTCCCCTTCCTTTCCCTTTTGCCTTCTCTTAATAATCTTCTTCCTTCTCCTTTTGTCTCCTTTTCGTCTTCCTTTTCCTTCTCATCTTGTCTTCCCTCCGTCTTCCTTTTTGTCCTCCTCTTGCCTCCTCTTACTCCTCCTCCTCCTTTTCTTCCTCCTCTTGCCTTCTCTTAATCTTCTTCTTCCTTCTGCTTCTGCCTCCTTTTCCTCTTCCTTTTCTTCCTTCTCTGAATGTTCCTTTTGCTTCTCCTGTTACCCCTTCGTCTTCCTTTTCTTCCTCCTCCTGACTCTTTTTCCTCTTCCTTTTCCTTCTCCTGTCGTCTCCCCTTCGTCTTCCTTTTTTTCCTCATCTTGCCTTCTCTTTCTCTTCCTTTTCCTTTTCCTTCTGTTTCCTCTTCGACTTCCTTGTCTTCCCCCTCTTGTCTTCTCTTTCTCTTCCTTTTTTTCTCCTCCTGTCTCCCTTTCGTCTTCCTTTTCTTCCTCTTCTTGTCTTCCTTCATCATCCTTTTTGTATTGAGTTCTGGTTATTATAGTCTTTATAAATACCAAACAGGTCTTGCCCACTGTTATTTATTCTTTCTATATCCTACATCCTACATTTTGCTTTTCCTTTCATTTTCCATTTTTATTCCTCCTACATTCTACATCTTCCTCCTCCTGCTCCTCTCTCTCAAATTCCATGTTTATTCTTCCTAAATCCTACATCTTCCTCTTCCTCCTCCTCCTCCTTCTCCTCTTAATTTCCAGGATTTTTTGGCCTGGTTCTATTCCTGTTTTCTTATTAATTTAATCATTTTAAGTATTTCAGTAATATATTATCAATTCAACATCATTTTCAACATCATGAAAGGATTTTATCCTGTTTACGATAACGTATATTTATTTATTATGGAATCTGAAATGATCTCGTTGCTCATCCACTTTAATTGCATCTGAATTTTACTCTATTTTGAATTTCAAGAGATGGACGCAATAAGTTTGAAAAATGTTTCTACTGTGAGTAAGTCTTATATTCATCGACGAAGGCTTTTTCTAGTTTCTCATATTCTCATAGTTCTTTTATTCCGCGGTGCTAATAAACTAACCACACTGATTGGGCTTTTTTTTCTATTCAAATTTGAAAAACGGAGATCGAAGAGTATTTTTTTTTTTCTTTATGGGAGAGGAAAAATGCTGGCCAAGGAGCAACATAAGACAATAAAAAAGCCCACTGACTTGCCAATCGTCTTGTTTGTTTGTCCCCTTGCTTTTCATTTTGCCAGTTCTCGCATATCAAATATCACGCCATTGTTCGTATCCTTAAACGTCTCAGCACCTCATCTGGGCAACTCTTAACAGTCTCTACTGGAAGTTTGATGCTGTTCAGGTGTACTTTTATGACTATCGGTAGTTAAGGAAGGTGTTTTATATCCTAAGTGAGAGAGAAACACCAAAAAGAACACAGGGTATCACATTTCCAACCTTCGGAAATAATGGGCCCAAAACGACAGTGAACCCCGTTAATAACACATTTTCATAACAAACGGTTGCCCATAAAGGTGTGTAATAATGTCTAGCTTACCTTGCGATGATAGGAGTCTTGCTGTCCACTGCTGCCACTCTCTGCAAAGATGAGAACAATACTAACATCAATATCAATGGTCATAGCAGCAACAGGAGCAGTGTTTATTTTTTATCCTAACCCATACTAAACACATGAAACGAGAAAAAAATGCAGCAATAGAAAAATGTATCATAAATACCTAAAATTCATTCCACTAACACGACGCACCAAGTAATTACACTAACCACTCCACACTCGAAACACTCCCAAAGAACCACATATCCACGCAATGTCCTCGTGACCACAATTATCTCAACGTTTAGCAGTCACTTGAATATCCACTGCCATCAAGTATACATTCACTGCTCGGGCACCATAATTCCACTCCTTTCAAGACCTACAATTAAGAGAGAAAGTCACGTCTCTGAGGAGCAGCTAATTGATGTACCGCCGCCTTGATGACACTCCGAGGGCCTCACCAACTCGTGGCCGACGAACATTTTGCTACACAGGACTATGAGGGGTTCAGGACGGGAGAGGGATGGGGTGGGGGTGAAGGAGCGAAAGGTTAAAAGAGCCGCAGGAAGAAAAGCGAGTTGTAAGCGTGGGAAAGTTAATAGATGCGGAAGATCGAGTTAGATAGAAGGGTCTTGGAGGGAGAGGGTTAGATATAGGAAGAATATTATCCATTGATGGGTGGATGGGAGGGAATGGGGTGTAGCGTAGGAAAGGAGGGAAGTAATAAAGAGAAGGGATGCATGGGAGGAAATGAAGTGAAGGCACGGATGATAGTGAAGGGAAAGGATAGCAAAGGATAGTTAGAGCAATGGAAGAGCTTCATGTACATCCTAAGTTGTCAGTCTATAATGTCTCACGAATATATACATGGATATTGAAAAGGTCCCCTCGAGGTGGTTAGTGAAGCAAGGAATGATATAAAATTTTTCTTTTTAACAGCAAATCTTTGTCTTGCATCGTGCGTGAGAGAAAACATTTGCAATTCAACAGCAGTAAGCCCTTCGTTTATGTGATGGGTAAATATTGCAAAGTTCAGCTGCAGATCGTTCTTGTTGCGAATAACTGATTTTTTCCCTATCTACAGACCTTGACTTGTATTGTTTGTGAGTGAAAACAGAAGTAACTTCAGTAACTATTTGGTCTATTTCGCGCATGGTGGTGAAGCCCGCCAAGCATTTGCACTCATTAACACTAAACGATTCCAAACTCGCAGCACAATAAATGAAGAGCAAGAGCGATTCCCATGTGAGCGGCGCCTCTACCCGGAGTCACATATCCCCGGTAATGGTCCCGGGCGGAGGGCGCGGTAATAACGGCGGCGGCGGTGGCAGTGGCGGCGCCCTTCATCAGGGAGTCAGTGGGGCAGAAGGTCCGCCGCGCCACACCACCGCCAACTCTTCCTGCTAATGACCATTAACTTCTTATCTCGACAACCATTATCCGCTCGTTAGCACAATGGTCCGATGTCAGCGTTATGCCCACTAATTGTTTAATGATGATAAAACGGGGCATTATGACCATGTACAGAAGCCTCGATGGGAAGGGGAGCAGAGCGGGAAAACGCCACCACATTTAGTCTACAGTGCAGGCGATGATCAGCCCAGCAAGTCTTTGCTACGCATTCTCAAACATTTCATTGCCAAACCTTGAGGTTCTTTTCATGATTGCGTTAACAGTTTATTGGGTTTAGTCAAGACTCCATTCTTATGTTGAAAAAGCTCGTAATAACCCATTTAATAATTGATAAGATCTTTGGAAATAGTCCTCTAGTGATGTAAGGATACCAGATTTCATCCCTTCCTTTGTTGCCTCAACTTGCTGCTGCTCTCTGCTTTGCTATCAGAATATCGTGAGGTGAGTGTCAGAGGCAGTGCACCACACCAGAAGTTGCGTTGGTGCCGCTGTGAAATTTTCAAGTAATATTCAGCGTAAAAATGTTGGAGAAATGGATTTTTTCGAAAACATGAACAATACTTATTCGTATTTAGAATGTGTGAAACGATAGTTTGTGTTGCTTATCCTGGGGCAACATCCCTTGCCAGCCAGCAGAGAAGAGTAGGCTCGTGAGCTTCACAAAGAGCCTCCACAGCGATGCTCTTCACTCTAACACTTGATAGTCAGCGTCTCACACATGGACGCTACCACCACCGCCGCCGTCCCCGCCGTCGCCGCCGCCGCGGCCACCACAGCCGCCATTGCTGCCGACATCAGTATAACCACCTTTTCCCCTTGACAGTTAAAAATCATTCTCTCTCAAATATGGCTACCCAAAGATCGAGAATTGCCATGCCAAGTAATGAATCGTAGAATGCTATAAATGCAAGCACCTGTAACACAGGGGAAAAATTACCTTCATCAGATGTAGGCACTTTAGATTCGCATTAAGGAAAAATCACTTTTGTATGTTAAATACTAAAGTTATGGAGTTATCATACATAATTACTCCACACTAAATTCAAGAAAATTATTACTAGTGAACGAAGTAAATGTTCTGAACGTTCACCGACCACCTGCCCTTTCTCTCATCATTACGAGTATTTACTTCCATTATTTTCTTCCCTCAAACGTCCATCGTCTACTTGATTTTCATCATAATAACACCATCAACAAGTCCCTCCCAACATTTACCGCCCACTTATTCCTCCCAAATACATCGTTAGCACAAGACATGAACGATGAGAGCCTTCGCGAACCTCATGGGCATCAGACAGACAGACGGTCACATTCAGTAGATTACCTGAAACTTTTGCCAACAGAATAACGCAATCCTGGTGAGGTGGATGGATCAATCAAGCATACAGCAGCACCCTCCTCACCTGCAGAGATGACAAGCACGCCTATCAATGTATCAAGAATGCATTGCGAGATGATGACGGCCGCTACGCTCTCACTGTACCATTAAAAGCGGCAAGTCGCTGATTGCTTAGTTCGGAGTGTCTCGCTGAGCCATCATCGTTATCATCGCCTTCATCATTATGCTTATTAAGTGAAAATGAACGGACCGCAGTAGTTAAGAGTTAGGCAGACAGCTGTTTCCTGCTTTCTCAATGAAATATATGGTAAGTGTAAAGGTAGTGAGGGAAATATTAAAAGGGATGCACTGAAATGAATGAAATGGAACGGATGAAACATGAAAGCAACACTATGAGCGTAGTAGTAGCAATACATCACTAGAAATGTAAAAATAGCAATTTAATAGAGATGATGCAGCAAGGCTAAGTAGAAACATAAAAATATGTAGTAGTAGTAGTAGTAGTAGTAGTAGTAGTAGTAGTAGTAGTAGTAGTAGTAGTAGTAGTAGTAGTAGTAGTACTAGTAGTAGTAGTAGTAGTAGTAGTAGTAGTAATAGTAGTAGTAGTAGTAGTAGTAGACTAAAGTAATAAGAATGCAGCAACAGCAAGATGATGGTTAGGTTAATAATACTGGTAATATATCTGCCGAAAATAATAGCGATGATGTTGATGCCCATGGTACTGGTACTATTTAATGCGCCTTAAGAAATACGCACTTTTGTCAAAGATCATGTATTCATTACATATATTAAACCTTATTATGTTTTTTTCTCTGTATGATTAGTCAGTGAAGTGCAGTCTTGTACACTGTCACCAAAATCTTTTAAGCATTTTGAATTCTTATAAAAAGTTCGCCGCCTGCGCAGTGAGTAGGATTCGAACCTACGCGGGAAGATCCCATCTGATTTCTAGTCAGACGCCTTAACCACTCGGCCATCACTGCTTGTTGGGCAAAATTTGGTGGCTGTTTTAAGTTTTTCCTGACCAGCATAACTAAAGTATAAGTTTGGCCTCGTATTCTCAGTTTTGTTTTTGGTATTCATGATAATTTTACTCATCACTGGAATAGAACTTTTGTCCATCTATATTTGGAATCATAAATACTCCTATTAGCTGTTCTTTTTAAAAACAGGCACTATTTTGGGCTTTTTGTTTGTCTTTCCTATTGTTCTTGTCCAGAGCCTGACATTCATACAAGTAAAAAAAAAAGTATCATAATGAATGATTGGGGAGAAGGCTTCTAGCAAAAAAAAAAAAAATAAATAAATAAATAAAAAAAAATAAAAAATAAAAAGATTACTGTTCAGAATTCTTATGGAGGAGTTTGTTTATCTTAACTTTTTCACGAGTCTTCTCTGCGGTCCAAAGCCGCATAATTAGCTATACTCCTGAGCTCCGCTCGCGAAGGCCATCCAAGAACACGCCGACATTACTGTCAGACGTACAGTTGTTTAGTTCAGTTCATGGCACACATGAATCCACATGCCTAGTGTCACCACCACCACGACCATAATTATCATCATCATCAGTCACCAGCTGATCCACCGTCTACTGTTTGCCTGTGTCACAGCCAGACAATTTTATTCTGGAGTCTGGAGTCACAATACTGTGTTGTTATTTCACTGCTCTTTATGTAAAACTTACAAGAATATCCACGTGTTGTTATATATAACAAAATGTATTTATTTGATATGTTTTTACGTATCTTATAAGTAATGGTGCTTTAGTGATGCACTATGACAAAGACAACTATTTCATAAACTTCGAGTCAGTAAGATGAAGGTGCCATACGGATATACACGTTTTTTTTTTTTTTTTTTTTTTTTTTTTTTAGATCAAACGTTTTAAGAATTCAATTAATTATTTATTTTTATTTATTTGATTTTTCGAAGACATTACTGCTCATGTCTCTTGAAATCATTTCTGCTGTGCTATTTTCTTTAACAAAATAAAACACCATATTTCTCATTAAATAAATGTCACTTCAGAATTCTACATTACTCGTTCTTGTTCATATATTCTCTATAGGTTATGGCCTGTTGGTGCAAACTTTTTCCACTTTTTGATAAACTCAGCTCAGTTTCTTCTAGTACAACTCTACTGCCCAAAAGGCAAATCTATGAAGCATTCTTCCTATCTAGCCGTGGCCCCGCTGCACGAGGCTCTCTTTTTCCTCTCACCCTTATTCTATCCAACTCTCTAATGCAAGAGTTAACCAGTAATCTCAATCATTCATACCTTTCTCTTGTAAACTCTGTAATGCTCTACCTGATTCTCTAAAAGTCTCTTGTAAACTCTGTAATTCTCTACCTGATTCTGTATTTCCAATTTCCTGTGACTTGTCTTTATTTTAAGGGAAGGTTTGAAGACATTTATAATTTTCTTTTGGCTAATTCTCTCGAATCTGCAAGGGAACTGACAACTTAGTGGACCTTTATTCACTCCTTATGGCCTGCTTTCCCCTCTTACATGAGAAAACAAATAAATTTACTTAGGCAGGCCTATGGAAGCAAACCTATTCATGCCCAGAGACAGGTACAGCATAACTAGTCGACTAAAAATTTGGGTCACCAAAAAGACACCATTTGTATATTTCCACTTTAATTGCAAAAAAGAATTAAACACTAGAAACTCTTACAAATACGCTATTGAACTGCAAGAAAATTTTCTATCGATGCTGTTTAATGTTATTGTGAAAGTGTATTATTGTTATGATTATTGGTATTATAATTGTTACTACCAACATCACCACCGCCGCCGCTACTACTAGTAATATTCAGTTAGTGCATCATTCAAGCAATAAATTCAATTACTTGTTTGATTATCATAAACAGCAGTTGTTTTGGGTAGAGAGAGAGAAGGGGAGAGAGAGGTAGTTATTTTTTTTACATTATCATTATTGTTATTGTGAAAATTTTTCGCACTCTTGTTTTATTAGTTGTGAGAGATTCATTACATTATCTATTATTTATTATTGTGCATAATACTTGACATAACACACCTAAACACACATTAGTGAAAAATTAAATGTAATGATCTATGATAACATATTAAAAATTAACATTAATAAATCTAAGTGCTAAAAAAATAAACGAGCATATAATTAGACCTTACTATAAAAACATGAGTAAAAATTATATAAATGCTTTACCGAAAGAAGGAAAATATCTGAAAAGGAAATCTGTGATAGAAAAGGTTCCGGTAAAGAAGAAAATGAAAATTCAATTACGGAACAAAGATCAGTACAGATTGCTAACCGAGAGGCAAATACTCGAATATATATCACAATAACAAAACAAAAGGAAAAGGTCATCAATATAGATTCACGAAAGGGAGAAACAATTAGCAAAAGGAAACCAGTGGGAAAAAAAAAAAAAAAACGAATATAAAAAGGACCTCAGAAAAAATGTAAATGAGAGAAAAAAGGATAACGATGATAAGGAATTGGGGAAAGAAGTAAAAAAAATAATAATTGTATCCAAGAAACGGGTATAACATTAATAAAGGAAATCCGTGACCGACAGGTGAAGATAAGAAAAAGAGTTTGTAAAGATGATGGGAAATTAAGAGAAGAGGACAAAGATAACACTGTGAAAGGAAGGACATTCAGTATTTTATGATAAGTATGCGGAGTGATAAAACTGTGAATACGTATAAAACGAAAATGATTCCATAAGACGCCGCAATACCTTAGGTCATATGACACCGGTACAGTTAACGGGAGAACGCTACATCTCCCACCGAACAACTAGGTTTGGCAAAGATTCGAACCCTATCTTTAGTAGAAGACAACTATATCAAGAGGAGAAGATCAGTAAATTTAGTGTTCATTCTCATCTCTGCGATGCTTTCTTCTGTCTTATAAATTATGCTTTTTATTTTATTCATTAACTATTTCTTATCGATGGAATTTAATTTTTTACAGTGGTTGTCACAAAGTTTTTCACTGATACTTTTCAACACTTGCATCAAAATTATTTCCTTGCGCAGTGAGTAGGATTCGAACCTACGCGGGAAGATCCCATCTGATTTCTAGTCAGACGCCTTAACCACTCGGCCATCACTGCTTGCTTTTCGGAATGAAGTTGTTGTGATGTTACTATTAGCAATGGTAATATACGCTAAGACACTCACGTTAATACTTTCTTCTTTCCTCATTTCCTCTTGTTCTTTCATTAAATGTATTTGTCAACTTTCCTACATTCCCTTGCCATTCCCACCTTATTCATTCCCTTCACCCTACATCTGAAATAATCACCTTATTTCCAATCACACAAACCAATACGATTGAGTGTTCTTTTCACCCTAACGAGAAAAAGAGTAATAATACAAATGTCTCATCGTACGCGTATTTCTTCCTCCCCTTTCTCCGGTAAGGCCTTGAGTTGCAGGTAGGCAGCCTCACCTCCTCCCTCATTCAATTAATCCAACAAACAACAGAATGAATTATCCTAAATTGAGCCCAGAGGGAGAACCGAACACACTAATACTTAATTGCCGCGGCGCGATCTTGTTAATCAAAGAGTATAAATTAGTCCACATTATATCAACAGGTGTGACGTACAACCCCGAGGCAGGTGTGTGTGTGTGTGTGTGTGTGTGTGTGTGTGTGTGTGTGTGTGTGTGTGTGTGTGTGTGTGTGTGTGTGTGTGTGTGTGTGTGTGTGTGTATCTGACTGTCTATTTGTCTATTTGTTTACACTTGCTACCTGTGTATGTCTGTCTATCTGTATCTGGAAGTCAGCTGCTCTATCTGCCTGATTGTCTAAATGCTTGCCTCCCATCTCTCTCTCTCTCTCTCTCTCTCTCTC
>CM035205.1:23208461-23229637 GCA_020233015.1 Callinectes sapidus | reverse complement strand
TTTTTTTCAGTATTCTTTTATACGTTCCCTGCCATTCATTATATTTCTTTGTTTATCTCTTTTTTGTATTCTAAAAGTCGTAGTGTTCGAGGTTTTTTTTTATTTACTAAGATATTTTTGCTCTTACAATATCAGTTACAATTTTGTCTCATGTTGCTTTTCCAGTCAGTTAATTATGCTCCTTTAGCTGCGAGGAGCGTGTTATTTGCAGCATTTTGTTTTAATAATCCGGCTTCCACTTGGTGCGTCTCCTTTTGCCACGCGTTCTGCATCCTCATTAAACAAACTGATATCTCTTTCACACCGTGTCTGCCTGGAGGAGGCCACCACCGAGCAAGCATAATAACAGCCCACAGTTACGTGAGCTGCTGACATGGTGAACATTATGCTGCGTCCTCACGGGGGCTGTCACCAGGGCGGCGCCACTGTCGACATAAACATTTACACCAACATTATCCTTCCACTCTTCATAACGGCGAGGAGCACTACAAGAGCTTTGCTTTTTACTAAACAAGGATATTATGGAGATATTGCTGTTATGACGTTAAAAATCTCGCTGCCGGTATTAAGCGAAGCGCACTCCCCTGATCACTACCACCCGGCCAGCCACTCCAGTGTAATAAATAGACACCAGGCAAAGAGGCCACCGAGTTAGGAAAAATATAAGAAATTAATTCCTCAGACTCAAAGATCAGGGAATGATGAACATTATTAAGTCTCACTTAAACAAAGAGGAAGGCCAGCAATGAGCCTTACTCTCTTACTCCCCACGCAACTCAGGTTTTTTTTTTCTTATATACATTTGAAGGCTTGTTTTATATACATTTGCCGGACACTAATCATTTCACAGTCTTCAAAGAGGTCTCTCGGTGGCAATTCATGATGTTCCCAACTGTCTTTCGAGAAAATTGCCTCCTTTTCTGTTGCTTCGCCTTTTTTTTTTTGTGGGGTTAATTATCAAACGTCGCATTCTGAGTGGCATTCTTTTCCTCTTGAACTTCTCGGCTGGCCGAGAAATCAAATCAAATGTTCCTTTTAGTGCTTTGAACTGTCACTTATCGTCACCTCATTTTCAAGATCACAACAGTTTCTTGGTGGTGAGGGAAGCGTGTTCATGTAACCCTCCTCAGTGTCACTTTTAGCCCTAATGCCATAATCATCAATTCATAAAAATCTATTATACGGAGCAGACACATCATCCACCTCCTGCTTTTAGAACTTACAAGTCTACCTCATTTCCTATTTGAGAGAACATCCTACTCTGCTTGTTTGTGTGTGTGTGTGTGTGTGTATGTGTGTGTGTGTGTGTGTGTGTGTGTGTGCATCACCGGCGCTCGCCAATCCTCACCTGGACAAAACTTCTCAGAAATGTTTAAATCAAGTGAGAAATTAATCGTAACAACATTAATATGAAATAAACACATTAAACAACCGCTTCCTCACATCACAGTAATTACTTCTAGCAGGCTTTAGATAATATTTCTCTTTGACATTTCTAATTAGTAAATTGAATATATATATCATACCAAGTATTTTCTTCCCCATATTCGCATACAATTCTGGTGGGAAAGCTTAATAACCTTTGCAAAGGAGAGATGTAACAAAGGTAATGCTAGTAAAGATTGTGGAGGTTAGTAATCTGGAAAGTAATAGTGAGATAGCGAGAAAGGTCTCACGCTTCATAAAATTAAAGAAAAAAAGGAGAGGAAGAGAGAGAGAGAGAGAGAGAGAGAGAGAGAGAGAGAGAGAGAGAGAGAGAGAGAGAGAGAGAGAGAGAGAGAGAGAGAGAGAGAGAGAGTTCACAAATCGAGTTATACATGAGTAGAATAGACTTATCAATCAGGCTGATAGAAATAAATTAACATGGAGACTTTAAAGAGTATTAATCCCATGTATGGATATGGACAAGGGGTTTGAGTCTTTTACATAATACCACAAGTAGGTCTGTTGGCTTCTTGTAGGTTTCCATATGCTATAAAAATATTTCTGTCTCCGCGGCACGTCACCCAACATGTAATAAAAGGTAAATGGTAGTAATCTTTGGCCAGTCGAATTTTAACCCTTTCAGTACTGGAATGCATTTTCATATTCATTCTGCTTATCATGTCCATTTTACACAGCTTCAGTAACTCATGTAGGGATTAAAACAGTATAGACTCTAACCATTAAACTCCTGACCTCCATAGACCCTTCCTAATGTCAATAAAATCGTTTCAAGAAACCCAAATCCGTGGTAAAAATGTGGCCCAGTACTGAAGGGGTTAAACTATGTAGCACAAGAACAGCCGTACGGTTCATTACACTCTATCCCTGCTTGTGATAGCTTGACATCTGTTGCTACTTCAAGAGTAAAAGTGTATAATATTACTAGGGAAAAAAAGATTGTTTAAGCCAGACGATCATTGTTGAACTCCCACTCTGACCTTATACATCAACATTTCATCCAGATAGATGCCATAGTAGCCGGATCGTCATATACTAAAGCTACACCACTACAGTGTTTGGTTTAGGTTAGTAGTTTAGTCTGCTTTTTATTTTTGCTTAGCGAGCTTTTTATATTTCGCTCAGTGGGCTTTTTATTTTTGCTATTTTTGTTGCCCTTGGCCGGCTTCCCCCCTCTTACGTAAAAAAATGTGCTTATAGGGACGCCACAGCAGTCAGAGGTAAATAACTTTCACCTCCACCACAGCGCTGCCATTATTTCGAGCCGACCCTTCACCTGCACCACTAGACATTTCATCATACTTAACACTTCCGTACTATGACGCATTTTCATATCTTTTTTCTTACTACTTGACAATTTCATACAGTTTCAAAAGATTATATGGGGGTTAGAATAGTGAAGACAATATCCATTAATCTTCTGACCTCCATAGACCTTTCCTAATGTCAATAAAATCATCTAATCGTACCCAAAACTTTAGGGAAAGATGCGTCTCAGTACTGAAGGGGTTAAACACCACAACAATCACAGTATTATACTCTTCACGTGCAACACCATCCAAAGTATTATACACCGAATCTGTGCCATAACTTCATATTGAATTGTCATCATTACTCTCTTCACCTGCACCGCACCACTCCGCCACACCAGCAGGGACGCCACAGCAGTCACAGGGTTAACAACCGATCACCGAGCCATCCCAGCATTCAATTAGGCTGATGTATGCCAACAGGTGTCTCGCCGAGTATTTAATTTGCAGGATAAATCACGTATTGATTGAGTTCATTGGAAATAAACAGATTTCATCACACGAAAGGGGAGGGGAGGAGAGGAGGAATACACAGGGGAAAACTGACTGGAATTAAAGCTGCCTTTTTTTCCCTAATATAATGACATTAATGATGATGATTACAGTGATGACGTTGATGAGGATGACGATGATGATGATGGTGATGCTAATAATGATAATGTTGACAGTAATAATGATAATAAAAATAACAACAACAACAACAACAATAATAATAATAATAATAATAATAATAATAAAAATAATAATAATAATGAGAATAATAGTATCAATGTGGGAGAAGATGAAAGGAAAATACAGTGGAAAGGAGTTGAGTTTATTTTCTGACGGGTTTCGCTTATGGCTTCTTCAGGGAAACTTCATTTCATCTCCTTCCACAGCTTGTCTACGTGTCTATACAATAACAATAACAACAACAACAACAACTATAATGATAATAATTATGAGAATAATAATAATAATAATAATAATAATAATAATAATAATAATAATAATAATAATAATAATAATAATAATAATAATAAAGATGATATACAAGGCATTGTTTTTTTTCCTTATAATGAGTTTTGAGGATTTAAGGAGCACAATAAATCACCTTTACAACGTATGGTCAATTTTACACTTTAATATAAGTTTCTACATTTATCAATCTATTGTTACGGTTCGTCGATCTCTTTCTTACAAACAAAAATAAGAACAATATAAAGAATAAATAAAAAATGCAAAGAAATCTTCATAGACATCCACTTAAGAAGCATTCACAAATTACGCTCTGAAAGAATGAAATAAATAGTAAATTTCTCACTCTTTCCCTTCCCAAACACACCTGTACGTAGCACCAGCACAGACAACCCACGTGGCGGCGCGGCGTACTACTTACATACATACATTCCCGTCGGCCAGTGAGCCACCACCCTCACTCAGCCGCCCTTCCCCTTCCCTGGCTAAGCTCACACACTCCCCGCCAAGTTTTAATCCCGTTTCCGCCACAACGATCCTAATTTCGCGCCTCCCCGTCCCCACCTGTCTCCTTTCCTTTGGGCTGGTCGCCAGGTGTTAATTCTTCCTTTCATTAAGTGATTACCTGGAGATTAATACCCGTGATATCGCAGACATCCTCAGATAAAATCGGGAAGTGCCACTGGCTATTTCGTTACTCGGGGGAATGAGTTCTGCGTAAGCTGGTTGGTTGAGAGGATGGAAGAGTAGGGTGAGCTCTCGCCGCTTTTACTCCCGCCAAAACAACATGAAAGTCAACGTCAAATATTCATTTCATTGTCCTCCGCAGTATAAATCTATGATCCATATTCTTTTTAGCGTCTCCGTTACTTATCTCGACGACTTTTGATAAGTATTGGTATATATTGGTGGGAGTTTTAAGTTTCTATGGTTAAAGTGATAACATGACGAGAATTCCACATCATTAGTAGCAAAAACACATACGACAACCCGATTCATCATCTGTGACAATATTCTAAGAGCACAAAGTGTTTAAGAATTCGAATCTATATCTTAGAGGAAAAGCAAAAGAAAAAGAGAAAGAGAAAAGAATCATAAGCACCCTTCCCACCGTCAGTCTCCATTATCCTCATCGGCCAGCCAGGAGCGAGCCAGCCAGCCAGCCAGCCAGCCAGCCAGCCAACCAGTCCTTGCCGGCCGTGCAATACTCACAGCCTTTCAGCCCAGTCGCCGCCGCGCAGAGTGGATTGGCTTTTCAGCTTGAGGAGGTTGCTCTATATGCTCTCTAAGGCCAGTCTGTCTGAGCCAATCTTGTCCGTGCTATGTATTCATGTATTACACACACACACACACACACACACACACACACACACACACACACACACACACACACACACACACACACACACACACACACATTGGAAAGAGAGGAAGAGACGCAAACACTAGGGGGGAAGGAGAGAGAGAGAGAGAGAGAGAGAGAGAGAGAGAGAGAGAGAGAGAGAGAGAGAGAGAGAGAGAGAGAGAGAGAGAGAGAGAGAGAGTAGATCAGTAGATAATAAAAAAATAAAATGAATAAATAAAAAATGAGAGGGAAACAATAGGGAGGGTCACAGTTTTTCAATGGGTGCTGAGCTAAACACGTCACCCTGAACACCGCGCCGACACACAGCTCGCTACAGTACCGGCAAGCAGGTGTGCCTCGTGATGGCAACGTTATCCATTGCGTGCACCCAGACTATCCATTAAACCTGATGTAATGAAGTTGTAGTAGTAGTTGTTGTTGTTATTGTTCTTATCATAATTTAGATACTACTACTAGTACTACTGCATTATTATCTCCATCATCATTATCATCAACAGTAGTATTATTTCGTAAACGCATGCAATTGTACTATTCACCACACTTTGTTCTATGAAGTACGATGCTGTGGAAAAGTCTGAAAAATGTTAAAGAGAATCACCATGAAAATAAAAGATCTTAAATGCGTAACTCTATCCCCCCCTCACCCCCTCACCCCAAAAAAACAAAAAAAAAAAACAGGAAGTTATAGAGTTATGGATATTAGTTGTCCCTCCTGTGTAAATTTTCCTTTTATTAAAACATCCCGCGGAAGATGAATAAATCAATCTCAAGGTGGGAATGCAGGCATGATATACAGATATGTAGAAACAATAGTCACTTTCACTGTTCCCATCATCTATGGGTGATTCCTTGTCTATGGCCGGTAGTGGATCAAGCTAACAAAACTCAAGCCATCCTCAATGGATGGATGGATGGCGGAAAAGGGACAATGAGACACCAGCATTCATACAACATGGAGGAAGGCTATCAAAAACATGAGTAATGGAGTAACAAAGTAACACAGGTATGCATGTAAGCTTCAAACAGGAACGAGGGATAGATAGCACGTTCATCAACAAAATTGCTCAATTAAGTTTAAAATGAACCAAAAATAAATTTTTGTGAAAAAGCTACAAGGCTAACTATTTAAAATATGGAAATGTTGGTTGATGTAAATATTAATATAAAAAGAATATGAACTGTAATTTTCCTTTTCCACTGAGGGATAAGTATTGCATCCACGTATAAAAAAACTAATTAGCGTAGCTTGCAACGTTAATGGCGGAAAGCAGCGAATTCTGCAACGCGAACGGAAGCTTAAATACGAGCGAGGCGCACGGAAATGATACGAGGCATGCACTTATTCGCTGACATGTCCTGAACATCGTTGTGGAATCGCATACATTGTACAAAATTAATTACAGAGAAGATGATTAGCAGCCAATTACCTGGTGGACACTAAAGGCATATGGATTCCGATAACGAGATGAAAAATTAATATGTAGTCAGAAAAAAATACAGAGTTGTGATGAGTATATATATAAAAGAATTCGTAAATTAGTTTGTAATGATTTAAATATGAACATAAAACCATGAAAATAACCAGAGAAAATATTTACATTTACAAAAAGGAAGTAGCGTTGCAGTATATGAGTGAATAGCAATGTGAGTTTCCTTTGAAGCTTGCGTGTTAAAATTTTCAGGCGCAAGGTGGCTCTGTGGTACAACACTTGCCACGTGGACCAAAAATGGCATGTTCGATCCTAGCTTAAGGCAGTTTCTCGTTGGGGGAGGTACAGCTTTTCCTCCAACCATAGCTAGAGCCATATAAACGTGTAGTGTGTGTATGTGTGTGTGTGTGTGTGTGTGTGTGTTGAACTATTGCAGAGCTCTTTCAAATCCCTGAAGGCATGGCAACACACACACACACACACACACACACACACACACACACACACACACACACACACAACACACACACAACAATTCCCTACCTTACAGACATTACATCGTGAAATATAACTAGAAACACGATTACTGGAGGCAATACACCATAGCATCTGTATATACTCAGCCTAAAGCGATTCCTATACACAAGACTACTTCCTCTTTTCCACCCAACTACTATCAGTCGAATACTGCATCCTCCTCTCCCCCTCAAAGTAATCACAATCTGTCTGTCTGTCAGGAGGGAGGAGGCAGAGGGAGAGAGGCACTTGTTCGTGGTAAGTGTTGACCATTTGTGTATTTGTTACAACGAAACTGGGTAAGGAAGAGAGAGAGAGAGAGAGAGAGAGAGAGAGAGAGAGAGAGAGAGAGAGAGAGAGAGAGAGAGAGAGAGAGAGAGAGAGAGAGAGAGAGAGAGAGAGAGAGAGAGAATTATAATTTTGTTTTGAGTTTCTTTTCTTAATCAGAGTAATTTATCTAAGCGACAAAAATTATAACACAAGAAAAAAGAATATAAAAATATTTACTATTACAGCTATTTCATATGCATTATATTTGCTGTCAAATGTAGGCTTGTCTTTCTGTGAGTTCCCTTTCACTAATACACATAAACGTTATAATAATTTCTCTTTACCCTAACCCTTTCACTATGCATTAGCAACACCATTAAATGCAGTGTCTTTTTTTTTCTATGTACACCACCATACACGAACCATTCCTTCCCTTTCCTTTCTCTCTGGCCCCGGCACCCCATTACCATGCCAACATCACGTAGCCTCACACTACCATCCCCAGCAAGAATCACCTTTTAGAATTCAACTTAAGTCCTCGTGTTATTACATATCAATTTGGAGGCTTCCCGCCGAAACGAAGGGGCGAGGGTGGACGAGCACTCCGCGACGCCGCTACACAAAAGGAACTATGATCCCTGTGGCGGGGGACTCAAAGGGCCACTATGCCACGGCTTGGAGGTCTGAGCCTTAACTGCGAGAATTAAGTGGGCGATTACGGGTAAGAGAAGAATAAGATTAGAGGTCCGAGGAAATAAAGTCACCCTCTTTTCCTTCTCCGAATTTTCCTCATTCGGAGTTGGGACTTAACGCCCATCCGCTCTTACGGCTCACTCTGGCTGGAATAATTAAGACGAAAGTACAGAGTTCCTCTCCAGAGACACGAAGAGGTAGGGAGTAGGTGGGAGAAAGGGTGGTGAGTGGGTGGGGAGTGGGTGTTAGGTGGGAAGATAAGAGACGAAACGGCCTCAAGAGATTGCCAGGGACCACAGTTCATCATCCCCAACAAGATCAGATCCGCCGCTCACACAGGATTGCCCCTTTATCTCGTCCAGCATCTTCGCCACAAGCAAAAACAACTTCCCTGGCAAACCGAGAAGCTCTCCCCTCACTCTCTCTCTCTCGCTCTTCCCGCACCAGGCTGATGGAGAGATTACTCTGCAAGGCCCCATTTACCTCCAGCAAGTAATCTGGTCGAGGAATCCTAAAAGAAGTGTCAATTAGAGCCGAGGCATGAATAATGGCTAAGGGCTCGTCTCTGCCCCTCCCTGCACCCGCTCACTCCCGTCCGTCCATTTCAAACTTGAGCAATTAGTGGATAATGCCAAGCCGGACCTGACCACTGTCTGGGAGCCGCGACGCCGCCTTCCCTTCCCCGCTGCTCGCCGTCCCTTGGCTCCAGGTGCGGCACAGGCTGCTGAGAAAGTCCACCTCCCTCGTTTTCTATGCCAAGGAAAGGCGCACTCGGGAAAAACCCACGATACCACTAAACCCTCAGCGGCAGCTCCGGCACTGGAATATATTTCGCCGCGACCATTACAAAAGACAACAACGAAAACATCTGAAAACTAGAGGCAAGCGTTTGAATACTCCTCTGGGATCTGTTTACAACCCCAGCCATCCTCTTTCCACACTTAATGTCCTGGGCGCGTAATGGACACCCGCACCCCTACAGCCTCGCCTCCCCAGTCCACCCTAGTGGTCGGCACACACACGGGCCATAGTCCCCGATCCTCCTCACCCAGCAATACACCACTCTAGCGCGGAGGAAATGATTGGTGCTCTTATAAGAAAATAATGGTGGAAATAGCGCCTTAATTCGTTAATAAAAGGTCTGGATAGCTAGATAAAAGGGCAGAGAGGCGAGCTGGCGCGAGGACCATCCATCTTGCGGGCAATCCAGGACTGTCAGAGCGGACGCTGGTCTGTCTGGGGCCCGGGAAGGCCAGCGATGGATGACTCGGCCGCCCTCGCCCCTGGGTCAGTATCAGCTGCCCACGATCACCTCCTCCTGAGTGCCACGATAAGCCGGTGTGGCACTAACTGAAGGCATGACAACTCGAGTGATTCACAGGTGTGCCTTCTGAGTTAAGTGTATTAGTGGACGTCAATTTGAAGAGCGTGGAGCGGAGAAGCACAAGTTGACACGACGCCGGTATCATCATTCCATCACCTCTGCACTGGTCAATTCTCCCAACAAACTGACTCCCTCTCTTCTTTCCTCACTCCTTTCCATAAGTTACACATTTTCAGGAGAGGAAAAATCAAGATTACTCCAGATCGTTTAAGTATTTGCCTCGTTCTCTTTCTCTCTCTCTTTTTTTTTCCCTCAATTTCTCTTTATTTCTGCCGCGGTACTGCCAAGAATTTTATCTCGTTTGTTTTTAGCTTTTCGTCTTCCTCCAGTGGTGCGAATTAAGCAATAAGTTTGGAGGTAATGAGGCATGAATGAAGCACTGCAGAGGAGGAGGAGGAGGAGGAGGAGGAGGAGGAGGAGGAGGAGGAGGAGGAGGAGGAGGAGGAGGAGGAGGAGGAGGAGGAGGAAGAAGAAGAAGAAGAAGAAGAAGAAGAAGAAGAAGAAGAAGAAGAAGAAGGAGAAGAAGAAGAAGAAGAAGAAGAAGAAGAAGAAGAAGAAGAAGAAGAAGAAGAAGAAGAAGAAGAAGAGGAGGAGGAGGAGGGAGAGGAGGAAGAGATGGAGGAGGAGGAGGAGGAGGAGGAGGAGGAGGAGGAGGAGGAGGAGAAAAATAAGGAAAAGGGAGAAGGGAAAGTAGAAGAAAAGGAGAAGGAGAAGGAAAGGAGAAAAGATGAAGATGAAGGGGAAGATGATGATGATGATGCTGATGAAGAAGTATAATGATGATTATGATGATGATAGTGATAAAAATAATGATGATGATGATGATGATAATAATAATAATAATAATAATAATAATAATAATAATAATAAAAAACAGCAATCAGCACTAACAACGGCAACAACAACAATAAGAATAAAGGAAAAGAGAGAAAAGACAAATATATATATATATATATATATATATGACAAAGAAAACTACATGACACATAACACAATACGAAAAGAATGGAAAGCAGAAAAAGAAGGGAAAAAAAGAAGAAATAAAATTATACAAAACCCTAAAGATGAAATAATATACAGCACAAATAAACATGAACGCTAGAAAGAAAGAAAAAAAGCTCAAACTAAATAAATATAATAACACAGACAAATGTAATTTCTACAAACAGTTTAAGGATTCTCGTAATCACAATTCAAATAACACACTGCATTCATATCCACGATGTTTGCAGTTTTTCCTTAATCACAATTCCTCTCATTTAATAAGAATCTGCGGTCCTCGTACACAAAACTTTGTTCTTCCTCTCTTCCTCCTTCTTTCCACCTCTGTAATGCAAGAGTTAACCAGTACTCAACATCATTTAGCCCTTTCTCCGGTAAACAATGAAGCTCCTTACTTCCTTCTGTATTTCTATCTTCCTAGGACTTTAACTCATTTAAGAGGATGGTTTTAAGACTTTTGTCCTTGTCTTTTGGCTAATTCTGTCGGACCTACACAGGGATTGACAAATATGTAAGTCTTTTGTTCACTCCTTTCCCTCAAATACATGTAAAGAAATTAAAGGAGTGTCAGCAGATCAAAGGACATTAAGGACAGGGGAAGTGAGTGAATCAAGTTACTGACTGCTGAAACTACTCTGCTTACCCTGACATACTGACACGGTACCAGTATATACAAGTAAAAAGAAACAACGTGGAGGTAGGTGCTGAAAGGCAGAGCTCAGACGAAACGTGAGGTATCTTCGTCTTCATGTCATTCCTGGGTGGTGTTAGAGAGTCTCACATGTGACGTTACATATGACCCAAGAAATTAATAAGATATACACGTCGCTTCAAAGCCTAAACCACTTAAGGTTAATTGTTTTTCATCTCCTCTTTTCCACGACTCTAAATGATCAAAGACAAGAGCCTAAGACGCCTTGAGAGAAGAATGTGAAGTAAAGACATACTACTCACACTTTAAGCAAATTAGTTCATCGTGTTCTCCAAGACTCATGTAACATTCAACTGTTTCACTTTTCCTTAGATTACTGTCGATGTAAACTGTAAACATCCACTTCCTATATGTGGACTTTGAGGGAATAATAAAGTAGAAATACATCAAATGGGAAATGTGCTGGATGTAATTAAAAGAATTGAGTTAATGACAGAAGGTAATTGAGATGAAAATGAGACATTGCGATGATAACAATAAAGAGAACGACGAAAAGTTGACAGGAAGGAAAAAATGCACCTAATGAAGTGAAGTAATGACTAAGGAATGGAAAGGGAAATACATATATACATATTCATATAGATCATGTATATATGAATTTTCAACCATTACCGCCTCCACCAACACCAACCACTACCACCACTAACAACAGCCCCTCCCCCCCCCCACAGAAAAAAAAGACAGGAAGACCACCAACAAAAAAGCAATAACTCAACATAAGCGATCGCAAATCAAAAGATCAAAGTCAATGCAAGCTCTTATGTATACGTAGCAGTGTTGGTGTGTTCTCTCTGACAGACAAAAAATCAACAACTATTTAATACATAGATTCATGGCACTCCTAAAACAATATATTATGTGATACATAGGAAAAAAAATACACACACACACACACACACACACACACACACACACACACACACACACACACACACACACCGAAATTAACCTACTTCTAACAGCTACTGCTGCTCCTGCTGATGCTACTATGCTACTGCTATTACCATTATTGTTGTTACTGCTGCTGGTGCCGATAATAATAATAATAATAATAATAATAATAATAATAATAATAATAATAATAATAATAATAATAATAATAATAAAAATAATAATAATAATAAATGACAACAATAACAAATGACAATAACAATAAAGAATAATAACAAAATAACAACAACGGCAACGACAAGAACAGCAACAAAAACAGGAGCAGCAATAACACTGCAAACAATAACAGCATCCAGCACAGCACAACAAAAGGCAGCAGGGTGACAGACAGCGGTGCGGCGCCGTGCTGTCCTGGTGCCGCCGCTCCGGAACCCAGGCCGGGATGTCGCGGCTCACACTCAGGTGGGAATAGGAAATCTCACTCTTTTACCAGGTTTATCTTATTTCTTTCACCTGCACCACGGCTATTAAAGACCCTGAGCCCTAAGAGTGTTGATTTTACGCGCGCACTCTTGTATCCTGTATATTATAAGATTAGCCTCTCGGACAAAAACTCAATGAAGTCATGTTTTTGTTTTAGGAGTAAATGTTTAGCTTGTATGTTAGAAGAGGTTTAATTAGAGTGATATTAAATAAGATACTAAGATATATATAATGTAGCAAGAATGGAGGTTTACAAAAGAGCGTGAGAGAATAAGGCCACAGCACAGACCAGCTGACCTACACAAGACATCACCTCAACTGTTATAATTTGTGTCATCATCATCCGTTAATTCATCCGCGCACATTCTTCCCCTCCAGTGTATATTGCTTAAGTTAAGTCAGGCTTAGGGAGATAAACTTGATAAACTGACTCAATGAGATATATGATGTTTTGTCTTAGTTTAAAATTCGTCAGCCTCGAAACGTTTCCTTGATGATATTAATCGATGTTTTTGTATAAGCGAAGCAACACACTTATAATTACTTCTTCTCATAAATCACTTTTTGTTTTTCATCTTTTAACCTTCGAAATGCTTACTTAGAATCCTTTTTTGCCGGTGACATTATACATGCAAGGTGGCATGCTGAATATGAATCATCCATTATATTTTTCCCTTACAACTTATGGTTATATTTCAGTTTCCATGTCCGCGTATAACAAAGCATTTCACACTCAGTCACTGGCACGCGCTTCGTGTCAACTCTTATTGAAAAGCTACTGTTTCGTACCAACATTAAATAACTCTGTTAATACGTTTTACTTCTTTTCTGGAGAAGCGGAATTTTAACCAGTATTTTGTCAAACACTTCTCTTACCTTTTGCTTACCTCCATTTGCCTTTGTCTCGTTTCTATGAAAAAAAGTTTACGCTTTCGAGAACTAAATACAAATGGGCGATAAAGATACTGTTAAAACTCGTTAAGTCAACTGCCTCTTTGCAACCTACATTTTCCTCTCTTGTTCTTGTTGTAGTTTGATTATTCGTTCACGTCTATATCAGTGTCATCAAAACTTATTCGTGTTTTTATTGTTTTTTTTTTCTTGTTTTTTTAGTCAGCTAATGGAAGCTACGCGACTTTTTTATGGTGTTTTCAAGATTCTAGAGATTCTCTAACAAAGACTGCACCATAAAAAAAAAAAAAACTCATAAAAAAAACCCCACTAATCATCTCTGTGAGCTCTGAAAATAATTCTTATGAGAGAACACAACATTTAGCCCCTTCAGTATTGGGACACATTTTTATCTTCAGTTTTGGGATACGATTCAATGATTTTATTGACAGTAGAATTAGTCTATGGAGGTCAGAAGTTTAATGGCCATAGTCGGTACTATTTTAATCCCTACATGAGTTTCTGAAGACGTATAAAATCGCGGAATGATAAAGCAGAATTAATATAAAGAAAAAATGCGTCCCAATACTGAAGGGGTTAAGAAAAGAATGAAAAGGATAAAGGAAAAGGGAGGGAAATAAATAAATAAATAAAGAAAGAAAGAAAGAAAGAAAAATAAAAAGAAGAAGAAGAAGAAGAAGAAGAAGAAGAAGAAGAAGAAGAAGAAGAAGAAAGAATTCCATCTGCACGCTTTCAACAATGGAAGGCGGAATAAAATCGCTCTCTGAAATCAATAATATTATATAGCAATTGGGTGGTTATTGTACCGGTCCTAATATGTCGTTCCTTACATTCCATATATTTGCATTTGTACCATTGAGAAGACAGAAGGCAAGGGAACCAACACAACCCGATATCACAATAGTCAGCGGTGCTTCTCTGTCAAGGTGAATATGGAGAGTAAGCTCATACTCGTCTACAGATCACTCACTATATGCCACTCCTGTCTTTATGAATGCAGATCACTCAGATGGTACAGTATACATAATTAGAGCAAGATCTATGGATAAGTGTATAGATCAATAGACAGATAGATGAATGCACATATAGATAGATAGATAGATAGATAGATAGACAGACAGATAGATAGATAGATAGATAGATAGATAGATAGATAGATAGATAGATAGATAGATAGATAGTTTAAGAGCTAGATAGGTAGAGATATATAGATCGACAGATAGATAGGTTGATAGATAGGTACATGTAGACTAATAAATATATAGATAATAATTGACTGATTGATCGAAAGACATGTACATACAAAGTGATGAACATAATGTTAGATAAATAAATAGATGGATGGATGCATGGAGAAATGGATAGGCAACGGACAATTGAGTCGTGTTCCTTACGCTTTGTTTCGTTATGATAAATTGCGCCCCTTCCCCCCCCTCCCCCCACCCGCGTCAGCGCTGCTGCTTCGCACACTGCATCACGCCGGGGTTACCATCTGGGCATGGTGAGATACAGAGGTCGGGCTCCATAACACGGAAATCTTTGCACTAATAACGTAAGTGCTCATCTAACTCATGCTGGATATATTAATCATAGTGCTTTGTTTCATTACAAGGAGATGTTAATTAATTAGTGCCTTAAATACACTGTTGTGTGACGGACTGGTCTGCAGAGTTCTCGGCACGGCACCACACAAAGGAAGCAGAAGAGCAGCCTGTCTTCACTCATCACCAACACAAAAGGTGTTCCTAAGTAAACGCTACGTCACGTTATGTAAAAGAGCGATCCCACTTACGCATGAATTTTTCGGTGATAGTCACAATTAATAACCACTACTTCTGGTTTCAGTACTTGTAAGACTGGCTTGGTTTATATTCATTTCCACGTTAGCGGACTTGTATTGAACAAACCGTCGCCGGTCGTAACCAGTCCAAACTGGTAAGGCCATTCACGTTAAAACATGGCAAGGTTTATGGATATCTTGAGAAACGCCTGAAGAAAGTGTAGAGCCCTGAAGCAATACACAATTCTGTAATGCTAACCATCATGTTGGTAGCGCTGCGCCGCGGCCCTGCGTGGGGCGGCAGGGTGGCGGTCGCCGAGGCGTGGCCGGCCTGCATACATGGCTCACAACGCGTGCAGCTCTACAACAACTACACAACAGGACATATTTATGCATAACAATAACAAATACATATTATGCGTACATGTTGAAAATGATATGCTCTGAACTTAACGTGGCGCACAATGGGTTTTCACAAAGAGACCCTCATTTGACATACTCATCAGTGATGAATGATATAAATTAATGAACAAATCCAGCTATAAGCTAAATGTAATTGCGTGATATGCCAGCCTGCAAATCATTTATTTATGAGAGCAAATTAATTTCACATATGGAATGCATTTGATTGGGGCGGTGCCGTACAGTGCATGGTGTGCTGGCGGCCGCCGCTCAGCCGGGGTAATGTAATGACATGACGGCTGGAACATTGCTTTGTTGTGTTGCCTTTGTATTAGGGGTGGGTGGCAGCGGCAAACACACACACACACACACACACACACACACACACACACACACACACACACACACACACACCTCTACACCGCCTGTCCCACACAGTCATCCATCCAATGACACACTCTTAGGTGTTCGAAGCAAGCGTCACGGCATGAGTGTCTTCCCTCAGAGCGACACCCAGGATGTGTCGCTCAATAACCTGATGGTGCACGATGGAGCGACGAGCAAACTGCATGAGACACCTTTAGGACGTATCCCTCGCTCTGATAATGCCTCGCCATCCCTCAACCAGGATAAAGACGCCTTTCTCCTTTGACCGGATAAGTGTGATGAAGCAAGGCAGGTCAGCGTTGCTTGGGATGAATAGATTTTTTGCTCGCAGACAGCTAAGACCAAAAGACACGAGGGAACGTGGCAAAAGTATAATCTTGAAAAATTCGATAAGCTTCTCTGACTCGCTTCTCTCATTAATATAACACGAATAATATAGTATAGTATATGAACAAAGGTCATCTCCTGGTTCACGACGTCTTACCCTTGCTAAATAAGTTACGTAACGTCACAACACGCTACTTTCTGATAGGCAAACACGGACTACATTGTGAAAGAGGGGGTCTTCATCCCTTCCCTACAGGAACACATTTATATCACGAGTTTTGGGTGTAATGAGATTTCGTTTACCTTATAAAGTGTCTATGGAATTCAGAAGGTTCTTCACTATTTCACACCCCATATAAGTTTATGGAGCTGTATGACATCACCAAATAGTAAGCAGAATAAATGAAAACGAGTCATGGTACTGTAGGGATCCTAAAAAATCTCCATCAGGCTGGAGATTCCAACATGCCACCTCTGCATTGAAAGTTATGCGCGTCAAGGTCTGAATCACGGCGCAGCTCAGACACAATGAGCACCACGCTGTTGTATAAGGTAATAGGAGTTTTATTCCCAAACTGTGCCTCAGTATTGTTAGAAGGAAAGACAATGATAACGATACGAAGAGATCATTGATTAAACCGTTCGTGAGTTTATTATTGTATGTACATTATTAATTTTTCGTGTCATCGTAGCTATAATTTTGTATTCATGTTATCATCTCTCTTCCTTGGAATGTTTTTTTTTTTATCTTTGTAATGTATGTGTCCGGGTGACAAAATTATCATAACGACTTTGTTTTTTATTATTTCCTTTTATCATTCTACCATCTTTCATCTTTCAATTAAATAATTTTCTTGAGACATACCAAGCAACCTTAAACGTAACAGTCTTTTTTATATAAATTCCAAATTCAATCTCATGTCATTTTTTTTTTCTATAGGAAACATCATGTTAAGGACACATTACACACGGCTGCAACATTTGTCAGTGCCGCCAAGTGTATCTACCGCCACCTTCATTACACACACTGTTATACTCCCTTCTCTCCCTCCTCAATCTGTTCTTTTTTTTTTTTTTTTCCTCGCCTCCCTCCCTTCCGCCGCACACTCCACTCACTCTGACACTCTGCCTCCGCCACCTCCTCCTCCGTCGCTGTTGTGTTGCAAGTCACTTACGATAGGAATAGTAAATGTAAAAATCTTATGTCTGTATTCTTCAAATTATAGCTGAGAGTGCAATTTCCCCCCCCCCCCCCCTCTCTCTCTCTTTATGCATACGCACGCACTCAAGCACACACACACACACACACACACACACACACACACACACACCTAGTCCTGTTGTTCGTCCAGCTTAAAAGGCTCAATAACATTTAATAACCAATTTGTCCGTAATTGAAATAAGCATCACGTGTGGATAACAGCTTGACTGTTTGCACATTTTCGCACACTCCCTGTTGTAGCACCTCCATTAACACGGCGTGATGGCGGCATGAAAACCCTCGTCAATGGAGTATAACAATGTTTCCCACGTTCACGCCTCATAGATTTTAAAATATATAACTTCTGAGGCCATCGCTCACGACTCAGTAGCCTCTAGAACTGCGGGGAGAGGGGCGTGTGACGGAGACGATCGGGGCGAGTGAGGGGGATATGTTGAGGTGAGTGGATGTGTCGGCAGGGGCAGGGAGCAAGAGCCGATCCTCCTGGGGGGTTTGGGGCCACGGGGGATTAGCTGTAGATGAGTGCGACGGTAACCTCCATAATCGTCATCAGGAGGGAGTGTCCGAATACCGTGTTCTGAGGCCCGGAATGGACGGAAAGACGGCCGGTCGGATAGCAAGGCGAGGCGAGGGAAAGCGAGGAGAGATGAGAGAGAGGGGAGGAGAGGAGGAGCAACCACGTGACATCGATCAAAACAATGTGAAACGGCGCGTACGATTATGGAGTCGCGCGGGAGCTGCGGCAGTAATGTTTTCATAATCAAGACGCACGGGAGCGGCTTTTGACAGTTATTGTGATTGGGACGGCCTCTACATAATTCATTCAATAATAGGTTTTTGCCTCATTGACTATGGAAACTGGTGTCCCCGTGGCTCCAAGACACTCACTCATGTGGTGTGTGTTCATAGATCGCTGACAGCACCAACAACAGGAAAGCTTACTTTATACCCGTGCAACTCCTAATGGTAAGAGAAATAATCACTACAGACACACGAGGTTACAAGTTAAATGATAATTTTTCTTAACGTTATTATGGGAGCCTCATCCTCTTCGCTTCCATTAAATATACGAAAAAAATACTACCACCAGACAAGCCCACTTCATACCCGTGCAACTCCTAATGGTAAGAGAGATAATCGCCACAGAAATACAACATTAAAAGTTAAATTACCTTCCTAACGTTATTATGGCAGCATCATCTCTTGGCTTCCTTAACAGAGAAAATGGAAAGAATTACTACCTCCACAGACAAGCTCATTGAATATCCGTGTAACTTCTAATGGTAAAGAGAGATAATCGCCTCAGAAACACAAGATCACAAGCTAAATTATTATTCTTCTTAGCGTTACTATGGGAGCCTCATCTTCTTCGCTTCTTTAACAGACAAAATTAAAAGAATTACTACAACCATAGGCAAGCTCGCTTAATATCCGTGCAACTTTTAATGGTAAGAGAAATAATCGCCTCAGAAAAAAATATATAAATTAAATTACCTTTCTAACGTTATTATGACAGCATTATCTTCTTCGCTTCCATTAAAGACAACATGAAAAAATACTATCTTCTCCAAACTTTTCCATCCATCCGTGTCAGCTCCCCTGTCAACTATATCCAGCTAAGCCATAGTATTAAAACTTCCTGTCATATCTCTCCGTCTAGCTATATCTTTTGTTTATTTGCTTCTGGAATCCTAACACTGCCTGTCCAATACTTATTTTGCTGCATATGTCTTCTTCATGTTGATTCTGTTTTCTTTTACATTTTTGGTATATCATTATTTTGCTGCATAACGTGTCTCCATGTTGATTCCATTTTCTTTTGCATCTTTTATATTTTCGTTTATCATCAGTTCGGTTCATTGATCGGTTTATATTCACTATCTATTTTATATTACACATACGTTATTAGGTTGTTTGTGGAGAATTAGAGATTTTTATAAAGGTGCCAAGAGTTATTAGCAGCATTACGGAACGCATCTCCCCCTCAATTCAAACTCCTCTTTTATATGGACTCATTGTGTGTCTTGCTCATGTCATTTTTTTTCTTTTCTCACTAAGTTGTTTCTCTCTCTTTTCTTTTATCTCAACAGTAACTTATCCTAAAAGTGAAAACAACCTAAAACAGTGACTCAATCCACAACACAAGAATAGCTTTTTTGGTTCATGCATCGTTCTTCATTTTCTTACGAATCTAATCATTCTTTATTAATTCATTCATTACTAGCATCTTTTCACGATTTCAACAAGCGACACAGTAAGACCCCGTTGCTGTGACTCCAAATAGTTATACCACCACCAAGTAATCTATCAATAGTCAGCCAGTTCTCCACCACTTCGCATGCTGGCAATAGTGACTCTCAAAGCAGCGGTGGACAGCACGCAGGTTACAAGGGACGGTAAAATCTCCTTGTAACAGTTAAGTGAGACAATTGGCAGCAATCAGTGCGGGGGTTGGCGCGGTGGTCATGGCTTAGGACAGCGGCAGCGGCATTTTACCTCCCCTCCTCCTTCCCCTTCCTCTTTTTCCATCCCCACCGTTTATAGGAATCCCTTTCTTTTACTGTTCTTCTTCTTACTCCCTCTTAAGATCCTTGACAAAAGAAGTCACAGAAAATAAAGGATTAAACGGTACCTCCCACTCCCTCCTTTCTTCTGCTACACAATGTAATAGACAATACCAAACTTAATCACTTACTGATAATCCTTCCTCCTTGTCTATATTCTATTAATCCCATCCCTGCTCGATTACATGCTTCTCTTCTTATTCTTTCTCTTCTTCCCTTACTTACAATTCTTTTTCATTGTCTGGTACTCTTTTTTATTTTATTTTTCTCTCCTTTATTCTCCTCTTCCTAGTATTTCTCCATATTCATTTCTTCCTCTTGTACTACCTTCATTTCTAACTTTCCACCCTCGCTCAAGACCCCCCCATATTACACACACACACACACACACACACACACAAACACACACACATACCTACATACAAACCTATAAATACGCCCGCATCAAAAGTCACTCTGTAGAATTGCGTAGGTTACCAGTCCAATTTGGCGAATATTTACGAGGGGCGGCCGGGAAACTAGAGAGTAATGCAATAAATACACACATGATGAATCTCCGGTCTGCCAGCCACCGGTCACTTTACGGCGGTGCGAGGAAGAGGGAGAGTGAGAGGAGAGGAGAGCAGAGGAGGGAGAGTAGGAGAGCGGGGGAGAGAAAGAGAGAGAGAGCCAGCAAAGGGACGGAAGTACAGCAGACCAAGGCAGGAGGGAGGGAGGAAGGAAAGGGTGATGAAGAGTCGAGGAGGAAAGGGGAGGAAGAAGAGAGAGGGGAGAGGGGAGAGGGGAGCCGGAGAATGGAAAGTCAGGTGGGAAGGACAGGTATGAGAGTCAGGTGGAAGATTGAGGTGGAGGGGGAGGGAAAATGGAGGAGATAGGTATAGGAAACAGGGGAATGGAGAGGAGAGGAGAGGAGAGGAGAGAGAGAGAGAGAGAGAGAGAGAGAGAGAGAGAGAGAGAGAGAGAGAGAGAGAGAGAGAGAGAGAGAGAGAGCGAGAGAGAGCGAGAGAGAGAGAGAGAGAGAGAGAGAGCGAGAGAGAGAGAGAGAGAGAGAGAGAGAGAGAGAGAGAGAGAGAGAGAGAGAGAGAGAGAGAGAGAGAGAGAGAGAGAGAGAGAGAGGAAAAAACG
>CM035205.1:23197714-23204123 GCA_020233015.1 Callinectes sapidus | reverse complement strand
TATATATATATATATATATATATATATTTCTTACAGGTTCCTTATGCTTCTGTTTTTATGATTGCTGGGCTGCTTAACTAGAGCCTATCGAATACAAAGTTTCATCTCATTCTCTAACTACAGAAAAAGTATAAACTTCTACGGATCTGCCAATTACCTTCCTTTACAGCCGGATACTAAGGTTTTCCTTCTGTTTATTATACGGTGGAGGATAAAGTCATTTATTTATAATCTACTGGTTGATGCTCATAAGATGTATTAACTGTGCTATCCTTGGAACATTCTTCAGGTTGTCCTTTCCTACGACCAAAATATTCCCAAGCCTCGCAAGGTTTAAAGATATCAGCGTTTATTTTTTCCTGAGTCTCTGTGCAGCTTCTCTCAGTTTTGACAATTTTCATTTCCATTTTCCTTCTTAACTCTCAGCGCTCAACAGATTTCAGCATTTTACGATGAAATATATATTGTTATATTTTCTTTATTTTTTCCCGGACGTTCATTTTAAGTTTAGATAATCGCTTTCCACTTTATTCTAAAGTCCGGAAGTTTATCAGTTCTTTATTGAATCAAATACAATATTCATTTAATTTCTCAACGGCAGCAAGACGCGTTTTGCCGCATTTACATGTTATCATTCACTTACTGTAATGAATCAGTCTTATTTCCACGGCCACGATATTAGAGTTTTAAAACTCAACAAGCGACGGTTACGAAGTGAGGCGATAACAATGCTTAATGTACTTAAATATGTATACTCATCAGTAGGTACAGCATACAAAACCACGTGAAAGATACAAGATACACTGAGAGAGAGAGAGAGAGAGAGAGAGAGAGAGAGAGAGAGAGAGAGAGAGAGAGAGAGAGAGAGAGAGAGAGAGAGAGAGAGAGAGAGAGAGAGAGAGAGAGAGAGTGTGTATTAGGAGTTTCAACATGTCTATAACGTATGACACACTCAATAATTTCTACGCATTGATTATCACAGTCCTTCAAAACCATACAAAGGTAACTTGACACTAAAAAAGAGAACATTAAGAGCTGCAATAGACTGTGTGCAACATTTATGATCTCTGGTTCACTGTGATGGGTAATAAGTTCAGACACGTAATCAACTAGCAAGTTAAAACAACTCAAAATCACATAAAGGAAACAATGTATAATAAGATAGGGCGCATTAACTCCTTCAACACTGGAACACATTTTTTCCACGAGGTTTTGGTGTAATTAGACGATTTTATTGACATTAGGAACGGTCTATGGAGGTAAGAATATTAATGGGCGAAATCTGTACTATTTCAATTCCGACAGGAGTCTCTAAAACTATAAAATCGAGAAGTAATAAGGAGAAAAAAATATGATAATGTGTCTCAGTAGTGAAGGTTAAGAGCTTCATTATACGTCTTGCTGTATTTATGGAAGCCGGGAGGTACGTGATACAGTTAGAAACATTGGATATAGTTATGACCTCTGATGTGTTGAGTCTCCTAACAAAAGGTGGCTATGGATTAATTCATTCCCGTAAAGTCTGAGTGTCATATGATATTCACTGACCATGACTGTATTACACAAACTTGAGGAATGAACCTGACTCTCTCTCTCTCTCCTTTCTTTTTCTTCCTTTTTCCATCTATCCATGAGTCAAGCATATTACCTATAGAACTACAGTCATAAATGCACCCAAATGTAATGCTAAGTTAAGAAGTTTATATTTTTATGTCTTTACAAACCATGCAACGGGGTAGAATCAACAATCGGTTTATTATTGTAGAGTTAATAGGGTGTTTTAAAAGATTACTTAAATTTTTGCATAGGAATTAGATATGAACGTAGGTAAAATATAATGCATCAAAGGAAGGTGACGTGTAAGTCTGTTGGTCTGTAGCAGAGAGAGAGAGAGAGAGAGAGAGAGAGAGAGAGAGAGAGAGAGAGAGAGAGAGAGAGAGAGAGAGAGAGAGAGAGAGAGAGAGAGAGAGAGAGAGAGATTGCCTGAGTGACATGTGAACACAAATAAAAGTAAACAACAATAAAAAGAAGGGTATTTTTTTTTCGCCAGGCTTTTGATTTCTCTCGACAGGAATACTTCACAGCACAATATTGTATCTCACACTCAATTAAGTTATCTGTAATGAAGCGCAATGTTCACCGTACGTGGGCAGAGCACATAATACAATTACAACATAATAACACCCCTTCAGTTAAGTACCTTATGCTGCTAGCCATAATGTCATCTATACGTATTGTAAACGCGTTATGATTATTACAGTTTTTATTTTCATAGTATGATTATTATTATTATTATTATTATTATTATTATTATTATTATTATTATTATTATTATTATTATTATTATTACTATTATTATTATTATCATTATTATTACTATCATTATTATTATTATTATAATTATTATTATTATTATTATTATTATTATTATTATTATTATTATCATTATTACTATTATGATTATCAGTATATGGAGTATTTCTTAAAAGATGATGATGATGATGATGATGATGATGATGATGATGGTGATTGTGATGGTGATGGTGATGAAGATGGTGGTGGTGGTGGTGATGGTAAAAAATGAGTTACAGTTTTTAAAAGGGATACGCACTTCTAACACAAAAGGATAAGACTTTAATCTGGCATTTCTTTCGTTTTTCTTCAGTGAACAGCCTTTGCTCTTCCTAGGGCGTCGCAGTCACTTCTTTTTGGAATCATATTAAGGTGCAGAGTCACTTAATAATTGAAGTTGCCGAGTCATTATTTACACTCCTTTTTCCACCGTGTACTGCGCATCCCTTCACTCAGTATCAAGTCTTCTCACCAGCCAGCAATATTATAAACATACGCAGCATAACTTTATGCAATCCTTTCCTCTGTCAACACCGAGTCTTCTTATCAGCTCTTGATATAAAAAGAAAAAGAAAATGAAGAATGAAGACTAAAGAAGGCACTGGAGGTGAGTGAGAGTAAAAAGTTAAACATTCTACATACTTCAAACCACAGTTGTATAAATCATTTGTTTAAATATTACATACATTCAAAATATAGTAATAAAATGCACAAATAACACTAAACAAATAAATGAACAAAGCACCCTAATAAGGAAAATCCTCAAGGTTTATTATCATCATCGTTACACAATGCATTTTATTTTTTTTCAAGAATTGTAACTAATGACATTAAATATAAAGTAATATAATTGGGTATGTACAATATTGCATACGGCATCAATCATTCTTATAAGTCTACAACGCTAAGACCATGCAGTGCTCCAGATAAAACCACGGAAATACACACTACATCCACGGCTTCGTTTAAACCAGATTAATATCACTAAACCGCCAAGGAATGAAAAAAAAAAAAAAAACTATAATAAACAAATAATTCACTTTATTTCGTCATACGTTCGTGTTTTCTTTCTTTTTTTCCCCACCAGCTTTCAAAATAGGAAGTTAAATTGTGTCCGCGTATTTCTACCTCCAACGATCTTACGTCGCTTAGGCAATCAGCGAGCAGCTCACGTGTTTTACTCTCATTGGCCGCTTCCGATCCCCTCCCGCGGCGGGGATTAATTCATCTCGCTAAGAGAACCTGTCGCTAATTGGTCGCTGTCTTAATTTTATATCATATCTACCAATGGGAACGATGGTCTTGCAGGAATGAGAGAGAGAGAGAGAGAGAGAGAGAGAGAGAGAGAGAGAGAGAGAGAGAGAGAGAGAGAGAGAGAGAGAGAGAGAGAGAGAATTTTTTCTTCTTCCTGCCAGTCAATTTCATCTACTTTATGGATCTCTCACAGGTTTTTTCTTCCTTTTTCCCTTCGTAGGACGGCGGCCGAGCTTAAAACACGCCGTAATGGGTATAAAAATGGTCATCAACTAAATGGAATCTTTGATGTGCGGCGCCACCGTGATTAAACTTAGGTGATATCACACGGACCTTTTCTAATGGTATTTAGCCGCCGGTTGCGGTAGCAAGGAGCGCTCTTCCTATCATACGCGCAACAGATATATATTGGCATCCAGCCGCCAGTACTGGTGGCAAGGAGCGCTTCAGCATCAGCACAGATCAAAACTGTGACCGCAGGAGACACTTTGCTAAAATTGGACTTAATTTGGACTTGATCTTTAACTAGCCTAGGTTCGTCACTGAAATAGTTGGGGAGACACCCAAACTTTTACTGAATGATTGGGAAATATCAGACAAGAGATGTTCATATGTTTGAATCTGCGAGAAATGTCAATTGACGCTAACAATGACTAAACACAAGCTGGATGCTAAACAAGTATTGAGTAAAAAGAAAAAAAACCCAGACTGCAGGTGTTAAAAGTCCCGTATTGGGATACTCCTTTCAGAGGTTTCGCTTATTTCCGGAAAAATCATTTTTTCCACATTTTTTCTTGAGTGGTTTTCATCCCATGGTGTCACAAACTTTTCAGGGAGATACAGAGAGTGGCTACAGCATCCTTGCACCAAATAATTTGCTCCATTACCTGAGTTAGCATAAACAAAGATGGCAAGATTTGTGTCTTGTGTTTAGCTTCGTCTATCCAGCAAGATGCCAGTAAAGTTGCAGATGTGATAGCACCTTTACATGACCTGTTACGTGGTAAGTTGTCGCGTCGGTAATTACAATTCTTCGTGCTGCACCTTACGGGTATATCAGCACAGAAGGAAAAGGTAATTCATACCGTAAAATGAAAATGAAGAAAAAAACTGAATAAGACAAGAAAAAGCAGGAAAAACTTTTACCAGGCGAGAAGAAAATAAGCTTGAGGGCTGAGGGAGCAGAGAAGGGAGCGTGAGGGCACAGGAAGAGGGAAGGAGGATTGCAGTGTGGAAAGACTGTCATTATTTGGACCTATATGGAAGGAAGGCTTCAAGTGGGTTTTTTTGCCGTGAAAAATGAGGCAAGGAAGACGAAGCAGGTGTTGGAGGATAAGATATTAGAGGTCAGGCTTTACACTGGAGAAACAGGCAGATGGAAAAGGAGAAAATTATACCAGACTCACATACAGGTTTAGAAACGACGAAAGAAGAACCCCTATGAGCAAAAAAGTAAGGCCGACTGTTAAGCCAAAATTACCTCAAGTTGCCTATCCAGTTTAGTAGTCCGTTAAAGGCACGCTGTACAGTACGAAGGAAGGCATGTAGGATTCCCCAAGTGAACTTGAAGTAAGGGAGGAAATGCCTGGTGCTCTAATTTTCTATTCTGTGGTTCATTCTTACCCTAGTTACCTCTATCTAGCCTCTTACTTGACTAATCAGTCAGTCTATGAGAAGAGTATGTGCTAGCTGAGTGTCTTGGTGACTTGAACAAATTTTTTCATGTTTTGAAAAGTAAAAAGTTCTTCCTTTCATACGCATTTGTGTCAGCCCTGGAGGAAAAAATGCAATCATAAGTATGTATACAAACAAGAAAATTCTCATAGTTCTTATTTTTCAACAGACGTCTAATGTAGTGAACATGCACAAACAAGACAACAAGGATGGCTTCTCTGAAACGCCTGGAGGTCTTCTTAACCGTGCCCAGCAGGATGCTGCATGCACGGTACACACAGCCTCGCCTCTCCAGCAAGATACACCGATTCCTGAGAGCCGAGCGAGGCCAACTTCTCTTCGTTCCTTCTCTTTCTTCCCTTGAGCGACGCTAAGTTTTCATACCTATTACCGCGTCATAACCACAAAGTAGGATCAGGCTGCGAAAAGAAAAAAATAATTCGTTAAGAACGATTCATTATCATTATCATTCTTACAATTATGCTCATTTCCATAATAACAATGTTCTTCCCTTCTTCATCCTCATTCAGCGCTGAGCTCCATTTTTCATGTTCAACCTCGTTACCACAAAGGTGTATTACCGTTAATGTGGAAAGAGTCCAGGCAAAGACTACAGCTTACAAAGAGAGTAATAAGCCGTCACCACCACAACAATTGTCATCACTATTAAATACACCAAAGTCCAAGCTTCTAGCTAACAAAACAAATATTCAAAGGGAAAATACCGGCTCACGAAAATAAGCAACAGAACCAGTAAATGTACACTGACTGTGATCAGTTTGTTTGTTGCCCTGCCCTTTGCTGTTGGCTTGAGATGTTACTGTAGTTACTTACAGTGCCTGTCTATGCGCTGTTGATTTCTCTTTCTACAAATTGAAGAATTACAGTATTTCATTAAAATTCTTGTCAAATAATTCTTACCATAAAATTTATGTCACATCTCTTCCTCGTATCATTGCTGCACCTTTGGACAATATAGTCGTATACACATGCTAATAAATAACTACTCAAACCTCATGCCACTCTTATAAGGATTAACAATCAACTCATAATTAGATCGTGATAATATGAAAGAAATATATTCCTGACCATAATACATAATGAATTTGTATCATAACATATTCCATAC
>CM035205.1:23162714-23192714 GCA_020233015.1 Callinectes sapidus | reverse complement strand
TTCTAAATCATGGGAATAAAAAGATTGCAGAAGATCAGTATGTAAGTGTACATGCATGAAAAAAAAAGGGAATGTATGGAAGTAAGAGAAGCTACCAGAAGTCATCATTCATATGTGGCAGTCTTTGTGTGAAATATACCTTCCTATTTTTCCACGTTCATCAGCATCCACAATTGTCTAATCTTCTTTTACAGGTCTTTAATGATTCCACCACACTAACAATCTGATTCATTAGAGAGGTTTAAAAGGAGATTAGACAAATTTATGGATATGGGGGGGGGGGGGGTTAGAGGGTGGAAATAGGTAGAGAGCTTATAATATTATCTCCTTTTCATTCTTGTCCATAATTCACCTATTGACTCTACACCAAAAAACTTTTTATCATTTTTTTTCAAGCCACATACCTCATTATTTGAATACCAGTTTTCACTATTCTTTCTTTTTCCCTAGATTTATGAAGGATGAATCTTATCACACACTGCCTGCATCATCTACCTTTCATCCGTCATTTCTACTTTTTTTTTTTTTAATCTTCCTCTTCTGTCCAATCCCTTTTAATCTTCTTCCTCTTGTAATCATCCACTTTACACTTTTTTTCTTCCCTTCTATTCACCGGTTCTCCTTCCATCTCTCTTATTTTTATCTTTCACGTCCCTTTCTTTCGTCAACTCCTTTCTTCCTCATTTCCTACCTTCACTTCAATCTAGTTTTCCTGTTTGAACACCTTCCACTTCTCCTCCTCCTCCTCCATATATCACCTTTCTTTCCATCTCTCTATTATTCTTCCGTTTCATTTCCCTTTTTTTCATCTTCTATCCTCTTCCTTTTCTATCTTCACTTCAGTCAATTTTCCTCTTTGAATTCTCCACTTACCACTTCTTCCTTCTCTTCCATCCACCTCCTCTCCTTCTATCTTTCTCTTGTCCTTCTGTTTCACATATCTTTCTTTCATCAACTCATCTTTTCTTCTCTCTTTCTATCTCGACTTCAGTTTAATTTTCCTCAATTTTCCTCTTTGTATTCTCCACTTGCCACTTCTTCCTTCCCTTGCACCCACCTCCTGTCCTTCCATCTCTTTCTTATTCTTCCGTCTCACTTCCCTTTCTTTCATCATCATTTATCCTCTTCCTTTCCTATCTTCACTTCAGTTTAATTTTCCTCCTTGAATTCAACACCTGCCACTTCTTCCTTCCCTTCCATCTATCTCCTCTCCCTCCCTCTCTCTCTCTCTCTCTCTCTTCCTCTCCCTCTCCCCAACCCCATTAGCCCGCTGCCCTCAAAAATAGTCACACAATCGCAATAATAAAATGGAAACGGTGGCGTCCATTATGCTCCGTTTTAACTGCTCGGTAAATCCTCAATTAGTGGTGTAATTTGCCGCTGATTGCCTGATAATGCCGCCCGTGTTAAAAATACCTTATGTGCCGAGGAGGTGGTGGTGGTAAAGGAGGAGGAGGAGGAGGAGGAGGAGGAGGAGGAGGAGGAGGAGGAGGAGGAGGAGATGAAGAAGACGAAGAAGAAAAGGAGAAGGAAAAAAAGGAAAAGGAGGAGGAGAAGAAGAAAAAGAAGATGATAATAATGATGATGATGATAAATTAAAAGCAGAAAAATAAAAGGAAGAAGGAAATAATCAACCACTTACCACCACCACCACCACCACAAACACAGACAACAACAACAACAACAACAACAGCGACGGTGACACTGACGACGAACTAAACAACTCTCTCCCACGCATCACACAACCCTGGGGGGGCCGGGGGGTCCCCTCCCCCCCCCACCCCCTCTCTCTCTCTCTCTCTCTCTCTCTCTCTCTCTCTCTCTCTCTCTCTCTCTCTCTCTCTCTCTCTCTCTCTCTCTCTCTCTCTCTCCTCCTGACGAAGAGACACATACGTCACCACCACTCGAGCGAGGCACAAAACTTTCCCCCTTCCCTCCTTCCTCTCTCTTTCCCTCTCTCTCTCTCTCTCTCTCTCTCCAGCAACTCGTTATCCAGCTATCGACGGTAGTTAAGGCGTGAGGACCCAACGACGAGGGTGCAGTTAGCTCCCGCCCGACCCCACGGAGCACCTCATTAACACCCTAATCATCGGAATCTATCCTTTGATTACTGTCATTAGCTCCTGTCAATATTTTACCGTAATGAACCTCGGGCCAGGCGGAGGCGGAGGCGGCGGCGCTCTGGCGTGGAGGAATCGTGATATTTTGGAGACGACGCGAAGATCCGGCGGCACTCACTTTCTCTCTCTCTCTCTCTCTCTCTCTGATTTTTTTCTTTTTTTGCTTTTTTGAACCGCGAACCTCAAGTAGTCGATGATTTAGCCAGGGAAAGGAATCCGATCTTCTTACTCCTGCCACCCACTCCGCCTAGCTCCTCCAGCCAGTATAGGTCCACGCCTCGTCTACTCGAAGCTCTCCCGGTGATGACAAAAGGCGAGGGAACTACCACCCTACCAAAAAAACCGTCATTTGCACTACATCCCATTGCATTTTAGTCACGGTAAGTATCTCAACTAATACTCAATGCTCCCCAGCCGCCACCGCTCCACTTTGCCAATCTCACAGGGGCGCCTTAGTGAATGATATAGCCGACGACAGTTCCACGACTTGACAGGAAGGCTCAGGTGAGGGCACGGTGGAGGCAGTCTTCTTCTCACCAGGAATGCTGTGTCGTATGCTTGGTGTTGTGGTGGTGAGTGGTACGAGGCAGTTAATGTATTTTCACACGTGTTCGTTACCCTTCAATCTAATATCTAAGGTCATGTAGTCTCAATGCATATCAGTATTATTCATTCACACAGTAGGATTTCTTTAATATATACACTTTTTTAATATAACTTCCCTCGCACTTCGTTGTATGAATTAGGAAGAGGAAATGTAATGCTTTCTTCAGCGTTCAGGACGGCAGTTACATTAGTTTACTGCATTCCACTTCATACCAATTCATTTCACCCCGAAGTTGTCTTAATATACACAATATCCAATGATTCTTCTTTATTTAACCCCTTTAGTACTGGGACACATTTCGATCATGAGTTTTAGGTGTGATTAGACGATTTTATTGACATTAGGAAGGGGCTATGGAGGTCAGAAGATTAATGGCCAGAGTCTGCACTATTTTAATCACCACATAAGTTTCTGAAGCGGTATATAATCGACAAATGATGAGCAAAATTAATGTGAAAATGCGTTCCTGTACTGAAGGGGTTAAGTCTTGTATTTCCATATGGGAATAAGAAAAGAAAAAAGAAAGAAAAAGGAGGAACCACTAGTCGAGGCCTTGTTTTTCTATTCCATACATACATACACACAATCTCATTCCATTTGACGCGTCGCTCACGTGTATTATTCCCACTGTCACATTCCCATCCAGTTGTAACCGCACCATCACCCTTCCTTCCATCTCACCCGCCACTCCACTCCGCGCCTTCGCCTTCATATAAACCCTAAAGAAAAATAATAATAATAAAAAAGAGAAAGAAAAAAGCATCCTTCTTTCCATCCTTCCCTTTCATTGAAGTTCACTCTCATCTTACAAAATCTCCACTCCTTTATTCTTTTCCCCTTAATTTCACTTATTTTTTTCCCTCTCTCTCTCTCTCTCTCTCTCTCTCTCTCTCTCTCTCTCTCTCTCTCTCTCTCTCTCTCTCTCTCCAAAACCAATGAAGCATCCAAGTCAGCCGCTAACATATGCCTTCATCAAGCCTCGAGCGACACCCCCCTCCCGCCCCTCCCCTCCTCTGCTCTCACTCCAGTTTGTCTCCCAGCCTCCCTAACCCCTCCCTCTCACCTCGTGTTTTGTCTCTCCCTCCCCCCCAAGGAACCCTCTTAGACCCCACAGTCACCTGAGAACGCCGCACCACAGCACCGGGAACACAGCCATACCTTGTGGCTTTATTAATCCTATTACGGCAAAAGCCCGCAGGTTCGTGGCAAGGATTCCCCCTGGGGCCATCCCACCCCGAGGAGAGAGAGGGGGGTTAGAAGCGCCGCGACATTGGGGGGGAGGGGATTCAACACTCCCCCCACACGAAACCGCTTTTTATACGCTCCAAATTGTCTGCATTTTTTAGCGAACAATCAATTACCGGCAGTTAGGTAAGTGCATTTCGGTCCCGTTTCTCGCCTTATTAGGCATTGAAGACCCCATTTGGGAGGCGATAGGTAGGAAGCGCGGATACCTTACGGGTAAAAATCTCAGATATCAAGGAGATCAGGGAGAGGAGAGTGTGTTATTGTGGCGAGGGGCGGCGGCGGGGCGGTAATGAACACACGCCGCCGTCACTAAGTGGAGTTTATCTCACAGGCCGCTCGGGAAAATGCTCCGTTGTTTCCGTTCGGCGAAATACCGAGGACAGCATTAGTCAGTGATCGTTGCAGCGGCGCACAATAATCAGGGGGGCTGGGAGGAAGAGTTCGGATCTTACCTTCAACTTTTCTCTCCGTTCCCCTCCTTTTCTTCTTCCTCCCTCCTCTTCCTTTCTCTTCTTCTCTTCTTCCTCTTCCGCGACAGCCATCAGGTATTGGGCGAAGCTGCGGTCGAGCACTACCTGGGGCGCGTGTGTAGCCTCCGGGGCCCGCGGGTAATGGAATTGAGACAGTCAGCCTCTTGTTATGACGGGCCCGCACGACCCTCATAGCCAAGACGCATGTTGTCTGGCGCCCCTCATTAGCCTCGACCCGCTTCACGCCGCCGGGGACTTCCCTTGAGGCACTCCCAACACAACGACACGACACCTTTTTTTTTTGACAGCATGCTCTGTCTTCCCTCCCAACCAGCGGTCCCCTGCCTCTCTTAACAGGTTAGCAAGGGTTTGGTTAAGTAACTGGGTCGCGTCGCATCGCTAATGAAAAAAAAAGGAGGAGCTGTTATGAAGGCACAAGCAATTATAAAAGTCAATTACTGCTGCTATTTTTCCCTTTATCACATTTCATCTCCATTGTTCTTGTACACAGATGTTACAATATTGTATTCATTGAGTGAACAGTTCCAGAGTGACAGTGCGATGAGCTTTGAAAAGGGAAGCGTTATTAAATCATCTAAAGAACTAAGATAATACCAATAAGTCTGGTAATTATATCTTTCACATGAGAACTGTTAAGGAAGACAAGTTACATATGTTATGAATTATGTAACACCAGACAAGTGAAGACGAAAAAGAAGAGATCTTACTCAGGGACACAGTCGCGGTGACATCCAGGTCTCCACAGTTTTCTAGGGATTTCTTCAATACTACCCATTCATCGATCAAACCGATGAATGGGTAGCCACAGAACACAGGCGGTGCGGAGTAAAATTAGTCCGATAAAATAAATAGATAAATAAAAGCTCAGATGAAAGAATAGCGCAATTCCTACCTCTCAATTATAGAAATGGAAGGAAGACTATTTGCCAAATCAGAAGTTGCTGCATAGATGGGTCTGGCCTGACTTGGAGTTTAATATACGATACTCGTCTAGGCAGCTCCTGTAATCTTTCCTGGTTTACTTAACCCCTCCAGTACTTAGAAACATTTTTACCACGAGTTTTAGCCGTGATTAGATTATTTTATTGACGTTAGGAAGGGTCTGTGGATGTCGGAAGATTAATGGCCAGTCTGTATTATTTTAATTCCCACAAACGTTTCTGAAGCTGGATAAAATGGCCAAATAATAACCAGAATATGTATAAAGACGCGTCCCAGTATTGAAGAGCCTAATGCTAATCTCCTTCACAAGCCAGAGCAAACATTCCACTTCACCACCTCTGTGATACAAAGTAACGCCTCTAAATTTTAGTCACCCCTACCAAAAACACGTCTTGGTCACTTTTGAGAGACTGGCAACTAAACAGTAACTTCTAAATCGTTGAATAGTTTTAATACGTTTGGCTTTAGGGAAAGAGAACGTTTTATTACCACATCCTTGCTTGCCCAGCGTTGTTGGACTCAGACAAGACCTCTGGCCACACTGCAACCACTTGATGGATGACAGGAGCTCCCTGTCCACTCAGCGACCACCAATCACGCATGTATTCTTCCCTAAACGATCACCAATCACAAGCATCAAGAGGGGAGATGGGGCTGCCGAGTGGGGCGGGGCTTATCTATCATCTAAGCCAATGGCATAAATCAAAAGGGAGGGAGAATAACAGAAAAAAAAGAAAAAAAAAAAAAAAACAGGTACGAAGGTACCTATCAAGCCAACCTAAGTACTGATGAATGTAATGAACACAACAGCGGGCCGACTTACTCAATAGCCTTTTGAGATTAGAGATGGTAAGCATTCAGAATTATGGCGCCGCAACACAATTATGTGGCGCTACTTCCTCTTCTGAAAATAATGGAGCTACGGGGCACAGTACCATGAGTCATGATCAAACTCGTATTTTTTTCTGTAGCTTGAGCAGGAAACAAATATTTAGTGAACCAGAGCAATACTATACACTGTGGATAGACTTGTAACACCTGAGAGAGAGAGAGAGAGAGAGAGAGAGAGAGAGAGAGAGAGAGAGAGAGAGAGAGAGAGAATGATTAAGTTCGCATTGTTTAATGGCACTTCTGACATTCTATATCGTTTTCATGATGCATTACGCTATTTCATAAAAACTTCACACTTTTTTCCTATCTCATAAAATTACTGTAACGTTTACCAGCAATCTTCATTCCTACGTATTTATATCAATCTGATCTGTCACATGCATACGATACAGTGTAGAGTTTTCTGTTCTAGGATAAATTCTACAGAAAACTGTGCCGTAATGACGAGGAATAAAACCGGTAACCACAGCCCACATACCAGAAGCTGTCTCAAGCCATGCCGAGGAAGGGGGCGTGCCCGGCTGGCAGAACGATCGAAGAATAGATTGTGTCTTGGCCTATTGTAATACGCAGGTGTCTGAACAAGATGCAATAAACATGTCACTACTACTGAAGAATATATACATGTAACGTTACGTGATATAATCATGGCCGTACGCACGTGAGAAAAAAAGTAGAATAAATAGTTGTGCTAAGAATGATTTAAAATACAGTATAATTTGTGTAATTGTCTCAGTACTCACCTCTGGCCACCAGGTGCCGCCCTGTGCCTGTAGCGTCACTTGCTGCTTAACAAGGCCATCAGCACTTCGCTAGTTAGGGTGACGTCATGACCCGCATCTCCACCCCAATCACGGCCGCCGCCAATGTGGTCGAGTCTTCATATCGAAACACCATGCACGCCCATCAAGGAAGCTAAGCCCATTCTTTCTTCTGACCTATTTTGGATACCTCCATAATGATGGCCAAGTCTCTCATTATCATGCCCCCTTTCACCCCTCTCCCCCTCACGTCATTATCAACATGCTTATATGCAATGCAGGTCTACGTCAAATTACTCCATCCATTAAACACTACACATTACCTGCAACATGGCCACGTAAATCTACAATGTTTGTCTTACAACAGATAAGCTTGGTAGACTGAGAAAATGAAACATACCGAGCTACGTGATGGCTGACGGTCTTCCTCAGAAAGGCCAAGTAGTTAGATGGACTTTCTTCTGTTTTATTCTCACTCTGTAATGCACTAGGTACCTGTAAATCACAGTTCAGTTCCACAATGAGCGCTAGATCAGCACACAAGGCACTATGCTCAAGGGAAGTCCAAAACTGTCAGGTGTTTTAAGAAACAACACGCCGCTCACCACCAATAAACAGTCACACTCGCTGTCTCTCAACAATTCGTTACGGGAACGGGATCACAACTCTCTAGATCTGATAGTTTAATAATTTGGCTTCCGTTTCTGAATGCATTATTCTCAGAGCTGACATGTGTCATTGCAGTTATGTGTAACGGAAAAAAAATATATTAGATGAAGAATTTTCTCTCTTTTTTTTTTTTTTTAAGGATAAAAGTATGATGAAATCCAAGACGAATCGACACAAGCAGGTTTTATTATTTTTATACACGTGTTTAATACTTTGATTTCTCAGGAAAGAGGCTGAGGCAATCATTTAATAACGTTTCGTTTAGTAGAAACAGCAAATTATAGTACAGAGAAAAAGGACATGTTCTTTCATCTTTTTTTTTTTTTTTTTATCATCCTTTACTTATTTTGATCTGCAACGTTTTCATTCTCAAGAGCATTATTGATAGTTTCTGAATTCTATTGTTTCACTTTCTTTTTTATCAACCTTTACTTATTTTGATCTCCAACGTTTTCATTATCAAGAGCATTATTGATAGTTTCTGAATTCTTTGTAGCTAATGAAGATTAGAAAAGTTATCATATACTTTTTTGTCATACAAGTTAATCTTCCTTAAAACTGGAATCTTCATAAAATACATTAATAAATTAATAAATAAATTTAAAAAAACGAGCATTCATTTAACTTCTGTCTAAGGTTATAGTATAGTCAGGGCATTGTATTACTATATTTCTAACAATTATTCTTCATTTCCACAATGAACCCTTCTTTCTCACTAAATGGCTATTGTGGTAACCTGTACACCTTTACATCTCAAGTGATTTCCTTTTTGTCCAAGTTTGAAATAATGTACCAAGTGTAGATGTAGCTACAATATAGTATAGCATCCTTAGTGTGGTATAGTTAGATATTAATGATCCTGTGTTCATAATTCATAGCTATATAGGTAACAGTGGAACCACAAGCACTCTGAGAGCCTTGAGATCCCACAGGTTCAAATCCTGGCCATGGTCTGAGGGAAGATTGGGCATCCACTCGGGGTAAAGGTTCCCAAATGGGTAGGCTTTCAGATAGAAGGTCTTCATGAAGTGGTTTCCTTTAGATCATAAATTCATGTAAAAGACCTGGATTGTACAAATTAAGAGAGAGAAAAAAAGACTGCCCTAACAAAATTTGCCAATATTCTTTTTAAGGCACACAAACAGTGACAACTAGATTTCTTTATTGAAAACAATGTACAACATCAAGAGTACTATAAACATTTGAAGTAGCGGCATCAAAACCTCAATCATTAACACATCCCCTCATGTAGTACAGTCGCAACAACTAAAAACTGGGAACAAAGGAAAGTCTTCTAGTGTGATAGTCTAATCTGTCTCTATTCAAATCTAACAATTTTTTTCACTGTGTAATTGTACATACTCACATGGTCGTATAATTATCAGTCATGTATTTCAATGCACCTTAAGTAATGTAGAATGACGTGAGAAATTAAACATGGAAATTGTACACATAGAAAGAAGAGAACGTCAAGTATGAACAATTTGGCGTTACCCAATGATCTCATACCTACACTGATTCTTATCCTATACCACATTGTCTTCCTGTATCCCTGGATAATGAACAAGTATTAAATATATTCTCTCATCCCAGGATAATGAACAAGCAATCAGGCCCCACCAACACCATGGACGGTAGACAACTGAAATAGTCACTGACTGAAAAATGATTAAGGATTCTCCTGAGCCAGGTAGCCAAGTTAGAGTTACAGGAGACCACAATACCTCTGACCAAGCAATTGTCCTGAACTGGGATCAAATGCACAACCTTTCAGCTGTCAGACCAGCACTGTACCAAAGATCTACTATCTCCCAAATTAAAAGATATTTTTAAATCATCACAATAATTAGTCCAATTAGTATTTCATATGAAGATATTCTACAAAACTTGGGATTTGTACATAGTTGTATGTATTTCTAATTATTTTGGCATGTATAGGTGGCTATTTTAGCTTTATATATATATATATATATATATATATATATATATATTATATATATATATATATATTATATATATATATATATATATATATATATATAAAACCCTACTATTAAACAATTCTTATTAAGGATGACATAGAACCCATTAAATATCATTATGTAATTAATTTACCTCACTGATGTTATACATTCTTTACCATTCATGCTCAAGTCTTCTCTCTTGAACTAAGTTGGTGTCAGTGAGATCATATATGAATGCTGATGGGAAATACACTTCCTCAGTTATTACTTATTCCCTCACAAGGAGCTTTACTTCACTGCTTCAATATTCATGTAGTATGTATATAAATAGGCAGCAGCTCAGTTTCAACATGTAACCAAGCATTACTAAGCAGGTATGTTTTGTCTCCAACACTATTTACAGTTATAACTCAGTAAATGAAATTTCACTGATTATTGTTTGGAGCACTGCATATTCTTTTTTTATGAACCATCACCAGATAATATGAGAAAGGCAACCAATTAAAGTCAACTCTTAAAAGAGCACTAATGAGATAAAAAAAATTCAGATTGCAAAAAACCACCTACACTACAAAAATGGAGATTTGTAGTCCTCAACACCACCTTTTCCACCCAAGACAGCATGAATACCAATCTAAATGTACTGGCTGGAAGAGGAAGCAATGTTAAAACATGCAAATGCTGTATTCTTGTATTCTCTTGATTAATGTACTAACTGTTCAAGAAGTTTGTCACACAACAAAAATATTATCATCGTAGAGATAATCTTTGTGCTCAGTGCACCATCCTGTAAATCCTTCTAAAATAAACTGAGCTCAATCATGAAAGTGGATTCACAGGAATCAAGCATGAACAATATTATTACATACACTCACACCTGCCTAATCTATTAAGTTATAAATTTAACCATCTGAAAAAAGACAAATCTCTTTTACCATGACAAAATCCATGATAATGTGCCTAGAAAGTTGCATCACATCTTTGGTATGCTTTAATACATGTTGTGATGAGACAGTAATGACATCCTGTCAGTTGGTTTTGAAATCTTGTCAATATGACACTTGGCAGTTACAGTCAACTGAACATTATAACAATGCTGAGCTGCTATCTTTTTTTACAGGATAAGTATCACTGCATTTCTTACAAATGTTAACTACCAACTCTTAAACAATATGCTGTAGGAAAAAAGAAAGAAAAAAGCAAAGGGCTACCAAGCTCAAGCTGCATTAGTGAAAAAAAGGTTTATTTAAACTGAACATCAGTCTGATTCATTACAATTTAAGTAATGTTTTTCATCCATGCTCTACCATCACAATGAGGTAACAACTGCCACCCATCATACATCTTAGGGCAGATTTCATACAGACTGTGTATTGATGTGTCTCACTGCTCTCTGTTCAAGTATATTAGATTTTGCAAAAAAAACAAGCACAAATGAGAGGCAAAAAAGCTCACTAAAAGTCCATTGGCAAACATCAAATATACAATCAAGATAAATATGAAGGAAAGGAAAGAAGTAAAATAATAGTGTAACAATTATGATAAAAATCTACACATTTTTCACAATACATGAGGCACAATATAAAACACATTTTGCATTATAATCTAGAATCAACATTTTTATTCATATAGTCATAGTCTTCCAGGTCCATTAGATGCAAGTTACATTACTGGTACACCTTTTTATTAGTGGACCAGGTGAAGGGTGGAACAGCAATGTTGCTCCCTTGCCCCTCAAACAGGGAGTGTGTTCCTCAGACTCCACATAGTGGCACATTACTACAGTATCTTAAATTTCATCACCTCAGAGACTCACACAAATAGTACATAAAGCTACTGGTGTTCAAATTGATTATTAAGAAAATATAGGACACCAGTAACTTTATCATTAATAAAAAAAAAAGCTTATTGTAAGGAGTATGAGTAACTTTACATTTTCAGCCATGCAAAGTCATATAAAATTATTCCTAAAAGTAAAGCACAAGTATTAATTTGCCCCTCACAAGCTGAACCTTTGATCTGGATGAGGGCAACTTTGCACACTCTCACACAATAGTAGTAATCATAATAACTAAAGTAATAATACACTAAGTTCTCTCTGGATGGACAAAAATGCATTGGGAAATTTTTGGGAGAGATTCTGCTATTTAGAAACTTTTAATTTCCTTCTTAATCATCTACCAAAATATTCAAAATACAGTATTTTGTATTAGCAACACCAAGATAACCCAAATAATTGAAGCCAGGCTGATAACCATGACATTAAGGTTATGACATTGCCTGATACAAATCCAATTGGTTCCTTTGCATTACCAATAATATGAGGTGTGTTACTACCTAACAGAGTAATCTAAGTTGCATCCTTGCAATCCAGCCACCTAAGCCAGACCTGAGCCTTGGCTAATGTGAAATGTTTGGATGGTCACCAGACATAAATACAAACTACCATTGAGATGATAATGAACTGAGAAATCCTGTTGGGTTGCAGGTGGTCACTTGTGACATGATAATTTCTATCACATACAGTGTGTGCTGCTCCAGGTTCAAGTCCTGAATAACATCCTATCTTCATTACATGACTGCATCTTACAACTTTCACAACAATTTTCCCAGCGTCTCTAAATAATGAAACTAGAAAAAGATTGAAACTTGATTTTGTACCTCTCAAATTCAGTACAATGAGAGGATATCAAAATGGCACACTATGAATTCTGTGGCAGTGGCAGGCACCAACATTGGCTTGGTTCATTGTATTCAAAGGATGTGCTGTTTGAGCTGTCTTGCTCTTGGAATATTGTAATTGAGGCCAAGCATGTGTGCAGTCTCCTCATGAAGTTGGTGGAATCTGACTCATGGTGGAGGACAGCAACAATGCAGTTCTGACTCTTCCATTACTAACAGGTAAATTTCTATCCAATCTACTGATGATTAATTAAGTGCACTAATCATGCTGAAAGTTGTGTGTTTTGAAATTCAGAAAAAGCCACAAGGGAGTTGACAGTGCTAGTTATATGTACAGTATTACAAAAAAATGACCTACTCCCAAAATCTTCCATCATATTCTGACTAATGGGCTATTCACAAACTTGGAATTTTCCAAAAGACGGAACATTTTTTGTACCACTTATTCCATCTGATGGAGAACTTAGTGCAGTACTGAAATGAAGAACACAGCCTACTCTAGGTAAGAAAATGCAAACAAAATTACTATTAACCATAGGGTAATCTAAACCAAAAGCTAGAAATCTACTCTCATAAGTCTGAAAGGAAACTTCTAGACATTCTACTGATCATTTAATATGGAAGCCTTCAATGTCGTTCTTCTCAGAAACAAACTCTAATCTCATATAAAACCTCCCTACGACTGTCTGGAAGTACAGTTCATGCCCTTAAGAATTGCTAATTTGTAACCATTAACTCTTGTTTTCTCTGTGGAGCATGATAGGATTACTTTGCCGATGTTAATGAAATGTATAATGTTTGTTCAGAAATCCAGGATTTCTAAAGTGATTTTTTTCAGACCCTCATTTTCACATAAATAGGAAATGCAGTTGATAATGTAGCTGGGTATCTGGAGCTTAGCTGTGTATAAGAAGAACACTGCCAATGAGGCTCAAATGAGTTATCATATCCATAAAAGTTCTTTAGTACCTTCTGTTGCACCACAAATACACTGTCACAAATACCTTTCTAGAAGATACTTTTCCTTACTTCCTATTGTATCCTTTGCCTTGCACACTGGACACACACTTCAGGCCGTCAGACACAGGGACATTTCCTGCACCTCACTGTATCAAGTCTTGTAGTTCTGAGGTTCAGCTTTCTTGCCTACTGCTCAGAATTCTACTATCTACCTAATTCCTCTACAATACTGCAACAACAAGAAACATTCATCTCTCAAGAAATGTTTATTTGCCCACCATGCATGAAATTCTATTCCAACCTTTCCCTCAAATATATGTCCTGTCAGTTTGTAAGGTTTGACTTTATTTACATTGATGTAGTATACTTAAACTTTAAAACATTCCTAAATATATGAAATGAAATCAATTTACTGATGAAGATCATACAATATACATATGTACTTGACGATGGAACAGCAATTAGCAAAATAAGAATAGTAATATTCAATATGTTAGAACTGAAAATAATTTAAATTAATCTTTTTATCTGCTGGTAATCAATGGGCATAACTAAACAGGATATGATATTTAGGTGTGAAGAATCTACAAGTCTAAAAATAACCAATACACAGATCTGTCAATACAAATTGTATGCTGTCAAAAGTTTCTCATGGGATATGACTACAATCACAAAAGACAGCAAAATGAGAGGTACCATATTCAAAGCACTATCATTTAGAATTCCCTCCTTGATTTTTTTCAATAAACTAGCTTTGCATTAGCACATGAATGATTAGCATCAGCACAAGATAAATTTTTCACACAATAACAGACCACTGAAAATATCTACCAAGCCAGAAAAATATTCTTTCTTTGTTCAGATATAAAACTAAAAAGAAATTGATCAACATCCCAAAGTAACATCCAAATATAAGCCAATGCTTTGTATATTCAGAATACAAATTCATATAATAATAAAAGGATGAATGTCCTAAAGCTTAACTTTCGGTCTCACTTCTGTACTGTGTATGAAGCCCACAAGGAACTCATTACATCTATAAATGTTTCATGCTGTAGCCAAATGTATTGGATAAAGTACGGTTGTTGGCAAAAGGCACTGCTCAAGGCTCTCTTTCAATTATTCACATAATTCAATTTTTTAGTGTTTTAACTTTTATCTATATTTGGGACCATGTTCTCAGTAGGAATTTGAAGAACTAACATAAAGAGAGAGTAACTATCTATATGTACAACATGTAAGCATATACTATACAGATCCATTAACTCTGCTGGCAGCCACAATTTCAAGCCTCTCATTTAACACCCAAGCATCTCTATCTGCTCTTCACCTAATAATAATAATGCTACACTGAACAAGATTTGAGGAATAGTTTACACAAATAAATGAATGAGTATGACCAAGATGAAAGAATGCAATACTTTTGTGTTAGTCAGTCATATTAAGTACATCTAGATTTGTTATTGTTGTAAATTGTTGATTTGTATTCCAGACTACTGTGATATTCTCCTTAGAGAGAAAATGCCAAGATATGGTTGTATTTTTATCCAATAGAACCATATCTTATGAATGCATAATATTTTGCTAACAGAAGCTCTATTGATGCATTACATTTGTAAAATGAGCAAAGAGAAATGAATAAGTAGGCAGCTACTATTTTTCTTTTAATATTTTTTACTGATTTATTTATTATTGATTTTTTGACAGAATAAATGTTGGGAGCTGCAGAGTGACTATTAGAGATGCTTGTATGTGACCTCCATGTAGTAATCAGTTTTTGTGAATAACAACATCAATTTATTCTGTAATAGTATATGTACAGAGAATGTAGCATTGTCAAGCACTAATGGCACACATCAATTGACTGAGAATTAAACACCAACTGGGGCAGTGAAATACATTACTAAAGTGGAAATATTCAAATGATCTGCCAATGAATAAGTATTATGTGCATATCATCCTACTATAAGTAAAGGGATTCTGATGATAACAAATCCTTAAGTTATTGTAATTTCCTTTCAACTGCTGGCCTTATTCTTTGCATTTTGCCAACCACAGCACATTTCAGTTCATAAGAATCATGATGACATAAGGTAATTCTATATTCAATGTCAATTCAAAATTCGGAGTAGCCTTTAAAAACAATCCATATTATTAAAATGCTTAAGTCCTGTTGACAGGTATGGCAAGTCATCCTAGCAAAGACTCTAGAAGTAATCCTCACCACTGCCAACTACAGCAAACTACCTTACAAATTGTTCCCAAAGAGCTTCACGACCAAGGCAGTTTTCATACTGTGATCCTTGGCACATTGCAAATATACTTATAACTACAAATACCAACTAGCATCTACTCTCAAAATATTTATGAACAAGGACCAACAATTTTCACACTTTGACACTCCAGCTATCAATGTTTTCTTGAATGGTGCATTGAGATTTCACCTGAGTCACCATCATGAATAAACAGTTTCCATAGATACTGCTATACATCAATCTTTTATAACTTTGGATTTAGAAATACATTGTCAATGAATGTAAATACTACTGTTTTTTAAGCTTTGATGCACTGCAGTAGAACAAATCCATACATATATATATATATATATATATATATATATATATATATATATATATATATATATATATATATATATATATATATATATATATATATATATATATATATATATATATATAAATATCATAGATTTAAATGCCAGTGAATTGATGGATAGTTTTACCTGTTGACTGTTGAGAGCCAGAGCTGTCTCAGTGTGATCAGGAACCACCATAAGCAGAGGTGGGTCACTTGACTGTTGAGTGGACCTGTGCTGTTGTTATCTGAGGAAAGAAAATGCACAATATTCAGTGGTACCTTGACCTGCGAGTTTAATTTGTTCCATAACAGATCTCGTAACTCAATTTGCTCATGTGTTAAATTTTATCCATTGAAATTAATTTAGATGCAATTAATCTATTTAAGTCCCTCAAAAATGACAAATATCCAAACTGTTTTTGTTATATGTTTTATTATATATCTTCAAATATATCTAATATATCTATCACAAAAACTATATCACATGTGAACAGCAAATGACTACTCTCATATTTCCTTTAATTCATACCACATCACATTATTTTATTCTCCTGACCGTGTCATCCATGAAAGTATCAAATATCTTTGGTACATTCACACATTCTGTTCAAAGACCCATCTGTACGAGAAAATCTCTCTCTTTTACTTTCCATATATTAAAAGACATCATGTTTTCCTTTATAAAAGGCCTTTTTTACTATCAACTATCTAAGTGATTCCATGATTTTCTTTTCTATATTATAATGTATGACTAAGACACTATTTGTAAAAGACTCAAAGCATTTTTACCTGATTCAGTAACTGCAAAAGTAATACCAAAACAGGCAATACACATAAGCCAGTATTTGAAATCCTGGATGCACTTGACATGAGAGTTCCTTTTGAAAAAAACATATTATGATCCATTGCATGTTCTTCATAGTCATATTCAGATGTCAGCAAACCACCACGGACCTGTAACAGAGAAATGCCTTATGAAATGAAAAACAAAAATCAAGTAAATGTTGTAAAGCACAGATACATGTATACAACCAATTTCCCAGCCAATTCAGCAATTAAGTGTTTGCACTGCAATGCATAAATATATAATGCCAACAATTGGTTAAACCACATAACTTACTTGTATTGAAGCAGGGTTGAATCCTCGAGCAACAGAATCTTGAGAATCAAGAGATGAGGTATAATTGGAAGAGTCTGCTGATGGAGCACTTTGTCGGATACTTTCATCTTCCTCATCTTCATCATCCTCTTCATAGTCTTTGCAGTTTTCTCTGTCTGGCTGCACTACCACCAGTGAAGTGAGTGGTGTGACAAAGTGATTCTGTAAGAAAACCCATTCCATTCAGTATATTAAAAAATCATTGGTTTATTAACTATATCTATTCATAAAGAAAGCAAACCAAAGTAAAAAAGCAAATCCAGAAAAATGCTAATTGTTTCTTAAAAAAAAAAAAAAAAATAAGGAAAATTTCAAAGGAAGAATCAAATTACGTACATTTAAAGGAACCTTAAAATTTTTCTCTCAAGCAAAATTAGGTCATAGAAAAAGAATACACAGATTCAGATAAAAGCTCAAAAGAGAAATAAGAGAGTGAGGATACTGGTTAATTCTTGCACAGAAGAGATGGACAGAATAGAGACACGAATGAATATGGATTTTCATGCAAGATAGCATAAGTGAGAAAAATCAAAGTGAGACTATCAAGGCAAGAACAAAAATTAAGTGAAAAGCTCTTGACTCTACCTTGTAAATATGAACAGTGTAAATGGAGCCCGATACGCAGAAATCATATATCATATATTTGACCAGATTCAGCCCTTCTCACATCTGTCACCAGCCCAACAACTGGGTGTTGTCAGCCAATGGTTTGCTGTGGAGCCCATTGGGTTTTTGTGGAACCCATTAGATCTTGGGAAATCCCATAACTTATAACTCCCTGCCCACTTTACCTACTATTTGTAGAAACAGCTGATTTTTTTTTTTTTTTTCATGCAGAAGGGAGGCAGCCAAGGGCAACAAAGAGAAAACAAAAAAGCCCACAGACCAAGGTTGTTTACTGTAAAAAGGGAAAATTTGTGTATCATAAAAGAAGAAAATAGTTGTCTGATAAATGGAGGAATTGGATTTCCAGAGAGATAAATAAAACAACTTTTGTTCTGTCCTATTTTGAAGTTAGGAAAAAGTAAAAATTCAGGCATTGTATAGTGTATCTATGCAAATTTTGTAAATTCTTACCTCTAGTGCTATGATGAGAGCCTTCTTCTGGGCTGATACCTTCTCATGGATACCTCGAGCTGCCTTTTCTTCATTCAGTAGGTTCTTAAAAGTAAAAATTAACTAGATCAATGCTTATTAACTTGCAGAAAGTTTATAATAATTGTATACCTATGTTATGTATGCATTTGTTGTACAGATACCTCTCAGTCAAGATCCTATAATCTTTTAAGAGATGCATATTACAATCTGTCTCCCAGGAACACTTATAACTTGCACACAACCACAGACCTCTATTGATCATCTCAAGAGGTAGAAAAAAGAAAAACAGTTGGAATGATTGTCATCACAAGTAGCTCAGCCAACACAGATCTCACTGGCTAAAAAAAATCACAAAGTTTGACAATATAAGTTTTTGCTTATCAGTAAAGAAAAAACACATGACTCTAATGAACAGAGAAACAGCAAAAAGAACAAGAAGATGCATATCCTTATTTTGACACAAACATGTATAGCTACATTTTACATAAATGATAAAGTAGATGGAAGTGTTATCAATGTCTCTTTCCTCAATATTGTTATTTATTAGCACATGAAAACACTTGCCTTGAAACAGCTTTTGGAAAGGAATGTAAAATTGATAACATATTTTGTAAAAGATCACCTAATTGTGACTATTATCCACTAAGGAAGAGTGGAGTTTTCCTTTTGACCTTATTCCTCATGATTTGCTGAAACATTGAAAATCTAATACTTTTACCATCCTGTCATTTATACCTTAATCTTGAGGAATGCCCAAAGCCTCTTGATAAAGTTTTTGGGAGTAGGTGCTAAGTGGAGGTGATTCAGGAGGTGATGGTCTGGTGGTACAACATTGTTCCACTCAGTTACTCCCATAAAGAACTCGCCATTCCTACCCTGGCCAGTGATGTTAGCCTTGATGTTATGGTGTGTGGGTTGAGTCTGGCCAGTCACCACCAACTCTGTCCCCTGCAAATATAAACAATCAGTGAATGAAATGCTGAATAATTGTAATCACTTCAATAACATAAAGAATGTTCTTAGAGATAGTTTTACAGATTATCAAATCTCAGCACAAAAGCAAAGAAAATATCCATATTTCTTATTGTAGTTCTAAATGTTAATTCTAGAGTTACTTTTGAATGACTTAGGTTACCTATTTTTTTCAAAGTGCCAAAAAGGACATGGTAGGGATTGAACCTGTTACAACACACTGAACGAACTCTAATCCATCTTCTTGTTTTCTTTTAAAGTAACACTGAGAAATTTACAGGAAAATAAGCTTTTATGCCATGAGAGGCACTCACCAGTACTGGTGATGAAACCCATAACATCTCAAATGTCAAGACCATGACAAGCATTCATTCTTTAGGCCTATGTGCTCCCATTCAGAGCATAAGATTCATAACATCAACAGAACCATAACTGATTACCAATACATTAATGAATGCCAGTCAGTTTTGGCTCTGCTGCTATTACAAGCAGACACAGAAATTTTCACATACAACTGCAAAGTACACAACATTGATGACATCTTACACTGAAATAGTTATAGAAGTGAGTATTGCTGAGTGAGTTCACCACAACAGCATCAGTGGAGTAGCTGAAGTCCACATCAAGGAGGATTGGGGAAGACAGTTCTTGGTAGAAGCCTTTCAGCTGGTCTGCGGCATCAGCATCTTCATATATCTTTCTGGCGCTGCCACGATTCTGAAACACATACAGATTCATCATATGGAAACAGATAAGTCATTAACAGTAGAACATACAATGAAGATGAAATACAGCTTTATCATTTGAAGACCATAAGTGGGCATTATCACAATAAATGATCATAAAAATTCAAAAAATTAATGATATTGGGTTAGTGGTTATTCAATAACCATTTTTCTAATGCTACCTACTAATCAGTACTGTCCATACTTTTTGTTCAGAACTGGTGAAAACTGACAACTGTTATCTTAATGAGCCTGTTGAAGCTTTAAACTTTCAAAATCAATGGTAGATGTTTTACTTAAAACAGTACTTTCATTAGTGAAGAGATATGATAAATATTGAATTTCATTTTAATTTTGACTTTTAAAAATCAAATTCAACATTTATTATGTCTCTTTACCAATGAAAATAAAGGTTTGGGTATATCAATTCTTTTACATGAAATGTCAATTTTGCTACTGAAACTAGTCAGAATTTTGGATTTCTTTTATTTATCAGTTATTCTAGTGATAAATAAATAAATAAATGAATATATATATATATATATATATATATATATATATATATATATATATATATATATATATATATATATATATATATATATATATATATATATATATATATATATATATATATACATATATATATATATATATGTATTGCCAGTTATGGATCCTTGGTTATTGCCAATGAGATTCTTGTTATAAATTGATCCTGACACTCTATTAACAGATCTGTTCAATACTTTCACTTCGGTAATGGATGGAATGATTTCCAGCCTGGGGTAAGTGATCTTCTGGAGATAACATAATATTTGCAAGTATCCAAGGCTTGTGTTTCAACTCACCTGAAGGGATATCTTTTCCAGCAGGTTCATGTCAACTCCAGACCCAAACCCAAGACAAAATATTGTTGCTTTCTCCTTGTTTCTCTCTCTCACATTTCTGAGGATGACGTTTGTTGAAGTGACGCCAGCAGTCGGTTGACCGTCAGTCAGCATCACGATGATGTGAGGTCGCACAGAGTCTGACACAATACTCTCTACATCTTGTTCCATGGCATCCTAGAAGAGTAAGATAATACACTGATTAATAAAGGATATCACAATGTGTGCAAGATGCTCATGAAGACCTTCACCAAAGTTGTCATGGGTCTCCTGGTATATCAATCAATCAAAATAAAATGCCTTCCTTAAACACTGACATATTCAACACGAAATAGAAATTAAAATGCCCTCCAAGTCGGATGGCCTTTATACATTCAGGAAAAAGAATAAAACAAATAAGAGGTAAATAAAATCCTGTGCAAAAAAATAAAATAAAAGTTATATATCACTACATTCTTACCTCAGTCTTAAATCTGAAGCATTTGCACACATTCTTAAGCCTATACACTGATAATAGTATATACAAAGTGAGGCAGGCAGCTAAAGTACACAAGTGCAGTAAGAGTGCATATTAGAGGTGGTGCCATGTGCAGAGCAATACTGGTGTGGTGCCTGGGAGGTGCAACAACAGACTCATGTGTGGATTCACGAAACAATTTTCGCTTAACCTGAAATGGGAGGAAAATCTGTCAAATGAAGATGTGCTGTAACAATGCTACAGGTGCATAATCTTACAATAACAAAAAGGAGAAAAAACTAAACATCAGGAGGTATGTGCTTAAACTGCTGCTCTAGGTGCAAGGGAATGGAGCTGAGACCAACACTTCCCACATGTTGCCAATGCTTTTTACATCACTACTCTGTAGCATCTTCATATTCTCTTGATTATATTAGGTATACTATATGTTCCAATATCCTTAATAAAGAAATAATGAATTTTATCTGTAGGAGCATATACTGGCAACAATGAGGGATGACTTCCAGATTGGTATGTGGTAAAAATAATATCTGCTTCTATGATTTCATCTCTTTGTGCCTCAGCCCATGGAAGAGAAGGTGCTTATGTAAGACACATGGTGACAAAGCTGTCTCTGCTATGATGTTCAGTGAAAAATATCAGAGAGAAAAGGCGCATCCTATAAATATTAAATTCCAAAAGGCTATATCCACTTTCTTGTGACCAATACTCTGTACATTATCAACATCTTATAACTTAAAGTCAAAGTTGTTGTTTTCAAAAGTTCTGGATGTAATAATGAAGCACATCATTTGCAAAGACAACACAGTCATCTTCAGGCTCATGAAGAAGCCTCAACCAGTCTCCTCCTTAGCAAGAGAAGGGCACAATGGCTGTTTCCTGGGCCTGTGAGGAAGTGTTACCGGTGGATAAGGATAGCCTGGTTTGCGTCCAATACTTCTGCCTTTGACTGTACACGCCTGCAGATAATTAGGATGTTGAAAATGAATCCGAGGAAGAGGTCGCCGCCGAGAAAGTGCCATCTGAAGAGGAAGGGGAAAAACTAGCTTAGGCTGAAGTTCATGGATCAATTTCTCAGCCAGCATAGTGATGGAGCTCTCAGTGTTTCCATTAGCTAAACACAAAATTTTCAAATCTTTTCAAAATGACCCTACACAAAGAGACAACTGTTTAAGTCTTTGCTCTTGTTTAAGTCAACTTTTTCAAACACTGGGATAAAAAATGGTGAGTAGTTTACAATCTTCACTCAAGTATCAGTGGTGTTCCTGCTATAGAAAAATATTACTTTCCTTCAAAATAGATTTTCATTCTTTTCATGTAACAAAAAAGTGTGAACCAAACATGAAAACAACTTTCACAGGGAGAAAATCTAGGAGCTACAAAAAAAGAAACCTCTTTCTGTCGCCACCATTAACAGCTCATAGAAAAAAACAACACCTGCTTGCTGAAACTTGATGCCAGATTATGATTGCATGATGATGAATAATGCCTGAGACATGGGCAAGACTAGCTTCTCTAGAATGTTTCTTTCCAGCTGTATTTTCAATAGTGTCAATTTTTGTAGGAAGACTACCTGCTAATGTGTCACTCTTGTCTCAGAGGACTAGCTACAGGAGAGCACCAAGGTGAAAGTGTTGAGAGTAGTGTTGGTCTTCTACACTTGTATTATTGTGCACTTTTGTTGCATCTGTTCATATGTATTTACTGATCATTTTTATGTAGCTTTATGTTATAACAGGTAGTTTGTGACTACTGGATCTGACTTTCCATAATTTTACATAAATAAAAGAATAGATAAGCAAAAAAGAATAGATGAGTAAAAGTCAAATAAGTAAAATAGGAATATTATATGTGAATATGGATGTTTAGAATATGGAAGGGATTAGTCAAGACCAAAAGGTATGAGGCATAAAGAAGACTAAATAACTATAATGTTCCTAATGTTCTATTTACCACCTACATCAAACTGGGTCTTCAAAAAAGTTATATGGCCTTCAGTGCCCCTGAATTTTTCAAAAGGATATGTGCATTTTCCACTTTCTGACATTTCATAAATCAGAATGACCATAAAGTTAGTGATAACAAACAACAAATATATAAGCAATGCTTTTGCCCCATTTTGCCTAATCAAGCCAAAGTCACAATGCATGTTTGTGATAACTATTAGTGAACATCTTACCAATACTGATAACCACAATTAACCTTTACTCTTCCTTGTACATTAGCCAATATATTATGAAACTGTGGATCTCAACCACAAGGCACCAGATACACCTAGCTGGATGCAATGATGAAAAAATTATCACAATAACAAATAAATCAGTAACAATAACCTTATTGACAATAAATGATTATCAGTAACTGTCATTACTGTGACCATTCATATCATATGCTGATGTAGCTGGCATCAATGGATATCAACATATTTTTCTGAAAGCATTTATTGAATTGAGAATCACTGAATGAGACACTTCTTTCTCTGTCTTTTCTCTTTTGTCCATTCCTTTCCTTGTTCATATAACTGTCTGACTATCTGTCCATTTACTTATTACAGAAAGTCTTCACACACTCCTACTCACTTGTTTCAAATCAACACATTCTATTCATCCAAGTCTTTCATTGTCCTACTATATAGTACCGAGCTAGTTTATCACATTCATAACAGATATCCAGTTCCGATTTAAAGGAATTCTCATTTGGAAGGTACATCAAAGCATCATAATTGAGAGTACCTCTTAAATATAATAGGGAATAATCACATACAATACGTGCATACACTGTCCACAGTCTTAAACCCTTTGATTATTATTTAGCCTGAATTCAAGAAATCATTCTGAGAACTCATTAATTCAGTTGCAGTGAGGATGAACATCTTATCAGACACAAACACGACTCAATATATCAACTTGCAATGGGAAAATAACGATAAATGTACTGGAATAACTAATGTGGTGAGAAACCCAACAATTACTGGTGCATGTGAGAAGCTTAATGTAGCATCCTTGGATGTTGCCATGCACCTGCCTGATCTGCTGCCTTCCACCATGCTACAGGATGAGAATCCCTTAGCTACAGTTAGAAAATCAGGAAACACATAGTCTACGTAGCTTCTGCCATTCCCTACATTATATTCAGATTTTCATGATGATATGACAAATAAGTCATATGATTAACTAATTACGGTTAATAAGGTATATTCTACTATAGGACGAAGGCATCAACTGAAACATAAGAGACATCAAGTATTCTTACTTCTGATTTGTCTCTTGCTTCTTCCCACCATCACACCCCAGTCTCTAGTATTACTTTACAGTATCAGAACAATATAACCAAAGTTAATGTTTTGAGATGCATTTCTAATGAAAATAAACCTGATGTTTCAGTTTCTCATATCTGATCATAAGTAGAATAGTGAATTTATCTACCCAAATACACTGGATACAAAAAGAGCTTCACTATGGAAAATCAACTCTAAAATATCTAGGATAAGGGATCCTCATCCAACACTACTGCACTAACACTTCAAATACATCAACACTCCCACCAATATCAACAACAGCCAAGGATAGATACATCCAAACCTGAAAGAGGCAGACTAGTAAAACTGAGCTTATTAACTCCAAGGTAACAGATGACAGGTGTGCTGCGGCTCCAAAGAGTTATGTACAAATCAGGCAACAAGTGTGGAGAATGAACATAACATCCACAAAAGTTCCATATAAAAATATCCCTGACATTTGTATTTCATTCACAAGTAAAAAAAAAATAAATAAATAAAATAAAATAATAAATAAATAAAATGTCTCCTGTTGTTTTGTTTTATAAATTCCTGACAATCATTTCAAGTTATCTCTCACACATGAATAAACAACCACACAGAAGCAGAAGGTGCAGAAATTGAGGAGAGATGTAGTTTTCAAGCCAAGCAAAAAGAAAAGACACCATTCCCATTCTGAACAAGTCACAATTCATTCCACACAAACACACACACACACACAAATGCACGCACACACACACACACACACACACACACACACACACACACACAGTGTTGAAAAAAATAAATGCTCATCATTATAGTAAATGTCCAAGCGATAACATAAAACATCAAGATAAAGAAAGATAAACATCCTATAATAAGATGTAAAGTCTCTTTGTTGGTGAGATAAAAACCTGAAAATAAATGAATGATCAACATTAAAAAAAAAAAAGAAGAAAAAAAAAGAAACTGTTATAAACAATAAAACAAAATAGATGTTATATAAATGATAATAAAATGTTATTTTCTGCAAGAAAACAATATGATTAACATCAGAACAAAACCTATGGAGATGTTATTAGCAACAACTTTGACAAGATTTTATAATACTTACTGCATTGCTGTAGACACTACACATACATTTTATCACATCATGCTACAGGTAATATTGCCATAAGCATAAACTAGTACATGACTTTTAAACTTTAACTCCAGACAAATGACTGTTGATTATTGAACTGTTTATTGACTGTTGATTTATTGAAAAAAAAAAGAAAAAAAAAAAAACTGAGAGCATGTTACAAGCCTTATTCTAAGGCTTTTGTGAAAACACAAGGCACTTCATTAATTTGAGAATTACAATGTTTAATATCAATATGACAATATGAATGAATAAATTAATAAATGGATAGCTAAAAAGAGAAATTAATATTTAATACAATATGAACTGTAACAGAAACTGAGACTGTATCAGTAAATATGGATAAGAAAATCAGAACAGACCTTAAGGCCACTATCAATATTTGTTCCTCCTTCCACTTCAAGGCTGTTGATGTACTTTCTGGCTTTCCTGACAGCAGTGCCAGTGTAGCGCATGGTGCCCAGCTTGTGAGTGATGGAAGAGAAGCGGATAATGTTGAAGGTGTCACCTTGGTTGAGCTCTGTCAGGATATACTGAAGAGCTTCCTTCACCTGGAAAATATATGTAACAGTCAAGGAATGGTTTGGCATGTATACTTTGCCTCTTGAGTACTTCACTATACTGAGAAATTGATCCAAAGGTGAAAACATTTTCAGCCATTAGTGTCTGACGATAAAGAGCATCTGTATCTATCAGAAGTAAACTCTCTGTCACTTCTGGGCAATATAATATTTACTCAGTAGTGATACCTATCACCCCCTCACAAACTAAGTCAAGTTGACCAGTCATTAGGAACATGTAATTCCCTCAGCAATACTGGCCTACTTTGAAATGAAACCTGCCTCAAAATTATCTTTTCACATACCTTTTTTATAACAACAATATCTGAAGTACTGTTCCAATAAACCATATGGCATAATTCTGGCAGATGATAGTTTACATGATGGTTTAAATTGTGGAGCAGCAGGTCAACCATCACAAGCAAGGGGGGGGAAGAGGTGAATGAATATAGCACCTCACCTGCATCAACTTGGTGCCTTTCATGGAACCTGACACATCGATCAGGAAGGTAATGTGCTTGGGCGTGTATTGCAGGTCAGAGGGGGCAAAGAAGTGCACAAAGTAACCATCCACAACCTGAAGCAGAGGTCAAAACTGTTACATCATGAAGTAACTGCAGTGAAACAGCCTATGACTGGATAAACACAATGGAATATGGAAGAATGAGTAGGTACAAACTGAAGTTTAAAAGTAATGATCTTACCTTATGAGATTTTAACAAACATAAATTTACATTACACAGGCATTACTTCTTTTCAAAAACACTTTCGTATCTAGCAATAGAAGATAATGTCAACAAAGAAAAGTCTATTTACACCAGCTCGAAAGATTAATAAGATAAATTCCCAATCAGATCAACAAGAATGAGATGCCAGAGAAAGATGAAGGTATAGTGGGGCAGAGAAGAGAGACAAGGATAAGGGTGGGGTGGGGGGGGGGGCTAGAGAGAACGAGGCAGCGGAAAGTGTTGTGGGTTTGAAGCATGGAGAAGATAAGATTGCAGGAGGAAGAGGTGTAGAGGGAAAACTATACTTAACTATATCATCCTATACAAAATTAAATGCAGATTCATTTTAACTTTATCCTCCACGGACAGACACAAGGATCTAATGATTATAATATCCTTGGACAGGCATCTGAAATAAGCCAGCAATGGAAGAAATGGCGGTGAAGACTCGAGTGGAGAAACCTGAGATTGTTGGAGATAATATGCAGAGAGAACCGCACTGATGTACACCCGACCTTACGTACCACGAGTTAAGAGCACAAACCTGCACATCGCCAGCATCCAGGGCTCGCATCATGTCATACTGCACCTCCAGCTGGCCGTGCAACACTCCGTCCACAGGAATCCTCTCAGGGTTAGGGTAGAAGCGCAAGCGAGCGGTCTTCAATCCTTCCCGCCATTCAGCCACTGCTGACAGGAAGAGGTGCATTAGTTTTGTGTGTGCTATGTATTGTTCCTGTTTTCATATGACGTTTTGGCTTTAATAGTAGTAGATTGGTGTAGCAGAATACAATCAAGTTGATTCTTTTAACATTAATCTCTCTCTCTCTCTCTCTCTCTCTCTCTCTCTCTCTCTCTCTCTCTCTCTCTCTCTCTCTCTCTCTCTCTTAGCCAGTTATAAACCACAATAGAGAAAAATAATGTTCCAAATCATTGCTATTGTCCAAACAAATAATAGCAGTAATGATGATGCCAATGAGATGATAATAATAATCATCATTACCATTAGTTTAATTAATTTAATTGTTGTTACTATCATTAGGGCACTTTTTTTCAAAAGAAGTGGTTAAACATTTTCATCCCTTTTTTCCTTACTTTTTTCGTTTATATTTTTTCCCACCTCTTTCCCCTCTTCCTCCTGTCTTCTTCTTCTTCTTCTTCTTCTTCTTCTTCTTCTTCCTCCTCCTCTTCCATCTTCTTTTTCACATCTTTATATCTTTTTTGTATCTTTTACTACAGTCTCTCAGTCCCTCCTGGCGTTCAGCTGCCGTGTTCTGGTGGGTCCGTTGCACCTTACCCAGCGCCCCAAGACATCGAGAGTCTTGGCGCGAAGGTGAAATACTAGGTACACGAGATCAAGAAAGTAATAACGCTGCCTTCCCGCCTTATATCCGAGTATTCCATTAAAACTCTTGGGCCCGAAGGAGCTAAACGTACCCTCCTTTTCAAACTCACAAGACAGTTTTCAGAAGTATCATTGGTGAAAAATACATAGGATTTTGTACAGGACAATTCAAGAGGCATCTCAACACGGGAGACGAGAAAATCCCAGCGTGTGTGGACTTTCTAAGGTTCTAAAACCCATTATTGTTGTTGGTGTCAGAGAGGCTACATGCAGATGGTACGTACATGTTGCTCTAGAATCTAGCTATAGGCACTACACTGAATCATTTCGTTTCATTTCGTTCCAGACCCTTATCGGTTTTCAATATTTTTCACCAACACTTGAGAAACGATACTCCTTAATTATTATTATTATTATTATTATTATTATTATTATTATTATTATTATTATTATTATTATTATTATTATTATTATTTATTATTATTATTATTATCATTAATTATTATTATTATTATTATTATTATTATTATTATTATTATTATTATTATGACTATTATATTGGTCATTGTTATTAGTATTATCATTATTATAATTATCTTTATTTATCTTATTATTATGATGATTGTTATCATAAAAATTCTACTTTTATCACTTCATCTCTTGTTTCAGTTTATTGAGTATTCCTTTTCTTGTTTTGTGTCCTTTGAGATACATAAATAACAACCTTTCTGTTGCCTTAAAAGCTTAAAGCTTTAACATGGCCTTCTTGCTCTTTTACATTATAAATTAATTGTAAATAATATATTGCTAATAGCAAGAATATTAGAGTGTTTCAAAGTGTTTTCCACTGTTCCCAATAGGCAGTGTTTGGTACATGTTCTCTCAAAATGTGGTCTGCGAATTTGAACTGTCTTACTATTGTTCTCTTCTCGCAATCCTGCGAAATCGTTGTAGGAATCACATTTTCACTGTTTCAAGAGTTTTCATCATATTCTTTATCCTCCGGATCTCAAAACCATACATTGATGTTGACCATACGTATCATGTGTGGATTCGTCCTCTTAATTATATGTTCATGTTAATATTCGTCAATATCTTCGTTAATCTTTTTCCTTCCGAATGCTGGATTTATTCTCTTTTTTTATATATATTTTTTGTCAGAATCTGCATTTTCTGTAACAATACTTCTGAAATATCTAAAGCCCTCCTTTTACGTCATTATTTGTTCTTGAATGACTATACATTGATATAAATAATGTGGAAACGTCGAATTATTAACACGTAAAAAAATGGAAATCATAAACGTTACAATTATATCAAGTGACATCTTAGAAGGACATATTCATTACAAGTTTATTGAAAGACAATATCGTTCTCCATTTCGATATAATAAGGTAAAGAGACGACAAGAAGTGTGTGTGTGTGTGTGTGTGTGTGTGTGTGTGTGTGTGTGTGTGTGTGTGCGTGCGTGCGTGCGTGTGCGTGTGCCTGTGCGTGTACGTGTGTGCGTGTGTTTGATTAGTAACAGAGATTATAAAAAAAATAGAGGAATGGTAATTGGAGAACGATAAGTGAGGAAAATATACAAGAAAGAGTGTGTGTGTGTATGTGTGTGTAATAATAATGATAATAGAAATAATAATAATAATAATAATAATAATAATAATAATAATAATAATAATAATAATATATATAATAATAATGATAATAATAAT
>CM035205.1:23075106-23077917 GCA_020233015.1 Callinectes sapidus | reverse complement strand
AGAGAGAGAGAGAAAGAGAGAGAGAGAGAGGGGGGGGGGGGGAGAATACATACATATATGCACTCACCAATATCTCCTCTTCTTCCTCCTCCTATTGTTAAGAAAGTTGTATGTTGCTGGTCTTGTTGTTGTTGTTATATGTTGCAATGGGAGGCCAATGTCAACTTAACCTGTAATCATGCCATACAAATTAACAATCATACCATTAACACACACACACAACCTCAGAATATATTAACAAACACAATTAACCCTTTCAGTAGTGAGAGAGACATTTCTGTGTGTGCGTGTACTAACCTTTACTGGTGTGGTGCTGACGCTTGTATGTGGTTGTATGTGTATGTCACTGAAGGCTGTCTGTTGATTCCTCTGTTTTCAGGTCATCTGTGTGGAGAAATGATCATTAGAAGGGTAATATAACGTTAATTCTACCATTCAGACACTTGTATTATCATTGGAATAGAAATATAATCTTAGTTCTACCATTCAGACACATAGTAGTAGTAGCAATATTAATTTAATGACAAATATATATATATATATATATATATATATATATATATATATATATATATATATATATATATATACACAATAGGGATTTTTAAGTAGATAACAGAATTGTACATTTGTCTAAATTAAATCCATTCATATCAATTAGGCAAACTTTTGTAGAAGGCCTACAGGATAATTATATACCCAGTCTGTAACACACTCAGATTATACCATTAGATTCATACAATTACCACACACACACACACACACACTGACCCACCTAGAGTGATAGAGGGATGCAGAATGGCTGGCCACAGGAAGTATTGACTGGCAGGAAGACAGAGTCATTGTGGAGGATGCCATTATGTTTGGAAGCACTCAGTGTGGAACGTCTGGGGAGAGTCACACCTGCGGCAATCCACTATGGAGTCCGGCAAACCTGCAAAGGTGTTTAGAGACAACCAATGACACACACACACAAACACGTAGAATAATTTACCAAAGAAATAACCCATAAAATTGCGCAAAAATTCAAAGAAAGATTAGGTAAGGTATAAAAACAGATTTAATGGCCGTATTGTTAAACACTTTGCTCTCTCGACATCACTATTAATAAAATGCTAATATAAGACACCTACGCACTAAATCCACAAAATCTAACGTAATATATTGTTCTACATTTAATATATATCCACAGCGAGCAAATTTCAGAGCGTAGCGTAGATGTTAAAATGAGCCCACCTCACCTGGGCTTGCATAGGCTATCAGTAGCGTTAAATCACCGCGATTTCCTTATAAAATAATTATTATACGACAGACACGAACTAAATCCACAAAATCTAAGGTACTCCAGCATTGTCCTTCTAATCTATTCACTGCAGGCGAATTTGAAGCCATATTTACTGATCTGAGAGGAAAAATCGGTTTCCCTTCCCTGACTGGTAACAAACACCGTTTCTACCATCACTAAATCTATAATAAAATGCTCTAATACGACACAACGCACTAAATCCATAAAATATAACGTAATTCATCAATCGGTTTCCCTTCCCCGAGTGGTAAGAACAACAGTTCCTTCCACCGCTAAATCTATAATAAAAGGCTATAATGAGACACACAACACTAAATCCATAAAATATAACGTAATTCATCGTCATTCTCTCGTTATTCCATTCACTGCACACGAATTTCAAAAGTTGACTATCGTTATGGCGTAATATCAGTTCACTACTTCCCTGGCTAGTCACCATGTCGGCCGGCCATGACCTCCACCACCGCTATTAATGAATTGCACACCTATTATAAGACACACGCAAATCAAACCTACAAAATTTAATGTACTCCATCGTTGTACTTTTAATATATTCATCACTTGGACCGAATTTTAAAGCGTGCATGGCAAAATGAGGTATTACGTCTAGCAGGTTACGTAAAGTTGGCTGGCTTTGCGTACGATAATCGGATCATCACCGCGAAATTCTTATAAAAACACTATAATAAGATACACATCCACTAAATCCACAAAATCTAACGTAATATATTGTTCTACATTTAATATATATCCACAGCAAGCAAATTTTACAGCGTAATGTTAAAATGGGGTATTAAGACGGTCACTCCTCGAGCTTGCGTAGGCTAATAGTGGCGTCAAGTCACCGCGATTTCCTTATAAAAATGCTAATATAAGACACCTACGCACTAAATCCACAAAATCTAACGTAATATATTGTTCTACATTTAATATATATCCACAGCGAGCAAATTTCAGAGCGTAGATGTTAAAATGAGCCCACCTTCACCTGGGCTTGCATAGGCTATCAGTAGCGTCACTGCGAATTTCCTTATCAAATCACCGCGATTTCCTTATAAAATAATTATTATACGACACACACGAACTAAATCCACAAAATCTAAGGTACTCCATCATTATCCTTCTGATCTATTCACTGTAGGCGAATTTGAAGCGATATTTACTGATCTGAGAGGAAAAATCTGTTTCCCTTCCCTGACTGGTAAGAACAACAGTTCCTTCCACCGCTAAATCTATAATAAAAGGCTATAATGAGACACACAACACTAAATCCATAAAATATAACGTAATTCATCGTCATTCTCTCGTTATTCCATTCACTGCACGCGAATTTCAAAAGTTGACTATCGTTATGGCGTAATAAAAATTATCAGTTCACTACTTCCCTGGCTAGTCACCATGTCCGCCAGCCATGACCTCCACCACCGCTATTAATGAATTGCACACCTATTATAAGACACACGCAAATCAAACCTACAAAATCTAATGTACTCCATCGTTGTACT
>CM035205.1:23062606-23070106 GCA_020233015.1 Callinectes sapidus | reverse complement strand
AAACCTCAAAAAATAGGAAAAACAACAATTTCTAACCGCAAAAACTTGCTCAAAATGGAAAAAACTAGATTTTTTAACCCTTAACTAAAAAAGTCACTTTAAAACACAAGTGAATTCTCTCTCTCTCTCTCTCTCTCTCTCTCTCTCTCTCTCTCTCTCTCTCTCTCTCTCTCGTCTCTCTCTCTCTCTCTCTCTCTCTCTCTCTCTCTCTCTCTCTCTCTCTCTCTCTCTCTCTCTCTCACACCATCATTATTTCCCAAAGGCTCTGGTTAAAAAAAGTCACATTTCTAAGGATATTTTAACAATTTCACTCATAAATTAGCAATATTTCTGGTCTTATATGGAGAAAAACTGTCAAGAAAACCCAGCTGGTCATCTCTGTGGTGAAAAATTGTGGTGGTGAGAGGGGAAAGCATTCAATACAGGTGGTTTAAGGTATCCCAACCACCCAGTACATCCCAGTATATCCCATTACCTTACAACTGGTACCTGTATGAGAGAGTGAGCTTGTGAGGTGAAAGTTTCACTGTCAAGCAACATTTTTTTGTATCCTCTCCTCCAAATCTCCCAGTTTTTACCCCCCCCCCTGCATCCCAGTACATCCCACTACTTTACAACTGATACCACTTCTTATCTCTGTACTTCATCATGAGAGAGTGAGCTTGTGAGGCGAATGTTTCACTCTCCAGCATCATTCTTTGCGTCCTCTCCTCCAAATCTCCCAGTTTTTGGCCTCTCTCTATGGCCGCCATCTTCGCCCGGCTAATGTCAGATGCTGCAGACCCAGCGCGAGCAGACAGGGCCGCCGCGTCTGTGGTGTTTGGCCCAATGACATGCTTGGCCAGGGTGCGGGATGGCTTGCCCGAGGACTCGCCGACTATGGGTGTGTGAGAGAGAGAGAGAGAGAGAGAGAGAGAGAGAGAGAGAGAGAGAGAGAGAGAGAGAGAGAGAGAGAGAGAGAGAGTGTGGGGTTAGTTTGTGGTGGGTTAAAGGTAAAGGGGTTATTTTCCTCAGGCTAAGTTTACTGGTGGTGATACTGAGCAAGAGAGAGAGAGAGAGAGAGAGAGAGAGAGAGAGAGAGAGAGAGAGAGAGAGAGAGAGAGAGAGAGAGAGAGAGAGAGAGAGAGAGAAACTACTATAAACCCTACAATCTAAACCATTTTCATAACTACCACACAAAAAAGATCACTTTAAATTTCACTCCCCAATTAAAAATCACCACCACTACCACCACCACCACCACTACCACAACTACCACAATTACTCACACAGCTCCTCCCGGTCCAGCTGGTTTACTCCCCCGCCGAAGAGGCCCCTGAAGAAGCTCTGTTTTGGGGCTTCAGGCATGTCAGTGGGCAGGAAAAGGTTCCCCAGTAACTCCTGAAGCTCATTACTGTGGGACAAGACACACAAACAACATTATTGTAACACTTTGACTTAAAATTATAGGAAAAAAACACAATTTGATACTTTTTAAGGGGATTACAAAATTTAAAACTAAAAGAAGCATGAAGAAGTACATGAAAAAAAACAGAATTTCAAGGTTTTTACATAAAATTAAATAAAAAAGGAGGGGGTTGTAACATTTTAAATTGAATTAGAGAAAAAAAAAACAGAATTTGAAGGTTTTTAAGATTACAACATTAAAACAGAGAAAAAGATAATTTCAAGGTTTTTAAGAAGATTACAACATTAAACTGAGAAAAAACAGAGTATTTAAAGGTATATATACACACACAGACACTTGTACACTCGGACACAGTAAGACTCACCAGAAATCAGCAGACATGGTGAACTTCTGAACTTCTGAAGGGGAGCAGAGGTACAGCCCGTGACCGCGGTGGGTGAAAAAGAAGGTCCCAGCGATTCTGTAGTAGTAGTAGTAGTAGCAGTAGTAGTAGTAGTTGTAGTAGTAGTAGTAGTAGTAGTAAGGGTGGTGATGGTGGTGGTGGGTTAGTTAAAATTTTAGCTTGTTTTTGGTTAGTTAAAGTATTGGTAATAGTAGTAGTAGTAGTAGTAGTAGTAGTAGTAGTAGTAATAGTAGTAGTAGTAGTAGTAGTAGTAGTAGTAGTAGTAGTAGTAGTAGTAGTAGTAGTAGTAGTAGTAGTAGTATATAGTAGTAGTAGTAGTAGTAGTAGTAGTAGTAGTAGTAGTAGTAGTAGTAGTAGTAGTAGTAGTAGTAGTAGTAGTAGTAGTAGTAGAAGAATTTTTAAGTATATTCCAGTATTTAAGGATGATCTAAGCTTATTTAAAGGTTGTCAGGTGAATTTTGGGGAATAATAACAATAATGATAATAATAATAATAATAATAATAATAATAATTCTGGCACACTTACATACATACATACATACACACATACACATACACAGACAAGAACAATCATGGTCATAATCACTAACACAATAATAATAATAATAATAATAATAATAATAATAATAATAATGATAATAATAATAATAATAATAATAATAATAATAATAATAATAATAATGATAATGATGATAATAGCAACATTGGCAACACTGTAATAGGGGCCCATTCACCCTGTTAGCAACACTGCTTTCATGCTTGTATTAGAAGAATTAGAAGAAGAATTAGAATTAGAAGAAGAAGAAGAAGAAGAGTAGTAGTAGTAGTAGTAGTAGTAGTAGTAGTAGTAGTAGTAGTAGTAGTAGTAGTGGTAGAAGTAGTAGTAGTAGTAATAGTTTAAGTAGTAACAACAGCAGTAGTAGTAATAATAATAATAATAATAATAATAATAATAATAATAATAATAATAATAATAATAATAATCTCACACACACACACACACATACACGCACCCCCCCACACACACACACACACATACGTACACACATGTAAGTACTTGCGTGTGTGTACCAAATGCATTATTATATGTACATGCTTTAATAATAGTAGTAGTAGTAGTAGTAGTAGTAGTAGTAGTAGTAGTAGTAGTAGTAGTAAAAGTAGTAGCAAATATATAAATTAAACAGCTAAAATTAAATGAGAGAGAGAGAGAGAGAGAGAGAGAGAGAGAGAGAGAGAGAGAGAGAGAGAGAGAGAGAGAGAGAGAGAGAGAGAGAGAGAGAGAGAGAGAGAGAGAGAGATATAGAGAGAGAGAGAGAGAGAGAGAGAGAGAGAGAGAGAGAGAGAGTAATAACATAAGATAAACAATAATAACATCAACAACCACAATAATAATAATAATAATAATAATAATAATAATAATAATAATAATAATAATAATAATAATAATAGTTAATAATGAATTCATCACCAGTTACCTGTCTCAAGCGGTGGTGGTGGTGGTGGTGGTTGACTGACAGACAGACAGACAGACAGACAATTAACACATGCGAGAGAGAGAGAGAGAGAGAGAGAGAGAGAGAGAGAGAGAGAGTAAACATGCCATTCATATAAATAAACATTCATATACACAGACTCTCTCTCTCTCTCTCTCTCTCACAAAAACCAAAACAAACATGCAAATAATTCAAGAAAATAAAAACACGAAGCCAGAAATACACACACACACACAAAAAAAAACACGGATAAAATAGAGCTAGCTTTAGAAATGAGAGCGAGAGATTAAAGATAGCTCTAATGTAGAAACAACTCACACTTACTGTAATGTATCTTGGTTGGTAAACATTTGCTGGCCCCATATTGAAAGCATTGGGTCTATTATACCTCTTTTGCACATCTGAAAGCTACTGAGAAAGTGAGAGAGTGAGAAAGTGAGATAGAGCGAGGGGAGTAGGTAGGTGACGGATATTGATGAGAAAAACACCGCGAGAGAGAGAATAAAAGATAGAACACCGTAGGAACAGTCACAGGTGTCGGAGTGAGAAAGTGAGAAAGTGAGAGAGTGAGAGAGAGGAAGGGGAGTAGGTAGGTGACAAAAATTGATGAAAAAACATAGAAAGATAATTAAAGAGAGAAGGTGTACAGTGACTTAGAGCGAGAGCGAGAGAGAGAGCGAGAGAGAGAGAAAGAGAGAGATGCAATACACACACACACACACACACACGCAGGTGCATACATTACTCCAAGCTGTGATTGTGTGTGTGTGTGTGTGTGTGTGTGTGTGTGTGTGTGTGTGTGTGTGTATTGTGTGTGTGCGTGCGTGTGCGTGCATGTGTGCTGGAAAAAATATATAAATATATATTTATTTAGTGCATTATAAAATATGCTACTGAGAGAGAGAGAGAGAGAGAGAGAGAGAGAGAGAGAGAGAGTTTACTAGTAACAAATACAATATTTACTTTTAATCTACTGATATAAGAGAGAGAGAGAGAGAGAGAGAGAGAGAGAGAGAGAGAGAGAGAGAGAGAGAGAGAGACTACTATATTTAATTATCTCTACAAATAAGAATTTAATTCATAACTATACATATTTACACTGAGAGAGAGAGAGAGAGAGAGAGGGAGAGAGAGAATCATAGCATCAGTAGTAGTAGTAGTTCATAGTTAGTAGTTAGTAGTTAGTAGTTAGTAGTAGTAGTAGTAGTAGTAGTAGTAGTGGTAGTAGTAGTAGTAGTAGTAGCAGCAGCAATAATAGCAATAGTAGTAGTAGTAGTAATATCAACAAACATTACTAATAATAAAAATCTTTACCTACCATAAATACAACTACTACTCAAACTACTACTACTACTACTACTAGTAGTACTACCATAATATCAGTGGTAGTAGCAGTAGTAGTAGTAGTAGTAGTAGCAATAGTAGTAGTGGTTGTAGTAGCAGACAAGCAGTAGCACCTTTGTAGCAAGCCTAAACTAGCTAAAATAATAATAGTAATAGTAGTAGTAGTAGTAATAGAAATAGTCAGAAACACCAATAAACTTTCAATTATAACTCCAAAACTACCCAATGAAATAAGAATAGTCACAAACCAAAGAGGACACACTCACGCACCCTCTGACCACTTGACTATCCGCCCACGCTCCCTCACTATCCAACTATCCACTATTCTTTACCTGAAGTCGACCAGCGGCAGGAAATCCACATAGATCAACTGGCGGAGACTGGGAAGGCTGAAGATGGAAATGTGGCCAGACGCTATGTAACACACCAACGATATGCTGTCTGTAATGAGACACACACACACACACACACACACACACACACAGACAGACACACAGACACACAGACAGACAGAGAGAGAAGGGAGGGAAGAGACAGAAAAAGAAAGAAAAGAAAGGAAGAAAGGAAAAAAATAAGAGAAAAGAAGGAAGAAAGAAAGGCAAAGAGAAAGAGAGAAAGAGAGAGAGAGAGAGAGAGAGAGAGAGAGAGAGAGAGAGATGCATTAGTACTAAAACAACAACAATAATAATAATAATAATAATAATAATAATAATAATAATAATAATAATAATAATAATAATAATAACAAAAATTTATATTACTCTTACTGCTACCACCCTCCTCCTCCTCCTCCTCCTCCTCCCCTCCTTCTTCCTCCTCCTCCTCCTCACCTTTGATAGTGACCACGTCTGCCTTGACCACAAAAGACACGTCAGTGAGGATTTGCTTGAAGACACAGTTCTGAGTGGGAAGGGACACAACCCTGGCCACTTTCTCCGACGCGATCACCACAAACTGCCGCTCACTCCAGGAATTTGGGGGGGGTGTCTGCGAGCCCCCCGTGTCCCCAGCCCCCCCCGCGCCCCCTGAGTTGGTGGGGGACATCCTTGAGTCTGTCCCAGCCCCCATGGCAGACTTTGGGGGCGTCCCTATGGAGGAGAAATTAGAAAAATGTGAAGGGGTGTGATTCAGATTGTCTCGGATTTTGGGGTTTTTGCGTGTGGGTTGTGTTGTGCTTTTTGGTGATGGTGAGGTTGTGAGGGGGGTTATAGTGTGTTGTTTATAGTCAAAAGATAGAGAAAGAGTTGTTCTACCTTGTGAGTGAGTGATGGAAATAAAGATTGACAGGTTACAGAAATAACAAATGATTAATTTGAGGCAATGATAAAATGTGGCACACCTTTCCTGATAATTTTCTGTGACATAGGGTGAGAAGATTAAAGATAGTGAGAAAGTGAGAGAGGATAGAGTGGGTTGTTTATAGTCAAAAGATAGAGGAAGAGTTGGTCTACCTTGTGAGTGAGTGATGGAAATAGAGATAGACAGGTTAAAGAAATATTGAGTGATTAATTTGATGTAATGATAAAATGTGGCACACCTTTCCTGATAATTTTCAGCAACATAAGGTGACAAAATTAAAGATAACTTAGAAACAAGAAAAGCCACAGAAAATCCCGAATGACCACAAGATAGAGGAAGAAATACTCCATCACCTCACACAAGAAGCAATAACACAAAACAACAAATAACAGAGCTATGAACCAATAAAGACAGCACACTTACGGTCCATTTTTCTCTCTTTGTGTGCATCTCTCCAGCTTTCATACTGGTGAGGTATTAGAGCACCGGAACAGTCCAGAAACGACATTGTCAGAACAGAACCCTTCACTCGAAAAATAGTCCCTGAAAAATACAAAAAAATAAATAAATAATAGTAGTAATAGAATATCAATAATAGTAATAATAATAATAGTAATAAAACTTAAAACTGGGATGTACAGAGGCTGGTGTGGTGGAGCGAATATCCACAGGAGGAAGAAGAAGAGTAAGTTGGATAACGCTACCCAGACTGGTTCCAACCCAGAGTGTCGGGTTGATGATGCCCTCTGGTGAGAAAATTAAAGATAGTGAGAAAGTGAGCAAGTGTAGAGCAAATTGGGTAGTGTGGTTAGAGAGAGGGAGAGTTGGTGCATCTTGTGAGAAAGTGAGAGAGATGAAGACTGAGGGAGATGAGAGATAGAGAGAGAGAGAGAGAGAAAGATGAGTGAGGAAGTGATGGGATACAGTATTTTCCGAGATGCTTGAATGAGATAGGTAAAGAAAATTAAAGATATCTCTAAAACCAATAAAGATAAAAAAAATCTGAAATAATAATAAGAAAGAGGAAGAAATTAACTACAACCCAACTAAACATAATAGACACACACTAACAAATAAACAAGATATAGAGCAATAAAGGAGAGAACAAAAAAACACAACCTTACCATTTTTCCTTATGTATGTATCGGCAAAGGCTAGACATTGGATAGCTTCACTGGATATATTTTCAAGACTACTGATGCTGGACGACCGGGAACGACTGAACGACCCATCAAGCTTGTCTGAGAGAGAGAGAGAGAGAGAGAGAGAGAGAGAGAGAGAGAGAGAGAGAGAGAGAGAGAGAGAGAGAGAGAGAGAGAGATAATTCATGGTAATACTGATAATTCCTATATATATCACATATTTCAATGACAACACACATACGTACACACAAAAACACGCACGCACATACACATACACACATGCGCACATACACGGAAAGCATACATAAACAGCCATGTGTGCGTTGATGCAATACACACACACACACACACACAAATATATATATATACATGTATGTGTATGTGTGTGTGTGTGTGTGTGTGCGTGTG
>CM035205.1:23013249-23025587 GCA_020233015.1 Callinectes sapidus | reverse complement strand
GGCATCTTTACGTGGATGATTTTTGCGGTTATTCTGTGGTGAGAAAAGGTGCGATAGTCCTAATAGTTGTATTATTATTATTATTATTATTATTATTATTATTATTATTATTATTATTATTATTATTATTATTATTATTAAAAGAGATTCCGCCAACATGCCTTCCCCTATTTATTCCTCATCACATCACATGCATACATATTTGACAGGCTGGTGATGCTTGATGGACACTTCACTAGATGACCTTTACATTTTAATCCATATCCATATTTCCACACATGCCTCAGCAAACCTCGACAGCATTCGCGCCGTTGTTAATTAATGATGCATATGTAATTCGTTAAGTGTATCTTATTTATCGATAAAGGTATGAATTATGATTATGGTTCTTGCCTTACGTTCAGACCTCCTCGCCACAAGAATTTCTTCATCCAACATTACTTTTTTCTCCTCGCCCCTTTTATTGGTAGCGTGAGGAGCTTTACGTGAGAATAAGTACTAGGTAACTCTTTCAGTACTGACAGTGAACACGTTTCTACCATGAGTTTTGGTTGTGATTGAACGATTTCATTGATATTAGGAAGGGTCTATGGAGGTCAGAGGATTAATGGTTAGAGTTTTTACTGTTCTAATTCCCACATGAATTTCTAAAGCTGTAGAAAATCTACAAAATTAATACTAAGCAGAATAAATATGAAAAGGCATACTACTACTGAAGGGGTTAAGAGGACAAGCGATAAACGTACTACTGCCTTTCACGTCCCAGCCTAGCACTCTCCACAAGGAAGGTTAGCTGACTGTATCCATTTCATCTGACGCGTTGCTCACATCACTGGTATTAATTAAGGAAGACAACGAGAAAATAATTGTACATTACATTCTATATCAAATGGATGAAGAATGATAATTATGTAAATTCGCGTCAGTTTTACATTCAATTGTCCACTCGTTTTTTAATTTTCGTTTTTTTGTTTTTCTTCTGCAAGTGAATTGAGTAAACGTAATTAATCAGTGCTTCTTTTTTTTATTTCACATATTAATTATTGCAATAAGACGACCTGGTACTATTTCGAAATCTGCAAAACGTGAGCTACCATTGGAAACCTGAAGGTGAAATGTTGAAGAGTAAAGCGAAGTGGCAATTTTTTAACGCTAGCTCAGTGAGGCAATTGGTAAAGCGCTTAGAGCAGCACACTAATGATCACAAGTACAGCTCAAGTATCTCTCTCACAAACAAGTAGCGGAGAACGTCAAGGGCTTTTTTTCTTTTTTTCTGCGTGAAATGTAGAGGCTGAGAGAACCCTTAGGAATAGGAGGGGCAAGTTTGGGGTGGGGGGGTTCCAGGAGCGCTCTTCTTTAGTTCAGCTCGAGGATTCAAGTGTCAAGTCTTGCAATTTTCATTTCGGTGTTAAGCTATTTTGGGAGTCGCCCGGTCGTTGCCACAGAATTCCTTAAAGCAGAAGCCGCACCCGAAATACAGGTACAAAGCAGGGCGAGCTAGTGGGCGGATGCGTGAGTGGATACCTGCGCGCTGGCTGATAGAGATGTTTGTGTGGGTGGCTGGACTGCGGAGTAAATAGATGGATGCTTCTGTAAATATTTTTCTCTTTTGTCTTTTGTGTAACAGTGACTTCAGCCTGGGACAGCAAAAGGCCATCAACCCCTTCACTACTGGGACGCATTTTGACCAGGAGTTTTCAGTATGATAGCACGATTTTCTTGATATTAAGGAAGGTCTATGGAGATCAGAAGATTAATGGCCCGATTCTGTACTATTTTGATTCCCACATGAATTTCTGAGGCTGTATAAAATTGACAAATAATGAATATAATATAATATGAAAATGCACTCCAGTATTGAAAGGATTAAATATGGCTGTTCCACTTGATTATAGTCAAAAAGGGATTATCCAGAATTAAAGAAGTATATTGTAAGAAGAATGTTTGTTTGTATGAATGAATTGGAGAATAGATGTAGGAGTGTTTTTGTAGATGGAAGGATTGGAGAGAAGCTGTACAAAATGGACTGAAGAAATGTAGAAATATTTGTGTAAGTAGGTATATATATATTTTTTTTACATTTAAGGGAGCTGATCCGGCCAAGAGGAAAATGATGGGTGGTACAAAAAATAATCCCACTGAAGTTTGATTTAAAAAAAAAATGGAGGTTTGCAGAGTAGTAATGCTTGTGTGGAAAGGTGGATGGGAGAGTATGTCTAGGAGTGATAATGCGTGGTTGATGTGTCGGTATATGGATATGAAAGTAAAAATACTTGTTCTAGTAAGGGTAAAGTGGATAGTTGATGGGTATAAGGAAAGTATAGTAATGCTTATGTGAGAGGATGGAGATAAAGTCACTCTGCTAATAAATAAATTAAAGAGAAAAAAAAAGAAAAAGAAGAGAGAGAAAAAAAGAAAAACCCTAAATGTTCTGTCTAACATTTCACAGGACCAGCATTCAGTAGGTCCTTTTATCTTACCATCTTTTATCTTGCCCTTGGCTGGACTCCCTTCTTACATAAAAAAAAAAAAAAAAAAAAAAAAAAAAAAAAAAAAAAAATATATATATTAATAGATATATATATATATATAGATATATATATATATATATATATATATATATATATATATATATATATATATATATATATATATATATATATATATATATATATAGTAGAAGGTTTAGTTTATCTCGCGGCAGTCAGTCAGTCAGTCAGCTAGTCAATGTATTTATGGCCCAATTAGAGACATTCAAGTATTCAGAAGGACAACCTAATATTTTCTCAATTTAGCAGTCATTTTTGGCGTGTTGATGGAGCATTCAGACAGTCAGACGGACAGGCAGTCAATCAAGCAGTCAGTCGGCACATCCGTCAGTTAGCTTCACAAATTGCTGTCACGAGGGAGAGTAAATGAAATAAAAATTAATCCTGTATGGCGCGAAACAACGATAAACAACAAAAGCCACAACAACAATGATGGCGAAAACAGTTTACCAGAGAGAGAGAGAGAGAGAGAGAGAGAGAGAGAGAGAGAGAGAGAGAGAGAGAGAGAGAGAGAGAGAGAGAGAGAGAGAGAGAGGAGACGAGACGACGAGGTGACGAGTGAGTATCTGAGTGAGTGCGAGGAAGGGGAATGATGTATAAAGGTCGCGAGAGGCAGTGACAGGCGCCCGTGGGATGGAAGGGCGTGAAGCAGCATTTGAGGCGGTAACGAGGTGCTTCTGGTGTGATGGAGAGCAGGGGTACTGATGACACACACACACACACACACACACACACACACAGAGGGAGTGGGGGGGGGGTGCCGGTACTGTTACTGGAATGGTGGAGTCGTACCTCATAGATGGCAGGGAGGGAGGGGGAATGGTACGGTGAATGTGTACTGTGATAGTGATAGCGTTGCGGTGATGGTGGTAGTGGTGGTGGTGGTAGGCATGGTAATGGTGGTTATGAAGTTAACATGTGTTTATTCATTCATTTATTCACATATTTATTTATCTTATTTATTATTATCATTATCATTATCTATTCATCTTTTTATATACTTTTATTTATTCATTTATTAACTTTTTTTTTCTTGAGAGAGAGAGAGAGAGAGAGAGAGAGAGAGAGAGAGAGAGAGAGAGAGAGAGAGAGAGAGAGAGAGAGAGAGAGAGAGAGAGACTGAAATAGTGGAAATAGATAACCACATTAATTAAGCGAAATCCCATTGCAACCTGTATGGAGACCCACGCGGTGAATGGCCGTGACTGATCACCTTTATCAGTGCGGGCTGGACGCTGCCACCGCGAGGCCGCCGCAGCAATGGCATGTTGCAAACCCGTCACGACCTGCAGGGATTACAGCTTGAAAGAACTGATGGCGCTGGTAGAAATTTCGACGTGGTACTCAGTATTAAAAAGATATGTCGTGGCAACTGATGTGCAGCTCGGAACTTGAGTCTTGAAGTCTAAGGAAGACGTGGAGACAGTCACATAGGAACTGCCAACACGCTTGTGTGTACGTAAAGGCTAAACAGGACATCTTCTGAAGGTAACAGAGAAGTAGATCAGCAGGCTGCAAGTACCTCAGCAGCTTCAGGAGAAGGGGATTCATTAAAAGAAATCCTAACAATTGAATATTAGAATGTAGCTATGTATATATGTACATAGATATGTTTGTAGTGAATATTGCATTATTTCACGACTACATCCATATCTACATTTTACATTATTTTTCTCTCGTTACCACTTGTATATATATATATATATATATATATATATTATTATACTATAGTATCTATATCTATATATATATATATATATATATATATATATATATATATATATATTATTTTTACGTTTGTCCTTTTGGGGGGGCAAATGTCCTTTTTTTACTGTAGGTTTGTCCTTTTTCTCACTGTAGTATCTGGCAACCGTGACACACACACACACACACACACACACACACACACACACACACACACACACACACACACACACCAAGGTTGCCATATTTGTCCATTTAAGAACAGTCTGTCCTTTTTAGGCCATGTTTGTCCTTAACTTTTCCTGAAGAAAAGGACAGACAAAATTTGTCCTTTTCTGTCCTTTTTTCACTAAAGTTTATTACTGACTGCAATTAATATAATTAAGACGCTGACAAATTTATTGTGATTACGTACGTGTCTGTACTGATATTACTGAATGCATTGGGATTAAAAAAATAGTAGGGCAAGGGGTAGATGTCAGTTTACGGACGTGACGGTGACAGGGAAGTGACGTGTCTAGAACCTGTACAGCGAGTTGCCCAGGCTGCACCATCGACATTGGGTTACCGAAATGACGTTGGCGAAAATGATATTTTCCCCATACCTTACATTGCTATCAAAGAACTTTGAATTATGCAAATATAGTTGGAAACTGCTTGACATTTCATATGGAGGAAAAAAAAGACGGAAATGCCATGTAGTTCACGGTGAGTGTCATACTAAAAAATCTATTAAACAAGTGCAATATAATTAATTAAGATCACACGATATCAGGTGGTGTGGGAATTAACTGCTCAGCCTCGAGTGTGCTGTGTGATTTAGATAATGTATGTTTAATATCTACATGTAAGGCTAAATTATGTCTTTCTCTCTGACCCCTGATCTCTTTATATTGGATGGGTGTGTAGCTGCCTGATTCTGTGGACATTACTTGCACAAAGGCATTGTGAGGTGAGCTTTAACTGTGTAGTGATAGTGGGATTATACGTATGTGATGGCTGGTGAAGATGATCACTTGTTTTGTTCCAAAGAGAGGTACATATAACAATGAATATGATAACATCAGACGCAAGAGTTAACCAGTACTCTCAATCATTCATTCCTTTCTCTGGTAAGCTCTGGAACTCCTTACCTGCTTCTGTAATTTCAACTTCCTATGACTTGACTTGATTTAAGAGGAAGGTTTCAAGTTATTCATCCCTATCCTTTGGCTAACTTTTTCGGACCTGTAAGGCGGCTGGCAAATTAGTGGACTTTTCTTTGCTATATTGGTCATCATCCTCCCTTTACATAGAAAAAAGTACGGGCACGTGGGAGGAGTCATCAGGTCTACAAATGCAGCAGTAACACAATAAGATATATCTGCATATATCTACCTGTCATTCCCAGTGCGTGAGAATTTTGTCTGAGGGATACTTGCCTTTATCATATTATTATTTTAGGTTTTCCATAAACTTTCAATGATAGTAATAACGATAATGATAATGACAATATTGATAATGATGAAAAGTAATTTCACAGTATGATTCTGAGAGGTAATACTGACATCAAAAGGAAATTATATACCAGATAAAGCATTTTATTTAATTGATGTTGAAATAATCACTGTCGGTTGACACAAATTAATTAATTCCCAAACTATCACTAACAGTCGAAAGGTTTATTCTGTCCCTCTCCAGCAGCGTGTGTGGGGGCGTTGGCTGGCGAGTCGATGGTTAATTGAGAAGGACATGGGAGTGAAGCAACGCCGCGCCGCCACCAACATTAATCCAATAACAACATAATAAAACATCACGTCTGTTCCCGTCAGTCCCGCTCTAGCAATTATCAACCCCCTCAAAAAAATGTGGAGAAAAGTTTGATTTCAAGAAAGTAACACTTTTCCTCAATAGCATCCCTTGAAAACAAAATGCTACTGATTAACAACAGTTTGAAATGGCTCTTACAAGATTGTCATAAATTATGTCAGATGAAAAATACTCGAAGGGAAAAAATAAGAGTTAGGATTATTATTTCTATTTTGTGTATATTTGCCGCGTACTTATCATTGGGGAAAACATTATCAGATTTATGAACTCGTACTTATTGAGCCAGAAAGCAAGGAAGATAAAAAAAGAAAAAATAGGAACATACTCCACCTTTAAAAGCAGAAGCAGAGAAAAAGGACAAAAAAAAAAAAAAAAAAAAAAAAAAACTAGAAACATAACCACACCTTCTTCAGAAAGAAAAAAAAAGAAAAAAATAGAGGAAAAAGGAAGGTAATGTGGAAGAGAGGAATGTAATGACCCTGGCGCAGTAATGGGGAGCACGTGTCCACTCCCCACTGGAGGCACGAACTGGTGAACCGATCCTTGTGCTCCCAACCCCCTTCTGCTCAATGATCCCTTCACAGCCCGCGCGTTCACATACCGGGAGATTGAGCCAGAAAACAGGTGTGTGTGTGTGTGTGTGTGTGTGTGTGTGTGTGTGTGTGTGTGTGTGTGTTATACAAGAGGGAGAAGCTGGCCAATGGCAACAAAAACAATAAAATAAAAAGCACACTTATTTTTCAGTTCCCTTAAAGTTCAGAGCTAGCCAAAAGACAGGGACAAATGTCTTCAATGTGTGTGTGTGTGTGTGTGTGTGTGTGTGTGTGTGTGTGTGTGTGTGTGTGTGTGTGTGTGTGTGTGTGTGTGTGTGTGTGTGTTATAGAAGTCACACCAACTCAAAGTTTATGACACTTGTTAACTGTGGAACATGAAAGAAGAATAAAAGTTCAAACGGGAAGCTTAATTTGGTAGAACGAGAGGAAGGCCAGACCTATGATAAAGTTTGCTAGAGAGCACGAATGTTCAAAGGTCTGGTAAACTTTAGTTGATTAATTGGAAGTTAAAATGTGAAGGAAAGTTAAACAGAGAAACTTCAAATGTAAAAAAAAACTGTAAAGTTTGGACCAGACCATAGGACGATTAGCTTCAGAAATGCACTGGTTTATACTTAAAGAAATTACTTTAATATCATTAACCAAAACTAGCATATTTTCTATGTAAGAGAGGGAAGCTGGCCAAGGACAACACAGACATTGAAAGAAAAGCCCACTAATTTGCCAGCCCCTTCATGGGTCCGAGAGAGTAAGCCAGAAGACAGGGCCAAATGTGTTGAAACGTTCCCCCTTAAGTTAAGTCATAGGAAGTTGGAAATACAGAAGCAGGTAGGGAGTAGTCTTACTTCTATTGATGAAAAATATTCTTAACACCACAAGAAAACAAAGAGATTGCAAAAGGCAAAGTTGGTCCACACAAGGTAGTACCTGAGTACTCTCGCATCCGTAAGTTTATATAATCACTTCAAAACCAAAAGTATGTGAGATAATTACTAGTTTACGACAGCTTCTTGACCTTGCACGACGCCATCTGATTCCATAGGGAGTGAATTCCTATTTAATTATTTTCCACTTCTATGCGCTTCAAAATACAAATGCCTGAGCATACCAAGGCAGCAAGTGGTGTTTTAATAACGTCTATAGATTCACTTGATTATGCATGTGTTAATGGATGCAAGAGTTTAATCGTATGACATGCGCTGCTGCAGGTCTTTTCATCACCACGCGGAGGTTTCTATATTCGTCTACAAATTAGTGAAAGAAAATTGTAACGTTAAACCACGCATATGAGAAAGCTCAGCTCATACATAACGCACCTGTCACGCCACGAGGGGCTGGGGTGCCGGAATACCAGGCAAGAAAGTGGACAAAAGCAAACAAGCAAGCAGATTGGAGCAAGGGAGTAAGTAGGTTGATAAGGAGATTATGGCTATCTATTTCCACGCACTACATTTGACAAATTTTAATGCACTGAATACTTGAATCCTGATCGCAACACTTTGATAAACTTGTGCATTTGGAACGGTCTCTTCTAAATATAGTGGGATGACGGGTTTAATTTCCGAATAACTGAGGTGTGTGTAAATTTTGTGATGCTTGTTTTTCTCGTGTTTTTATTCGGATGAAGAGAATTTCTATTATGAGTGTGATCGTTTATAAATTAAAAACACATTTATATTTTTATGCCACAAATATTTTTCGGTTGTTCACCACCAACAGCCAGACATGTCTTGCTCTGCTGCTTAATGTTGGGTGAGTGTGGGCGACGGGGCAGAGAGGGACAGGCAAGGGACTGGCGAGAAGCAGGCAGGAGGTGGAAAAGAATTTGATGAGAGACGAGCGATGAGTTGGTAAGGGGCGGACAAAAAGGTCAGGTAAGGGATGGGCAAAGGTCGAACAAGATGCTGCTAAAAAGGTACACTGGAAAAAAAGCGGGTGGTGTGTTGGCCAGGAAAAGGGAGATGTGAAAAAAAAAAAAAAAAAAAAACGAGTACGAAGAACTGGGAATGCATTGCAAAGAGGCAGGCAAGAAGAGGAGAGTGGTCAACATGAAAAATTGATCCATGTAGTACCTAATCAAAAGTTTTTGCACTAAACTTTCAGTCTCCCATAGTAACAAATTCATGAGGAAAAAAGTTCATGTATATATTTCGTAAGAAATATGAATAACAACATGAATGATTTGGTTTACGCAATTTACAAAGAGGTCTGAGATTTATCCGCAATCGTAATGAATGTTTTCACATCAGCGTTTCATCTCCCTCAAAATAGAAACATATTGATAATTCATGCTCACTTAAAACATGAAATGAGTTCTTATACTTACTAAACCTCGTTTTGTTCATCTATTATCCCTTTTATAGAGTGATAGATGAGTGAAATAGATTCGGTAATCAAGCTATTAGTACGGAATCATAATTCATTCAGTTATGGACGGGGTCTTAAGTTCATAACGAGCCATAGATAAACTTGTGTCTAGAATGCGCCATTTTCCCCCGCTACGACCAATGTGTGTTTCACGAATACTTACTCCTACACACCACTTCTACCGCCATCATCACCACCACAACCACCACCACCACAGAGACTGCTGCGTGTAGGCTTGATGGCTTCCTGCAGCTATCCACCCTTTTTTTCATGTTTTTGTGTTCCTATGTTCACTCCTACACACTTTCACCACCATTACCAACACCATCACTACCACTAACGCCCACGACATTATCTTTTGTTTTAATAAAAAGAGGCTTTTTGTTCCATTGAGTTCTTGAAAGAGAGAAAATGCGCTAGTGTGTGTGTGTGTGTGTGTGTGTGTGTGTGTGTGTGTGTGTGTGTGTGTGTGTGTGTGTGTGTGTGTGTGTGTGTGTGTGTTTTGATCTTCACAACGCATTGTTTGTCTTCACGATAACATTCAGAGCAGTATGAGAACTCTGGTTTGCTTGGACGGATAGAGTAAAGAAAGAGGAAAAGACGATTCTATTTTTTTTTATTCTCGAGACTGCAAGAGCATTTAACAAGATTTAGTACACAGGTAATTTTGAAAAGTTATAAGAAATTATGGAATACCAATAATCCATTTCAAAACGTAACTTATGAAACCATTTAGTACTATTTCGCATTTTCATATTTATTCTGCTTACTTTTGGGCGATTTAATGTAGCTTCAGAAACTTATGTGGGGACTGAGATAATGAAGACTCTGGCCATTAATCATCTCATCTTCATAGACCCTTCTTAATGTCAATGGAATAGTTTAACCAGACCAAAAACTCACGATAAAAATGCGTCTCAGTACTGAAGGGGTTGACCTGCAAATTACACTATTTCACGTATTATCATGTCATCTATACTCGTGCTCGCTTGTAACTCGAATATCTGATCTTACCGTGACCTTCCTCGACTCTTCACGTCTTCTTTTCTTTCGTCGTGTCTCTTCTTCCACCTCATTACTCGACACTCACACCATTTCTCTCTTTTACTTCTTTCCACACCAACTAACAATAAATATCTTATCTTGCGTCTGTCCTTCCACTTCATGCCTTATCATTTCATCCTCCTGGTCTTCTCTTTCCGCTTCTTTACATGCCATTCCTGTCTTTTTTTTATCTTCTTTTGTGTATCACCTGTACTAAAACACTCATCTTTCCTCTGTCCTTGCAACGTTTTATTCATTTCCTTCTCCCTGTCACTAGTCTACGTACTAACTCTCCTGGAAAAAGAGAGAGAGAGAGAAATATAAACTGTTAATTGTTGTTGTCCACTTTTCCTTTATCTTCTTTCTGTGGCTAATCTGTACTAGATCATTTTTTCCTCTTTACTCTCGTCTTTGTCACTAATCTCGGGAAAAAAGTGGGAAAAAATAGTTAATTGCTGATACTCGCTTTTTTTCCTCTCTCTTAATACGGATTATCTTTACTAAATAACTATCTTTACGTCTGTCTTTCCATCCCACGTTCTTATTTTATATATTTCCTTTTCCTTCCTTTCCCTTGATACTAATCTACGTACTAAATTGTCTGGAAGAGAGAAAGAGAAAAAAAAAGGAGAAAACACACATAATTGTTATTGTCGTCTTTCATCTCAGTGACTCATTCCCCGCTGATGTAACTCGAAAAGGAGTGATTTGGGAATAATTATATTGTAGTATTACTAGAATTAACTCAGTTGGATTATCTATTACCGAAGCATTCCAGCCGTTCCGTGACCTTGAGGATGAATGACCTTGAAAAAGAGGAGGAAGAGGAGGAGGTGGAAGAGGAGGAGGAGCAGGAGGAGGAGGAGAGGGCGAGGGAAGGAGGAGGAGAAGAAAGAGCGGGAAGGTAAAAAATAGAGGGTAAGCTATGACGGATGAGGAGGGGGAAGAGAGGATTAGTTTTAGAAGGAAAAGTAGGAAAGAAGATGAAAGGGAAGAGAACTAGAGAAAACGGAAAGAAGGAAAGAAGGTAGAAGAGAGAGAGAGAGAGAGAGAGAGAGAGAGAGAGAGAGAGAGAGAGAGAGAGAGAGAGAGAGAGAGAGAGAGAGAGAGAGAGAGAGAGAGAGGGAGATGAGAGAGAGAGAGAGAGAGAGAGAGAGAGAGAGAGAGAGAGAGAGAGAGAGAGAGAGAGAGAGAGAGAGAGAGCAAACAGATGGAAACTGATAACAAAACAGGAAGAAAAGGCCAATTATAGTATTACAGTATGACCTTGACCTGCTTCGTTTCTCGGTATTTACGCAATACAATGTGGATGAGATATGTTGGAGCGAGCTCAGTGTTGCCATATGGGAGGAAGACAGCGAGGAGGAAGAAGAAGGGACAGGAATGAATAAATATAACAAGGTCGTGTTGTCATGGATGGATTAAGAGAAACATGCGTGGAAACAATATAACTTAACGCTTTTCATGGTAATGTCACTCTTCGTTAACCTTCCCAGCAATATGAAAATTACCGAGATAGCGATGCATAAGAGAGGGAAGAAAATAAGTTACTTTGATTTTTTTAACACTAAACTATCTTTCTTTAATGATTGATTACTCTCTACTTGTTCTATAGTTATCTGAAATTTTCAAACTAGGTGGGAATTGCTAAATACACTCTTTTTCATGCATATCTTTCTCGCAGATGCTAATAAACGTCTCATGCGTTGTAAATTGTCTTGTAAAAAGAGCCAAAAGATAAGCAAATTAGGGAAAAGCAAAATCATGAGTCACTAAAGGGAAAACCAAATTACCACATCACTATTTTTTTTTTCAAAGGGAAAAAAAACATATCACCACTTCACTCTACCTACCTACACAACAGTCACCTACATACACACAGCCCTGGTCAAATGCCTTCTATCAACGTACTCTTACAGGAACACCACAGTCGGTCAGCCAGGAAGTCCCAGAGACACGTTCGCAAACTACAGCCACTTAAGATATGATTAACACACACACACACACACACACACACACACACACACACACACACACACACACACAGACATACACACACCACACTAGAGCCACACTTTTGAACACGCACCTTTCTTACCGCTGGAAATCACTCTTTTGCACGCGAACTGCCCAACTTAACTACGTCATGAGAAGGAAGTGCGTGTGGGAGCTTGTTGCACGCACACTGCACGCAACACTCACTCACTGGGTCAGTATGCGAGGACCTTGACGAGAGAGAGAGAGAGAGAGAGAGAGAGAGAGAGAGAGAGAGAGAGAGAGAGAGAGAGAGAGAGAGAGCAGAGAGAGCAGA
>CM035205.1:22932154-22973111 GCA_020233015.1 Callinectes sapidus | reverse complement strand
AGAGAGAGAGAGAGAGAGAGAGAGAGAGAGAGAGAGAGAGAGAGAGAGAGAGAGAGAGAGAGAGAGAGAGAGAGAGAGAGAGAGAGAATATGCAACACTCATCAAAGTTAACAGTAATTAACCAAATGGACGAAACACAATGTCATTTAAATTAAGCATTTCCTGAGTTAGAAAAATAATATATGTATGTATACCAGTAATGGCAGAAGAGCGGAGGAGTGTGTAATGAGTAATGAACTAAAAACACATTCGCTCTCTCTCTCTCTCTCTCTCTCTCTCTCTCTCTCTCTCTCTCTCTCTCTCTCTCTCTCTCTCTCTCTCTCTCTCTAGTTATGATTTTCCTAATATTTTCCTAGTTATATTAAGTTATTATTACCATTGTTATTATCACCATTATTATCATTATCATTATTACTATCATTATCATTATTATTACTTTCTACCGTCACACTCACCGTAAACGTAGCTGAACACGGCCAACTCACAGATGGTGGCCGTAAGGAGACTGAGGGAGACAGAGTAGCGGTCGAGGAGCTGCAGCACGTAGAACCCTCCCTGTACCGAGGAGAGCCAAGATTAAGAGGGGATCTGATAGAGGTCTTCAAGTGATGTAAGGGTGAGGTAAACAGAGCCCTGAACGTCAGTAATAAAGGGTTAAGGCAGGTAATAACGGGATCAAACTTGATGAAATATTCTAAAATGAGAAAAAAATATATTGGTTCTCAAAAGATTGGTAAATGGATGGAATAGACTCAGTAACCTCTTCAGTACTTGGAAGCATGTTCATATAAATTTTTCTTATGATTTGGTGATTTTGTTCAGCTTCAGATACTCGTGTGGGGATTAAAATAAGACAAACTCTGGCCATTAATCTTCTGACATCCATAGATCCTTTCTAATGTCACTAACATCGTCTAGTCACTCCTAAAACTCGTGGTAAAAATGTGTCCCAGTACTGAAGGGGTTAAAAGAAATGTAGACTAATTCATGGTGGTCAGTTACGTATGGATCTTTCAAGCACCTTTATTTCCTGAAGCTCTCAATGTCAGTAATTAAGATAAGGCAAATAATATCGAATTTGAGGTTAATAAAGTATGATGGAAAAAAAATAGTCATGAAATAGAGCGACGCATCAGACCATTAGTCTCGAGTAATAAGAGAGTTTTAAAAATAGCTTAAATACATTAATGGATAGATTGATAACTGGAAAATAAATATCTTTTCATACTGTAACTGCCACGTGAAAAACCTGCGATAACTTCTTACAAATTATCTTATTTCCTTACGCTCTTTCGTAACGACACAGCAGAATGACGGAGCGACGACGTGAGAAAAACAGCGCAAGACGGGAAGAAATGGAAAGAGAAAACGGCGTTGAAAAGCACCCAACACATAAGTGACATCTGCCAAGGACATGAACAAGACAAAGTATCGCGGGGGATAAGGTCAGGGTGCAGGAGGGAAGAGAAGAAGTATAACACAGGAGGGATACGTGCATCTTATGTGTAGGTGAGTAAAGTGAAGTCTCAACCAGCCACGGATCGCCTCTGTGGAAGTAAAAGGTGGTGTCTGCCTTCCAGGGACGCCACAGTCTTAAAAGAGTGCTTGGCGGGTCAGTGCGTTGTATGAATAATGATAAGGCCAGGACGCGGTGACGAGAAGACGATGCTTGGCGGTTCAGGGTTACCACACACACACACACACACACACACACACACACACACACACACACACACACACACACACACTTGCTTACGTAAAAAGAATTATTCATGGTTATCTGCAAGTGCCGTGAATTGCAGAATTGTTTTGCTCCCTTTTCTTTACGACACTCTAATAGCTGTCATGACTCGCGACGCTAAGCACCCACTGCTGTCAAAACTCTTCCTCTCATACAGCAGTGTTTAGGAAATTAGTTAAAGTTAGCTGCTCTGAACGCGGCAAGAAATTATTCCTCTATTTCTCTCTGTCTCTCTCTCTCTCTCTCTCTCTCTCTCTCTCTCTCTCTCTCTCTCTCTCTCTCTCTCTCTCTCTCTCTCTCTCTCTCTCTCTCTCTCTCTCTCTCTCGCTCTCTCTCTGACTACAACTACCTAATATTAAACTTGAAATTCATATTACACATCATAACCTTTTAAATACACCTACAAAATACCGATTAATGTGTCTTTGCTCAGAAAACTAAGTAATCCGCTAACTAATGAACTAACTAGATGAGAGCGCATGCATTCAGGAGCTAAGTGATACTCAAGAGTTCTGCTAAACGTTATTAGGGAACTTGGAGTATCGTGCATGGAGGCAAGAGGTTCCCAGCATGTTATTAAGAGGCGCGAAGTGGGTCAGGAGGTCACAGGTAGGATACTGAAGCTTACCAATGTTCCCGTGTTACTTGATCTCAGGAGTGGAAAGCAAACGGAGAGGAAGAAAAAAGAGGTCAGTGATGTGTGTGTGTGTGTGTGTGTGTGTGTGTGTGTGTGTGTGTGTGTGTGTGTGTGTGTGTGTGTGTGTGTGTGTGTGTGTGTGTGTGTGTGTGAACCATCACTTTAATTAAAGATGGGTAACTGCTAATGTGAAATACATGTAATCTGATGACTGGTAATGAAAAAAAAAATAGTGTGATGAAATGGAGGTTGTGATGTTGTTGTTGTTGTTGTTGGTGGTGGTGGTGGTGGTGGTGATGGTGGTGATGGTGGTGGTGGTGGTAGTGGTGGTGGTAGTGGTAGTTGTGGTGGTGGTGAACTTTAGTTGTATGCCAGTAATAATAATAATAATAATAATAATAATAATAATAATAATAATAATAATAATAATAATAATAATAATAATAATGTTTAATAGTAATAATAATAACAATATAATAATAATAATAATAATAATAATAATAATAATAATAATAATAATAATAATAATAATAATAATAATAATAATAATAATAATAAAAATAACGTAACACTAACACTGATAATAGCAACAACAACAACAACAACAACAACAACAACAACAACAACAACATCAATAAGACTCACTTGTGTGCAGCATGCGAGGGAAGTGACGAAGATCGCGGCACACACACTGAGGCTGACCCAACCCCGCCGCGGCCGCAGGTTCGGGAAGGCATCAATGATAGACACTACTGTGGCTTCCATCTGCACAAACTGGAGCCAAGTGGGGGATAAGGTATGGTCTCTCTCTCCCCCCCCTTCCCCCCCCCCCTCTCTCTCTCTCTCTCTATCTTTCTCTCTCTCTCTCTCTCTCTCTCTCTCTCTCTCTCTCTCTCTCTCTCTCTCTCTCTCTCTCTCTCTCTCTCTCTCTCTCTCTCTCCAATTCCATCTATCACGATAATTTTTGCATGATTACTTACTGCAGAGTCGATGCCGAGGAAGAAGAGCATCAGGAAGAAGAACACAGACCACAAGGATGGCAGTGGGAGGAGGGCCAGCGCTTGAGGGTAAGTGACGAAGGCCAAAGCGGGTCCTGCGTGTTAGTAAGAAAACGAGAAGGAAGTCAAATCAAATGGAAGGCTAAGGTGAACGTATCATGTGAGTCTGCGTGGGAGGGTACGGGGTGGAATATCAAAGTGTGTGTGATTTAGTGACTGAATGAATACCTCTATGTGAGTATTGTTAAACATTGTATTGGTGTCCTTTGATTTCTTTTGATGAGTTCCATTGAAAGGGTAGTGTGTTTTTCAAAGGTATTTCTTTTTATTTTTAGTGATATAACTAGAACTCTATCTAATTAATAGAAAAATACCCATGGCAACCTGCCTTATTCACCCTATGGTCCCTGAAAATAAGTCTATAGGAATACGGAGCCATATAACTCGCCTGCTGTGGTCACGTCTGCCACAGAAACATCCAATGCCATCGAGAGGAAGCCCAGGATGGAGAACACAACGAATCCAGAGAAGATGGAGGCAAAGCTGTTGACAAGGGGCACGAGGATAGCATCGCGGAGACCATTGTTCCTGAACTTGTTAAAGGAAGCCATGGTAGGCACGGTGCCCCAGCCAGTGCCAAGCGAGAAGAACACCTGCACAGCGGCATCACACCACACCTGAAAGAGAACACATATGCGTGTTTGAGATTGACATCATTTTCTATCTTCCTACGACTTCATGACTTTCAATATATGGCCAAGAACGTTTACAGCTAAACTTGCTCAATGATACCATGACTGTTTTCTTCCAAACTTCAAGCGACTGAGAATCAATTGAGCTGTTCGCATATTTATCAAATTTTCTGGCACCTGATTCAATTAACCGTGAAAGAATACACAATTACGTAACGGAGTAGCAGGAAAAGACAATGCTTGTTGGTTACTTATTCGCTAACTAAGAATGGGAAGCTTTAAAGAAATGATGTGATGCAAGTTAATGATATCTACAGTGGAAAAATAAGAAGGAACGTTTAATTTCGGTGTTGAATACCAAATCTAATGAAAATGTTATATTATCAAGAAATGAAAACATTATTATTATTATTATTATTATTATTATTATTATTATTATTATTATTATTATTATTATTATTATTATTATTAATTGTTATTATTATTATTATCATCATCATTAGTAGTAGTAGAAATATTGTTATCATTATTATTACTATTATCACTGTTATTATTACATCGAGCTCCTTGTCAGAACATTTCACTAGCTTCGTTCAATATGAAGATGAGCAGAATCATGGCAAGGCCTGCCACTCACCGTTGGCTCTGTCAGCTTGGCGAAGTCCGGTACGATGTAGTAGTAGATGCCATTGATAGCACCGGGAAGCGTGACGCTTCTCAGGAACAGCACCACCAGCATCAGCAGCGGGAAGGTCGCAGTGAACCACACCACCTGAAGCAACACAGAGATGGTGTTCACGTCAAGACATTTTTCCCATTCTTCTGGCTAACTCTTTCGGATCTAAAAGAGGACTAGCAACTAACTGGGCCTTTTTTTTTGTAGTTTCATGTTGTCCTTGGCCAGGTTCCCCTCTTACATAAAAAAGTGTCAATATTTTCCCCCTCAACTCTTACAATATTGTTCCGGCAAGCAATGCGATTACAAAGTTTCCCGAGTGCAAACACATCTTCAAAACAAGTCAGAAAAAGGTGGAGAGGCCAACTGAACACTGGCTGGCCGAGACTTGGAAGAGTCTTAGAGGAGATCAGTGGAGCGCGGGGCCCAGTGACTGAGGATCGGGGCTTTCACACGTCATGGGATCACACAGGTGTGTATTGAAGGTGTGAAGAACCAAGGCATTGATTTTGACGTGAGCAAGGATGGGTTACACGCCGAAAGGAAAACGGACTGACAATCAAAGCAACAGTTGTTGGGTGATTCCTTCCTGGGTGAAATGCTCCGGCTAGTACATTCCCTTGCCATTCATCTATGAAGGACTCAAACCCTAGAATCATCTCTCGCCTAGGGTGATTCGTTCCCTTGTCGGTGTTTTCGTTGTAATAGTTATGAAACTCCATTACCATGGCAAGATTCGACCACCAATGGGTTTGTGTGAAAAATACTTTCGGATTTGCTCCTTTCTTAAGAATTTGCAGCCTGAACTAAATCCTGAAGATGTGATGAAGGATTTTGAAAGGACCTCTCACAACGCCTTTACTACCTCTTTCGGTTGTGCTTATGTGTTTTTTGTCTTTTCATTTGATTTAATTACCATTTCTTTTATCTTATATATCAACATTAATGTTAATGCATTGCAGCAACAAGGGCATGTGGTGCTGGTGTCGCAATGACACATAGATTGCGTGGCCACAACTACTAACCCATCGCCAGGTTTTCCACACAAGAGGAGAGGAGAGGAGGGAGAGGAGGTTCATGAGTTACGTATTCATTATATGCATTGAAATACGAAGGGAAGCAACGACACCAATATGAAAGCCAATGCTCATTACCACTTTGAAGTCACACATCGACCGAAAGTTTAATGATGTAATTTTTTTCCCACCCTCTCTCTCTCCCTGTTTTCCCTCATTGGTATCTCGCAAAATAAGGTGACGAGAGGGCGACGACCAGCCGGCGCCGCGTCCAGACTCCCTGCCCAACCCACGGCTGCGGATCAATCTAGAAGCACACACACACACACACACACACACACACACACACACACACACACACACACACACACACACACACACACACACACACACACACACACACACATACACACACACACACACACACACACACACACACACACACACACACACACACTCAAATACACAAAAAAAACCTGGTATAGATTTATGATGTGGGGACTTGGTGAGATCAAATGAGATATAGCAGAGACACTTTATAATCTGCTTTCTGTTCTCTTTTTTCTTTCATCTGCTTCTACCCACGCACTGACGTATGCTCTGCCAGACGCATGAAAGCCACATCAGGGACACGTTCAAGTTATCATTAGAGGAAGGAACTTTGCTGATTATAAAACTACACAGAAGAAACACTATAAAATTCTCTCTCTCTCTCTCTCTCTCTCTCTCTCTCTCTCTCTCTCTCTCTCTCTCTCTCTCTCTCTCTCTCTCTCTCTCTCTCTCTCTCTCATGTTATTTTTCATTTTTTTACCAAAGAAGCTACTCTCTGGAAAACACACTAATCCTACAACATGGGATAGACAAGTACGGTTCATCTCTACACAGCAGGGATTCAAAACCACCAATATTCTAACACAGTGGTAAATCACGTCCTCCTCCTCTTTCCCTTTATTCTCTCTCACTTGATTTCAGGTGTGATGCCCAGAAACCTTTAGCGCATCTCTGTCTCCCCCAACACAAGCCTCACCTTTCCGAGCACCTTGACGCCCTTGAAGATGGAGAAGAAGGTGACGCCCCACACGATGGCTGAGGCAAGGACAAGGGACCAAACTAGAGTGCCAGGCTCCTCGATCCCGTTAGACAACCCTAGGATCTTGTAGCTGCAGACGGAGGAGAAGGAAGAGAAGGAGAAGGAGGATAAGGAAGAGGAGTTCATTAGTTATACATGTCTACATAACAACAACATTAAAACATCACCATCATCATCTGCAAACACTGCCACCACCACCACCACCACCACGCCTCTCACTCACTGGAAGAATTCGTCGGATGGGAAGACGAGGCCCTGCATGATGTTGGAGGAGTTGAGCTTGTCAAGGAGAGTAAGCCTGGACTCCTCACCCTCCCCAGGCTGCGAGAGAGAGAGAGAGAGAGAGAGAGAGAGAGAGAGAGAGAGAGAGAGAGAGAGAGAGAGAGAGAGAGAGAAAAAAAATACATATATATTATTTCCTTAGTAGGACAATGGAAAAACAGTGAAAACAACAATAATTATCACTACTACTATTACTACCACTGCTACTACTACTACTACTACTACTACTACTACTACTACTACTACTACTACTACTACTACTACTACTACTACTACTATTACACACACACACACACACAGACACACACAGACACACACACACACACACACACACACACAGGGAAGGACTCACAGTGAAGCATTGTGCGGTGTTCCAGTAGTTGTCGCAGGAGGACCAAGGCACGGTCGAGGAGAATGAGTAGACGAGGAAGACCAGCGGGTAGGCCACCACCATGCCATAGTACCCGCTGGCTATCAAGTTGACTAGCATCTTGGCGTATCCCACTCCTGCATGGGGAAGTTGTAAGAGTCAGAGTAGCGCTTGGTGGAGGAGGAAGAGGAAGAGAAGGAGGAGGAGGAGGAGGAGAAAGAGGAGCAACATCAAAGGAAAAGCAAACATTAAAATTAACATTACTACTTATTACAAGGTTATTTTGCAGTGCCCACCGTACTCTCCTGGTCTGTACTGACTATACCAACCGAATAAGGTCTTTCTTGCAGTTACAACCACTGAGAACTTATTGTAGCTCTAATATTCAAAGCAAAATTCCCTGACCTAAATTCTGAGTGGTTAATTAATCTTCGTTCCTTTATCATTACGAAGAGAAAGCATAATATGTACCATTAATCTACATGCCAGCCACGAGTTATGCTAAACCACATGGCAATGAGGGAAAGAAAAAGCATGGCGAGGATGAGAGAAAATTGAAGATGAAGAGAGGAGTAACTCAACTGACTGTAAGTATTGGTGCCGCAACAAGGAGGTCATACGACGCCGCTTATGTAACTAATTACGAGGGTGAAGGAATGAATAGAGAATAGCGTGTGAGGGGCGTGTGCAGGGCTGTAACTTCAAGGGTGAGTGAGGATGGCGTGACTAGCGTGGGTTAGGGTGAGAGTAAGGGCTGGGAGTGAGATGGGGAGGGAGAGTTAGCGTGACATGTGCCATTTCTTGAATAAACGGCACGACGCTTTGAATGTCATGTAACTTTTGACTCTCCCTCAATATTTACAGTCCGGCAGTGCAACACGAGCAGGGAAACACTAACAAGGCGGCAGGGTGGCATTTGGGAAAGGTTAAAACTTATAACCTTGGGGCGACTGCAAAGGACGCGCAGGACAAGAGAAGGTGGAAGGGAAAAAAAACAGACACTGCATGCTAGGAGCTTTGAAAAAGGAAGCAACAAGAGAACGATGAGAGGAAGAGACGTTTTAAAGAGAAGAAAGTATTATGATGTTACCATCTTTCTTTGATTGACTTGTTAAGGGAATGCTGAGCGAATGTCAGTTGTATTGTCTGTGTGTGAAGCGTTCCAGTAAAGTACAGGTACGTATGTTGTCACCTGGTTGCCTAAGTACGTGGGTGTCATGCGATATCTTTGAATGAAGCGTGGGAATAAAGCACAGGTGACATTTCAGACATTTTGTATAGCACTACATCATAAAACTAATGATAAAAATAGGATGTAAAATACAAATTCATATTACACTAAAAGGTTAGACATCATTGACATGAATGATTTTTCTTCAGTGTATATGCTGGGAAATCATAATTTTAGTCAAGGATTGAATGACTGAATGTCTGTGGTGCATCAAGAGAATCACAGCACAATTACCTAAATTGAAAGTTAACCACTAATTATTTCTTAGAATAGGAAAATTACAAGGTCTTTATCTAGATTCATACTAAAATATCATCCCCTTTAAAGGAAGGTGGTCAGGACTAACCGACACACTTGTCTCATAGTAATAGAAACAATCACGTTCCTAGTCCCAGCACAGGAACATCATTTTGATATTATGGAAGAGAGAGATCGACAGAGAGAAAAGGAAGACAATGGAGATGAAGAGAAATCTCGAAAGCCTCCTTAGTTTTGTCTTAAGGACATCCATCACCACCACCACCACCACCTCCAACATCTACTTTTCCTCCAACTCCTCTTCCTCCTCGCCCTTCATCAAGCGCCAAGATCAGCCTCTACTTAACCTCGTTTATTTAAGCCGTCAGACACTCCCGTGGTAGGAAGATGGTGCTATATGGGTCCCAATGATCCTTCTCCTACACACACTTTTATAATCTTTTCAAACCCCACTTCACTCACTACTTCATTGTGCTCCTCCTTACCACGCCCCTTGCCTCTCCCCCTGCACAGCCCCACTCACCTCTGAACATGGGCGCCACGTTGTACAGAGTGAGGAGGCCAGAGGAGGTGAACTGCCCCACTGAGGACTCGAGGAAGAACAGCGGCACCCCGACCAGAGACACCATCACCAGGTAGGGGATGAGGAAGGCACCTACAGGGATAAACACACGCCGCTTGAGAGACACGGAAATTGAAACACAATTGGATTTAGTCACACATAGAACTCGATAGAAACTCGCTAATAGGGAAACTAGATCATTCATGTCCTAACCTAAGAGTTAATACATAAAGAAATGAGTTCTATATTGATAAGAATTATACACTTCATAATTTTTTCATTAGTAAAATAAATGAGTAAGTGTTCTGTTCATCTACTCGAATAATGAAATAACTTAGAAAATACGCAAAGGTCACTCAAAGAGAGAGAATGTGGGTTGATGGATGAGTTGGTAACTGGATAAAATGATGTGTTAATGGATAAGTGGATGGATGGTTAAATGGATGGATGAATGACTGAAAAGGTGGAAGGATAAGTGAGTGATTGAATGTGTTGATGGATGAATTGGTGCGTGGATGAGATTGGGTGAGTAATTCAATAGGTGAGTGTAAGGAGAGATGTGTGGATGGGTGAATGGATGCATGCGTGGATGGATGGATGGTTTGCTAGACTAGTGTGAATGGAGGAGTTGAGTGGTTGATATGAATGGATGCGTGACCAATGACTCTAAACTAAGACCAACACATTATCACTAAATAAGAGAAAATAAAGAATGAAAATAAATGAAGAGGAAAATATTTACGTTCCTATGTGGGCACTAGTAAACAAACCATCAAGTCTAACCAAGCACAAGAGATCGAGCTGGATAAACAGGAGTTGTTCAAGGACGATGATGTAACCACTATTATTACGCAAGAGTTATATAATTTTCTTCAATGGCCCAACAAGTTTGGTAAAAAGGGATATGCAGAATTTTGTCACCTGATCACGCTTATAAAAATAGAATACATAATAGAATAGATATAGAAATACAACATAGAAAAATAAAAGAAGCTACAGTAAGCTTGTCTGTTAACCGTCATTTGGTGATGGCCTCATTGCTGTTTTGTTTTATGAAGCTGGATTACACTGAAATAACTGAAATATGGCATATAAGTAGTTTTTTTAGTATGGAAACAAATCTAATTTACACTATGAAAATGTGAGGTTTCCCTACATCCCTTCTTTCTACTCACTTCTCGATGGGCAGATCACGTTGTGCTTATGTAATAAATCCCGACGTGATACCCATGGAAGATATATTGAGCATTATCTCGACTATCATTACTTCACTTAACAATGAATGTCATGGAGGCAAGAGTCACATATCCAGAGAATATTACCACGACTTTCAGCTGAAATCACGTTCTGTCCCATCATCCCTTTGTCACACATTGCTCAATACCGCTTCACCTTTTGCCATTATGTAAACTGTGTATTTTTAGACGATGGGGCAAAAACAAGAAAAGCTGAGGTATTGTTGTTTAACTTGTGATAAATAAATATTTCATTATTATTATGAAATCAGATCTTTCTCGTAAGGCGTCATTCAATTTTAATGTTCCTGCCCCAATAATGACACAAACGTGATAAGTCTAAGTCATGCTAAAGAAAAATGTTAACTGATTAAAGTTTTATTGGGGAGTAATTCATGAATATCAAGGAATGAGAGAGCGTTGGTTACACCTCCACAACATTGTAAATGTAAAAATAGATATGTAACAATTGTACATGATATTTCAAGAGGTCAGCAGCAAGACCTGGTGAGCTCCATGGCTCAGCACTAGAATCCTGCCGGAGATTTTTTAGTTTCCGTCGAATAGTTGAAAAATACCCACAAATCTTTGATAGTGATTACACAAGGGAGCTCTGGCAGACGACACGAACCTCTGTAACGGCGTCACAAAATATCCTGTCAGACTATTTTAGTCTCACTTAAACAGAGGGACAGTCATTTAACACATAAACTGTATTCACAACATGAGACAAGCAAATATGATATTAACTCAATATGTAAAGACTCAACAATCAAAGCACGTTTCAAATACTCGCAGTCGCCATGCAACACAACTCAGTGACTCCATTCAAGAACCATCATCCTCACCACCAGCTGTCAGATGTGTGCATTCAGACAGGCTTCGCACAACGCGGTACAGACAACCCTCTCAGTTACCAAGCAGTCAAGGACGCCTTAAAGTGATCTGGGTGCGTACTTCTCCCGACGCAATTCTACGCCGTAACAAGTGACCCAGTGATCCGTTTTAATTCGAGATGTTTCTTACGGCTGGACGACACCGCGCACCCAGAATGCAATGTCTCGAGTTGATGTATTGTTAGTTATGTGACGGTATGATTAGGAATAGAAATTCCAAGTGTAAAGCATATCGTGTTTTAAATGGGGTTTTATGGTGTTCTATTGATTATCACTATTATAATTTGTTTGTTATATTTTCTCTTACAGGACTGAAACCTTGAATTTCTTGGATTAAATCTTTATATAAGTTTTTTGTTAAAACTTCATTGATTTGCTTTTTTTGTTTCGGTTTGTTTATTCCCAGAGTAAGGGACGTATGCATTCTACATTCTAGAAACATCTATACAAACACAAATTCACACACACACACACACACACACACACACACACACACACACACACACACACACACACACACAAAGAGAGAGAGAGAGTCCTCATCAGACGACGTTTTTAGCGACAATATAGAAACAAATTCTCTCTTCCTTCCTTCCAGTCTCTTTCATCAGAGGTCATTCTCGGTGTAGCGTTGTGTTGATCCCTGTGAGTTTAGGTCCTGGTCCCACCACGGCAATGTGGACGAGGAATATGTATGACAACAAGTGCGAGTCGCTGCCAAAGGAAATATTCTTGTTTGTGGCTGTAAAAAACCTCCACAACCTCCATCAGCTTAATATTTCAATAATAACGATTCGTGGCTTGTTTAATAGTGGACAAACAAACACACACGCACGCACATACACACACACACACACACACACACACACACACACACACACTGACGGGTCTTAAGCAAATATTTCACACAAAAGATCCATTCTTTACGTCCTTCTACTACCACCACCACCACAACCGTCCATAATGCAACCACCACCACCACGATCTTTTTAGTGACATCCATTCATAGTCAAGCCCCAGAGCTAACCCAGTGAAGGCGACGTCCTTAAACTACTGATCTTGTTACGTCCAGCAGCATCACCGTATGAGTACGTACGTATGCACAAGTATTCACACACGAGTATTTACCCAACGCGTTGCTTACTGAGAACACTGCGTAGAGACTCAAGGTTGCCTCTCTACTCTCTTCTCCCATTCATAGCTTCCTGGTACTACTCGAATCTACTCCTCTATTCTTTTGTCTCTTTGCTAACCAAACACTGGGATTTTTTTTCTCTCTCTAAGTGTATCGTTCATTTAGATTCTCTTTTTTCCCTCGCTTCTTTCTTCCTCCGTGTTTTTTTTTTTCTGGTTTTACTTTATATCTTTTTTTTCTTTTCTGTTCTATGTTCCTCTTTCTTTTCTTTATTTTGTTTTTCTTTATCATCCTTCCTTCTTCTTTAATTATGTTTTATTCTTTTCTTGTTTGTCTTTCCTCCTTCCTCCTTTTTCAACTCTTTCCTTTACTAATATTTCTTGCTTACTTTTGTATTTCCTCATATCTCTCTTCTCTACTTCTACTTCTCTTTATTCCCTTTTTCCCACAACCTTCTCTCTTCTCTTCCTTACTCTACTTAATTTCCTTGGCTTATTTTCTGCTCTTACTACTCCTCCCTCTTTTCTTCCATCCTTCCTCCTTCTCTCCCCAATTCCTCTTCCTCACTCATTATTAATTGATCAATTATTCAAGTCACCATAAACTTGATATGGAATGGACCCCGTCAAGTCACAGCGCTGACCGAACCAGCACTTTCTCCTTAACACGTCTCCTTTGTTACTCTGTACGCTTGTATTTCGTTACATCTCTTCTCTCACTGAAAGCGTACCGTGAATGTCCTCATGTAAGCAACAACTACCAGCCATTGAGACGGGTTTGCCACACAATTTTGAAGGGAGTCCGGCCATTGACTGACCCCGCTTGACAGAAATCGAACTGTTCAAAGGTAAACTGAAATATTGTTACTAGGTCTGTGGTGGCTGCGCTGATTTGTATATTGTTGAACATTTAGCTGATGTATGAAAATTATTATTACTATTATAGTCTTTCGATAAAGGTAAGATGTTAATTCATCTCTACTGAGCTACAGAAGCATGTATTTAAGACCCTGTAGTATGAGGAATTAATATTTTATAAATTGTACTATATTGTTAATGGAAAGATTGAGATGTAGTGTGAGGATAGACAGTCCTTACCTCCCCCACTCCTGTAGCAGAGGTACGGGAAGCGCCACATGTTGCCCAGGCCCACCGCGTACCCAGCCAAGGAGAGGAAGTAGTCCTTGCTGGAGGCCCAGTTCCCCCGTTGCTTGTTCTCATCCTGCCCCATGTTGTCGTAGCGTTGCCCACCTGGGGAAAAAAAAAATAATTACTAAATGTAAGTCCCAGGAGAGAAGAAGAATTACAGTGCGGATAAACCAGTGCCTTGAATTCTATGTTATATAGGTTTCAAGAGTTAGTTATCCAGTTATCCTGCTCTATGTTGCCGTAGCGCTGGCCACCTGGCGGGAAGAGAACGAAATAGTACATGTGTCCAGGAAAGAAGAAAAATTGAAGTGCGGATAAGCAAGTGCCTTGAATTCTCTGTTATATAGGTTTGAAGGGGTTAGTTATCCCTGCTTCATGTTGCCGTAACATCATGTAGCTGGCAGATTGATAATGTACTCCGGCTAGTATGTTTCATTAATGTACAGCTCTATCTGAAATTCATTTTCTACCTACCACTCTCTTAAAAGTTTTGGGGGGTGGGGGGTAGGGGAGAGCGTTCAGCGTGAATGTAGCATGTTTGTAAGTGCTCCCCTAAAAGTGTGTGCCTTGCTCCTCATGCAAGAGGCAATAAAGCAACACCTGGGACAGGGTGAATCACCCAGTAACTGTTTCGATACGATGACGTTTTGCGCATAATTCACTACACGGAATAAAGCTGAAAATTTTGGGATTCTTTTTCTTATGTCAAGTGAGCTGTTATTTTAAGTTATAACTAGAGAGCTCAAATGAATTTGTTAAGTTACCGACCTTGTCATTTGTCTCATTTGCACACGTTGTCATCGAAATAAACATTTCGATATTATTGCGTCCCATCTCGCAATATTAAGTACATCACATCACCTCACATACACATTTCCATAATACAACACTAACTAATCCGCCTCTGCCAAATATCCTGTTAAAAACACTACATGTCTACTACTATTACACACTTCACTTCACACTACTACACACTTCATACTTAGCACCAAAGAATTCGTCGTCAATCAAATGAAATGGTAAAGTGAGAAAAAGCAACATGTCACAGTGACGTAGGCATTCTTTTCCGCACCAAGAGCCAGCGAGGACTGACCACGCAACCAAACACCTCGATAGAATGTTTAATATTTTTTTTTTTTACCCGAGACCGTGATTAACTGGCTTGGATGCAAATCTCTACATCATCAGTGCATAAATACATGGTCTGGATTATGATGTAATCAAAATCCACACCCAGGGGTTAATTCAAGGCAGTTACATATATGAATGAATAGACAGAGTGGCGGGAGACGTGCAGACTCCACCCACATTACCGTGAGAAATACTTGGAATGAGGACTTACCATAATACTCATTGTACTGTATTCTCAATCAAAAGTTTCACTGTCCTACCTCGACAATTTTTTTGCAGTGTATTGCATCTACAAGACAGTATTCACAATTTTGTTTTCATTATTATTGAAATTCTAATAACCATAACATTGCACAGTGAATATGGTGTAGTGTAAATTTACTTATATATATATATATATATATATATATATATATATATATATATATATATATATATATATATATATATATATATATATATATATATATATATATATATATATATATATATATATATATATTCTTCTTAGGAAGAAATTGAGCAGATGTAAGACTTAACAAGAGGAAGTTTGTGTTGTAGATATCGTAGTAACATTAACAATATTTTTAAACATTTTCTTCTCATCGTAATCACCAATCCCTTCAGAACTGGGACACATTTTTACCGTAAGTTTTTGTTGCGATTAGACTATTTTATTGACATTATAAAGGGTCTATGCAGGTCAAAATATTAGTGGCCAGAGTCCACACTATTCTGATCCCTACATAAGTTTCTGAAGCTCTATAAAACTAGCGAACAATAACCAGAATAAATATTAAAATGCATCCCAGTATTGAAGGGGTTAAAAAAAGATTACTAGCCGAGTTCTTTTTTCATGACATTGCCTTTAATAAAATGTCACTAAAATCATGGAAAAAACACTAAAAACTCTACCAACTTCCATCGCAGCTTGTTCAAAGTCGACATAAGAAATCTGATAATACTGACCTAGATGTGTAGCTGATAATATACAATGAGTAGGCGCATTCAGTTAGCAAGCACAATTAATCATAGTCACTTTCATGCTTTCACTCGCATAACTAACAATCAAAACAACTCCTCTCGGCTGCTCTCATTAGAGATCACCACAACAGCTCATCCTTCTTTTAAAACTATTGCCTCTGTCTGTCTTGTCTCTGTTGAGACACAGTGCTCAATCTTGGACCTGCTCATTTTCAGTCCTCTCCTCTGAAGTGCACATCTCTACCTCTCCACCTCTGCTTCCAATTCTTCCCTACTCCAATGACTAAAACAACACATCAAAATTCATATGTATACTCACATTATCATAATGAAAAATCCATTTTATAATAATCATATAATGTACCAAGAGTGAATTTTTGCCTATGGTATTGAATGAAAAAAAAAAAAAAAAAAACTACTAGTTTAACCTCAAAAAGTATGGGGACTTGGCTTTTCACGCCAGCTGGGTCAACACTAAGCCAATGGTTTAAAGAGAAGGCTAACCATTACATAAATGGTCCCTGTCACAGGTGGTCCATCAGCTGTTTCAAGGGTCCATCCGTTATGCAAGCCTGCGAGGATGCTGCCACCTATACCGCACCCCCACCACCACCACCACCACCACCAACAACAATAACAACATCCTGACTATCAGTATCGACACGACGGCCAACAACACCATCATCGACAACAGAAATAACAATGTCCCATACCCCACCCCAGAAAAAAAAACTCAGCATCAACAATGACAAAAACAACAATAATAACAACCACAACAACAACAACAACAACAACAACAACAACAACAACTACTACTACTACTACTACTACTACTACTACTACTACTACTACTACTACTGCTGCTGCTACTGCTACTTCTGTTACCCCACCTAAATCACCATTGTTATCACTGCCACAAGAAGAGCAACATTCTCAGAACAACACAGGTACCATGAGAAAGCAATGCCAGGACATCCATTCAGAAAGTAGTGCGACAAACTTCTTAGCGTGGTGGAGTTTTGCAAAGAAGGTGATGAGGCGGAAATACAACAATACCACTCACAGAAAAGCTAACGCAGGGTCAGTTCAGCTCCTATTCAGTGGCGATGAGACATGTGTGTTATTCCCTGTGCTTCCTGGCTCAGGCGGGAGCAGCCAACTAGGAGGCGCCATTCTTGAGTGATTACTATTGTTATGTCCTCACTGACCATGAATCTGGCAGGTTGATCAGCTGGCTGGTGTGAGGATATGTTGTATAATGATTTCTTTTCTTTTTTTTTTTTTGTTCAATCTTAGGGTGTTTTCATGAATATGGTGTTAAATCCGGTGATAATCTAACAAGCTTTTAAGGGGAATAATTGCGAATCTCAAAGAAGTGTTTATAACGTTTCATTAGTGAGAGAGAGTAACATAAGAGCGATTGTCCTCAAAGAGTCAAGCCGAAATGACAAAGGTGTCTTGAAAGTTGTAAGGGTGGTAATGATGGTGATACAGGCAATGATGGCAATGACTCACTTCCTCCTATTTCTTCTCTTCCTCTTGTGAGCGTCGCCTTTTAGAGCTTCAGTCTCCTTACTTTCCTTATCCCTATGCTATTTTATCTTACTTTTTGGTTATTGCATTTAGAATTAGTTTATTTTCTACGACCAATTTCTCAAGAATGTTTCCAGGTTGATTTTATCAGGCATGTTTTGCACCTTCAAAGTAGATCTAAAGGATACTGTTTACCTCAAGAAGTTCGTATAGTACATTATCTATATGAAATAAACTAATCCTCATCTCCCTCCTCCTCCTCCTCCTCCTCTTTCTTAGTCTTCCTACATATCCTCACTATTGCCTTTGTTATTATCACCATCACTATTAAGGATGATTATAATGGTGATGATCGTGAGGAGGAGGAGTAGGAGGGTAATACCAATGATTATCCTATTCCTCCTCCTCCTCCTCCTCCTCCTCCTTCACTTTCTGCTCTTTTTTTCTTTTTCATATACGTGATCATCACCTGCACCATCATCATCATCAATAGCAAAGATCTTATATAATGACAATGGTAGTTAGTAATCCTCCTCCTCCTCTCATGCACAACAAGGAGGATGGGACTCGAAGGTAAAAAAAAATGGCAATGGTGCTGATTATAATGGTAATCGTCCTTCTGTCTACCATCCTTATCTTCTTGCAAAACATGACCACCCTCAACATCCTCCATGACAAGTAAGAGAGTTAAGATCCTAATATTTAAACCGCAAGGACACTTGTTCGAGTCCCGTCGCGTATTGTCTGTCAGTTACACAGTAATTGTCGGGGGGCGTTCAGTGTTGCCAAGGTTCACTGACCCATTGGTTGCCCCCAACTCACGTATAGGAAGCAGAGGAGAGGCTGAACGACTGATAGATTGAGTGATTGACTTGTTTAACCGCAGCAAGATATAAGTCGAGGGGTTGTGGCCTCACTGTCCCAGTGTGTAGTGTGTGATGTGGTCTCAGCCCTTCCCGAAAATCGGTCTATGAGCCCTAAGCTCGCTCCGTAGGAAAAAGGCTGGCTGGGTGACCAGCAGGCGACCGCGACAGTGAATAACACATACACACACACTACTACTACTACTACTACTACTATTCTTAATAATAATAATAATAATAATAATAATAATAATAATAATAATAATAATAATAATAATAATAATATAATTATAATAATTATTATTACTACCATTATAAAGATGATTATGATGATACTAATACTAATACTAATACTACTACTACTAATAATAATAGTAATATAAAATATTAATAGTCCTATTATATTAACCTTAAGGATATCTGCAATTACACGCACAAGTTTCTATTATTAAATGATTGGCAACACGAGATGTTGAACACCAAAAGGACCTGACAGAACTGGAAGAATAAACCTCAGATAGAACGAAAAAGTATAGTAAACAATATTTCTAAAGGCCAAACGTTTCCTCAATTACTAACAACATAATAACCATCAACCACTGTTTACAAAAGAAAAAAAAAAAGAAAAAGAAAAAAGACACTGGGAACTTACACGGAATTGGATGGACTGTGGGGTTCTGCAGGGCTCCTCTCTCCTCCTCTGGTTGCCGCTGCCTCCCCGACCACAGGCAGACACCAACTGGCAGCCACCGAGTGACGCGCTTCGCCAGATTAAATTCCACGGACAAGAGGCAACATCTCTACCTACGGATGAGAGAGAAGCGTGCGTGATCAACATTGTGGGTGGTGTGGGTTACATGCCTGCCACACCCACCACTAGCACGACCCTTCCCTTCCGTCTAAAGCTTCGCCATAGCTCCTCAGTATCATGGGTCTTGGATTTCTCTGTCCTTTCACTCGTCATAGCGTCAATGTTATAATGTTACTCCTCACCGACTGAAATCCCTGGAGCTCTGCAGTTCAGTTGAGTCATTGCTCTAGGAAATTATCAATGAACTATTATGTATGTAATATTGGTGAATTTACAAATGAAGACCGAGAGACCAAGAGAAAACTGCCTAAAATTAAGATGTGAAATAAATGAGACTGAGAAAGTGGGAAAGATTGAAGAAATAGGTGATGAGATTTTCAAAAGAGATAGCTAATGTATTGAAGGTTGGCCTCCCAATCTCCCGGGCCCGTATTAACAAAGATTCTTAAGTATATCACTTTTCATAGACGAATTTCTAGGCTTAAAATCCATCTTTACCTCCCGAAATTGGTCTTGGACTTAGCCATTATCTCATCAGCAGCTTCTAATTTAATGTTGAGGAGATGATGGATAAAGTACAAGACCAATTTCGGGAAGTTAAGATGGTAAGACTAAAATTCGTCTAAGAAAAAGCTACATACTTAAGAGTCTGTTAATACGGGCTCTGTCATCTACCACGAGCCCTATTTCAAAGTACAAAACTAATGCTTCTTCCACCAGAGAATGCCCATCACGTAACTCTGTCAGCAACCGGCTAGCTATCAGTATCTCAGCTCTCAGTTACCATTTTCTATCTATCCACACCAACACTTGTCTCGAATCACACTTATTCGCACCGTGGTCATCGAAAATAGCTATGATAATGATGTTAATTAATGAGGAGGAGGAGGAGAATAATTGTTAGCTACTACAAATAACATAACTCTTTCACTTCTACTCCATAAGTTTATCTTTTCACTAATCATTATTCAACGTAAAGACCCAATTATCTAATACACACACACAGCGTAGTGCAGTGGTTAGCACACGGCTTACAACCGAGAGGGCCCGGGTTCCAATCCCGGACGCGGGGAGGCAAATAGGCAAGCCTCTTAATGTTAGCCTCTGTTCATCTAGCAGCAAGTAGGTACGGGACGTAATTCGAGGGGTTGCGGCCTCACTGTCACGGTGTGTAGTGTGTGATGTGGTTTCAGCCCTACCCGAAGATCGGTCTACGAGCTCTGAGCTCGCTCCTTAGGGAAAAGGCTGGCTGGATGACCAGCAGGCGACCGCGACAGTGAATACACACACACACACACACACTACAGTAAAATCAACAATGGAGGCGTGAAGAAGGACAAAGCACAAAGACAAAGTTATACACTAAACACAAAAAAGATAAGGAGCAAGAGATCTTCAGGCATAGTATACAAAACATCACTTTCATTACAGTAGCTACACTAACTAGAGCGCGTGACTCCAGTAAAAGACAGCACTGAGCTCCTTATTAAGTGAGTCGGCTGGGAGAGTGTGGCAATGTGGCAAAATATCCAGGCAGGTGTGTGGCAGGGAACACAAGTGCGAGGCTACAGTGAATCCAATGAGGGGACACAGGAAGATGACCCCCACTCTATTTACGAATGTGAACTGTGGATGGATGCTGGGTATTTAATTATATAGAAGAGGAGAGAGTGTATGCCATGCTATATTACTGCTACTACAGTGCACGCAAGCAGCACTGCCGCAGCAGCGCCACTACAGAGAGAGAGAGAGAGATCGGCAATCAGGACGGCAGTAGTTTGCGTATCTAACTTAATTATTAGTCTCTCCAATCATAAACAATTGGAATTCTCCTAGTCAAATATTCAAAATAATAAAATTGTAGTGTCCATACGCTAAATATTATTTTAATGGGATTCCGTTTAATTCGATTCCAATACATGACTAAGGGCATTATGCAAAGATATCGCAGCCAATCTACCGACGTTCATCTGTATGTATGAATCAATTGAGATTTATATCATCATGATCACATTACAGACAATGACGGTAATGGCAATGAAGAGAATAACAACACTGCTATTACTACTATTAATAACTAAAGGTCATCGGTGAACTTTTGAATTGAAGTAGTAGTAGTAGTTGTAGTAGTAGTAGTAGTAGTAGTAGTAGTAGTAGTAGTAGTAGTAGTAGTAGTAGTAGTAGTGGGACCTACTGAGGCTCAGGTAACGTAAGCACAAAGGCTGGTCATTGAACTCCCAGGTGAGGGAGTCAGGTTACATGTGGTCACCTGTGCCCTCCCCCGCTACCCTCCTGACCCAGTGAGGCCTTGGCGGACAGCCTGTGGTTATTTGTGGCCTTCCTGTATTCTATATTCCTCCCTCTATTAAAAGAAAAATCTTCCATATATTCATTAAAAAAATAGGAAGAATCATATTCTTCATAAAAGAAAATCTGATACTTTTTTTAGTTTTTTTTACCTGAACCATTGTTTGTTAGAAAAATGAGAGAAAAATTCTGAAACAATTCAAGGTTACTATACAATAATGGCATTTTCTTTTCGGCATCACTTTCTTGGCTTAGATTAACCCTTTTCCAAATGAAAGATCTACACATTTAAAAATGGCCAAAATTGTCAATGGGTGTATAAATGACATTTGCACTTGTATGTCTACAATATGCTATACCCCCCTTTCACACTAGTTGCCTTCCATGCTTTCACACTAGGACAACGGTGTCTGCCACCGATCATGCCCGGACCTCATGAACCCACCGCTCCTTGTCAGTTGGAAGAATGGCGTCCAATGAAAAACTTCTCCTCGTTGCCCTGCTGGCTAAAAAGAAACGGAAGAGGTGCTCTGCAGAAAGGAAAGTGCATGTGCATCCTGTATTATCCTCAAGGATGTACACAGGAGTGCATCATACACTTTTCCCTGATTTGTGTGCAGACGAAAAGAAGTTTTTCAACTGCCAGTGTCCGCCACTAGTTGCGGAAGTGAGACACCGAAATGTTAGTGTCCCGGAAGTTGCCCGGTCGAGACACTGCAGTGGCCTAGTGTGAAAGCGTCCATTGGAAAGCATGGAAGGCAACTAGTGTGAAAGGGGGCATAGGTTTTGAAGTAATCAGAGGGAGAGGGAGGAAAGGGAGTATTAAACCCAGAATCATTCAGGATAGAGTATATGGCAAATTCATTCAAGAGGAGTTCAACTTCAGAAACATTTCTGATAGCAGTGGTGCCATTAAGATGAAATAAAGAAGGGAAAGTTATGAGGATGTTTTTTGGCCAGATGCCTTAAGTTTTAAGTTCAGTTGAATCTCAAAAAATTTTGACTTTCTATGAATGGGTATATATATTCTATAAATTGCAGTTTTTACATGGAATCATGAAAAGTCATCTACTTATTCTCATCATTCTACCAATAAAATTTATATTCTTTCTTGGGCTGGTAAAAAGGATATTCAGGCAGTTTTGCTCTCTGCTAAGATACCTATCTGCCTTTTACTGGTAACAGCAATGACAGCAACCATTCTAATATAAGTATATATAATGTATATATATATATATATATATATATATATATATATATATATATATATATATATATATATATATATATATATATATATATATATGAGGATATACTTATATTTGATCATTTCAATTGAATTCATTCAAGCACTTTTTAACTTTCTATTTCATATTTCAAACTTCTCTCAAAGAAAACACTCAACATTTTGATAATTTACTTTTATTGTTTGTAATTCAAGTTTCACTCAGGCTCAACATCACTGTCTCCATCAAAAAAGTTCAATGCACCTTTCCTTTGCTCTTCCTTCTCTTCAACAGCTGAGAACAGGTCATCATGGCCTTCACCTTCACCATGGTAGTCCAGGTAGGAGCAGAGGTGGTCCTTCAATACAACATACAACACTGGATACTCTACGATCACCTTATTTGCAAAATTAACACGAAGAGTCTTAAGAGGTTCAATCTCATGAAAAACCACTCCAAAATCAGGAGTGCTCGTCCTTATCAGCACACTCACTCTGCTGTACGAGGCCGAGTGGTAGTAGGCAAGTTTTTCATTGTCTTCAGCACTTTGTTCATTTTTAGTAGGGTTCATGTACTTGGCCAGAAGTGTACAGATGAGGGTGTTTTCATCCACACTGCGGTCAATGAAAACAACATCTGCCTGATGAAAGACCCACTTGATGTGCCACCTGTAGGGAAACCACACACATTACTCAAATACCCGGTACCCAGGTTGCAAGTGCTGAGTAAAGAGGAAGCTATACAAGAAAATTAAACTTGATTATGAAAAGGGAATATAGATGGATATGCATATATGTACATATGAGTATATTACAAGCACAGTCTAGTTTCTTATAGCTTCCATTGTGCTCATATTTTCTTTGGTATTTCTTACATTTCAACAACAAAGATCCTCTAGGTAGAAAAATAAAGAAAAATGCCATAATGAGAGAAGACAGTGAAAATGTTCTGTATATCTGCTTCTGTCTCAGATGTTCCACTTCTTCCAGGAGTATTCCCAAAATGGAGGAAAGCCTCCACTTTGCTGAGGGCAAAATAAAAAAGGCTCCCTGAGGTGCCAGTCTTCAAAGTAGTTTTTTGAAGATTGAAGGTGTTGTTTTTTTAATCTATTTATCTTCTCTTTAATTATTTTTATTTTTTTCAGTTTGGATGAAGAATGAATGTATGTACATATAGTTAGGTGCATATAGTTTTGTTGGGGAGGGGGGGAAGAGAGAGTTGTCTTTAGAGGGCAAGCTGTGACTGCCCCCTTGTGTTGTGAGACACAAAGGGAAACGTTCATTGTGGTCACAGCTGGCTCTAATGGTAAGTTCACAGCACCCCCTGAGCCAGTGCTATTAGATGTCACTGGGAGTAATTATTGTTTAGGCAGGTGTCTACTGCCTCCTTCTGTAAATGCTATTGTGAATACATGTTTTAATTTAAAAGAAAATTCCATTTTTGTTGATTTAATGAGGTTCTGTTATGAAGCACGACCGATTTTTTTGTTCTGTTATTTTCAATATCAGTTATGGATTTCCTGAGAAAACAACATATTCATCTTTACTGAATATTTTTAACTAAAAGCTGTGACAATTTTTTAATAAAACATAGTTGTCATTGATAAATATGTATCACCTCATCTCAGGGCTACATGCATTGCCCATAAGGCACAAGTAACTTATTGATCAGGAAGCTCAAACAAATCTGAGTCACAACAGAGAGGAGCCGTGTCAGGAGTTGATCCCAGGATCTAAGTATGAAAGATGACCACCTTGCCAATAAAGTAATGGGGAACTCTTGGATCATGAATGGTTGTTGGACTTCTGTCCTTGAACCATTACAAAATTTTCCTTATGATATGTACTGCTTTCAATTTCACATGTATCTCCTTTCCCCACAGAGTTAGACACAGGTACCATAACTTGTTCAAGGTCTTCACATACAATTCATCCTCTCATACTCACAGATAATGGCATCCAAAAGTAAAATTGAAAAGAAATTACAAAAGCACAAAATATGAAGTGCCTTTCTCTTTTCATTATCAAATTTTGTATAAATATTGCCAGCAAAGAGGTATGACGCCTGGAACTGGTCTCACTTTCAGTTATTTACGTAGATTTCAGAGGAAACACAGACACGCATATCCTGAGTTCTGTATTACAAATGAGAGAACAAATGGTTGTACTAGTATGACATGTACCAAATAACTAGACACAGGTAAGATTGAAAAAGTAAATAAATAAATAAAACAAAATAATTATCTAACTTAGAATAGAATCTAACTTGGCAGATCCTCCAGATACTTCATAGAGCAACAAATTTGAGATATGAGGAATGCAAAAATTACAATGCTTTTCTTGCAGATCTATGGTATATCAAGGCACTGCAGCCGTTATACACATTTAACTTAGAATTTAAAATGCTAAAGCTGCAATCAAAACATCCTCTATAGTCAACTAAACCAGATACCATAAATTACTTTGCAAAATTAATGAAATCTACCGAGATAATTCCTTTAATACATGACTTTCACTAATCATTGTCACTACAAATACAAAATTCATTCAGTGTCAAGATATCCTCCCTGCAGCACACTCACCTTATAAGTCCCTCCTTGAAGTGATAGCGAGTGGTGTTCTCTCTGTGGTTTGAGAAGAAACTGGGAATGAACTTGAGTGTAGTGCCACGCTGTGCTGCCTGAATCCTCAGCTGTTGCAGGTGTGGTGGCACTGACAGTCGGTCATCAGTTCTTTTGGCACTACGCAACAGACGGTTTCTTATGTTGTCCTCCAGCCTGTTGTCAATTTCCTCAAGAAGTCTGTGGATTAAATATTGTGATCAATCTCATATCTGTACAAAGCGGCAAACAAAAGGACAGTGAAGTGCATTCCAGGACTAATTAAAAATCTTTAAATGAAAAAATACCAACACTATTACAACAGACCTAATGTCACACTTCCTAAAAAGGTCCAACATGACAAACAGCCATACAATGGAAGGAATTGTTGTAAATTTCTACCAGTCAGTATTAAAAAAACATGCAAGTTGATGGAAAATGTACAGGGTTGGATGTCCTTTCTAATCATTAAAAACAATGTAACCTGAGAGAGTACTTACTGTGTGTGATATTAATGTTGAGATGGCTTTAGTAAGGCCATACTAATTAAGTGAATAATGCAGGGCTATTTCATATGATGTTAGGTAAGGTTTTGTTAGATTTAGTTTAGTTTGGATTTCGATTTTTTTCCAATTGTGAAATTTTATGAAATTTTCCCAAGAGATGCACTCATGTTAATTTTTGGTAATTTGCAGTTTCACCCAAGCAACAAATCTCTGATGTGGTTTATGTCTTTTTTGGGGGGTTCTTTTTCTGGTGAGAAAGATAGTGAATTGATCCATGGTATACAAAATTTGTTACACATGTATATTTTTCATATTAAGATTTTTCAACAACAGGTACCTCTTGATTTATGAGGGGGATACATTCTTGAAGAGGGTGGTGTGTTTTGAATGAATCTGCTATTTGTTTTGGCGCAAATGAGCAGTTTCGGCCTCGCTAATGAGAGAGACAACAACAAACACTTCCTAGCACCATTATAATTGATTTGCACCAGTTACATATGGGAGTCAAATTACTCAGTATGGAAAGCTCTAACAGATGGGAAGAGTATAAAAAGCCAACTTGAGACTGGTGTTAAAGTAAAATAATATCAAAATAGTTTCATCCTCGCTCTAACTGAACTTAGCGAGGTCTAACTGAACTTTGTGAGCTCTAACTGAATCCTGAAGGCTTTATATGAACCCTGAGGGCTCTACATATTAGCCAAAAGTCATTATCTTATTGGAAATTGGCATGTAATGCACGACCTACAGCCTACCAAGACTGATCTGAATATTTCAAACAAAGCTTTCAAGAGGCTGTAATTGGCCTGTAACAAACCAAACTAATTTTGGCACCTATGCAGAACATTGACACTCACAGACTAGTGTTCAGTTACTCTCAAGACACGCCCACATCCTACAAATATAGTAAATTTTCAAAAATTTCTAGCACCATTATAAATGATTTGCAGGGGTTATATAGGTATGGGGTTCAAAATACTCAATATGGTAAACTCTAACAGAAAGGAAGAATATGAAAAGCTTTCTTGAGACTGGTTTAAAAGTAAAAGAATACCATTTAAAATACTCAGTATGGAAAGCTCTAACAGATGAGAAGGGTAAGAAAAGCCATTTTGAGACTAGTGTAGTTGTAAAAGTATACATTTTTCTCTCCCTAAAACCCCCCAATCCCACATAGTAGTTTTGACTAGTACTGGGGATGGAGAGAAAGGGTAATGTCCAACCCTGTAGTTTTACGAAGTTGACAATAGTGAATAATCCAAGAAGCACACCACGATCATGTACAAGTAACAAGGCAATCAATACAATACCAGCAGTCACCTGTAATCACTGAGTAGGGTGAGGTTGTTCATGTCCTCCTTGAACACCAGCTTGGTTCTGTCCCGAACCCCAGAACACCCACTGGCTGCCTTGTGCTTCTTCACACAGACCAGCGAGCACGTACGATGCCCACATCCCGGGCACGTGTACTTGGCCTCACTCCCGCACTCCTGACACTCTCCACGTTTGTTGGCGACCTCTTTCTGCTCTACTGGTGGGGCTGCTGACTCCATGGTGGCCCTAGTGGTGTAGTGACCGTGTGAAACTTGAGTTATGCTTTAAACATGATGGTGATCTTGTTACTTCTGCTTATATCGGGCCAGGCGTAAGCAGTTTAGGTGAGCGATGAGAGTTGTGTGGCCCAGGCGGAGGCGGGCAATGGCAACATCTAAGATTCGGGACAGTTGGTGTATCCAATATTGAGGGGATAAGTCGATCCGGCACTGACCGATGGATGTGGTGCGTAGGGTATCTTTGAGTGTGTTGTCTCAGGCTGAGCGGCAAGTGTGTGTGAGATGAGGCGCTTGGCAGTGGAGAGTTGGAGAGGCAATGGTGTTGTGTTTACACCGTTGAGGGCATCTTGGTTGCAGCGTCGGCGACCTCGTTACCACGGATACATGAATGGGAGGGAACCCACTTAAATGTTATCTCCCAGCCCAGGGTGGAGAGATGAAGGAGGGTTTGCTGCAAGGATTCTAAGATATATAAGATTACAATATCCTTGGTTTGCTGTAAGGAGTGGACGAGGGCTGTTCACGTCGTAGGGTGGCGAGACAGCAGAAGGTGGAGGGATGAGACGGAATCTGTGTACACCACTGTTTTGCCTCTGAGGTGGAAGGACCGTGCAATGTGACAGGGCCTTCTGGATGGCATACAGCTCCGCTGTTACGATGTGTCTATGCTGGCAGCGTTCATATGCTGCAGGTAGAGGTGACGGGGATGAAGATGGCTGCTTAATATACACTAATACAACCCCTGATCACTTAAAACACTCGATATTGACCCACAACACATTTTGGACACCTCAAAATACTCCCAAACAGTCGAATGCTCGCACAACACACTTAAGATGAAATATGTTTAAAGTCAATCAACGCGCACTGAAAACACACTTAATACACATAAAAAGCAAACTCAAAACATCTAAAAAACACTATTAAGCACATTTAAAACTTGCCAAACACATCATTACCCCCACACTAGATTGCATTACAAAGAACGGCAAGGTTACAAAGGATACTTATCGAGATATTGTGGTTTGGCTCCTCTTCCTTCTCTTCCACCTCCCTTTTTCCGTTGTTCTATCTCCTCCTCCCTTGTTTCTTCGTTATGTGGCCTCCATCTACACACCTGAGCCTAGAAACACACAAAAACACGTAGAAATCAATAGATATTAGACAAAATGTTGATGATTCGTGGGTGGTGAAAGAGATGCCAGCCGAGGGGATATGGTGAATCTTCATTATGTACTGTGTCATAGCGAGTTCATTTTATCTTACCAGTTGATTTAGGAAGTTGTTTTTAAGTCAGTAAGGCCTTTTTGGTAGGATTAATAAGATTTTTTATTGAGTTATTTTTTCATTTTATATATATTATACATGTGCATTAATTAGTTGTCTATAATACTTACTGTATCTCCTTTTTTGGGGGGGAAGTCCTCATTCCTTCTGATGTGATGTGTTATGATGGTTGTCCGAGGTTTTGCCTGTGGAACGGTACCTCCTATCAGTGTTCTATATTTTCCATTAATTTTGTCCATTTCTTTCTCTCATTTCTTTTAATTTTTAATCTATATTTTTTCTGAATTTCTTTTCATAATTTTTCCACTATTAAACGAAAGTTGTTTTCTGTTATGTTACCCAGCGACGTTTTCAGTAATGTAACCCGCAAGTCAAACAAACTCATGTGAAAGACGTTTTCTGGCGGCCTCAGGTGTCCATTCAAGGATCTTGCGTCCATCCTATTTCTCACCGGTGCCTTCCTGAGCAGGACCGGCCAGCTTCCACGCCAGTGATAGCCTGACATGTATACACCAGCAGGCCTGACAACAAACACAAGGACTTCCAATCCTAACAAGTGCCTTAGTGAGAGCGATTCATAGGATCATTGCAGCCCTACAACATAAACACCAGCTCAACTACTTGTTTATGTGAACACTGAACTACCTTTGTGTTATACGTGCCTGCTGGAATAATGGCAGCCAGTGGGAGTCCTGCTAGTTGCCTTGCATTTTTAAAACAAATTGGGCGGTTGAAGGTAAGATATTAAAAATATACCCTGACCTGTTTCTTGACATTTTTTGGTATTTTTTAAAACTTCCACACCAGTCTCAAGTTGGCTTTTCATACCCTTCCCTTCTGGAGCTTTCTATACTGAGTAATTTATTGGGGGCAAGAAAAAAACAAACTACTGATTTGCAAGGAAAACAAGAAGCAGATTCATTCAAAACAGAACAAAATCTACCAGGAAACAGTTTTGTCTGAAATTGAGAGACTGATGTAAAAATAAAAATGTTCCCATTTTTTTCTATGTCCATCTCAATGTATTAGCTAAATCTTTTCATTAAGAAAATATATGGTAAAGCTCTGTAATAGGGTGGTTGATGAGTGGAATGGACTGCTTGTACTTGTAGAGCTGTGATTTGTTATTCTGATTCTATAAACTATTTAACATTTATATTTTATTTTCAGCACCTGAAGAGAACTGGTTGGGTTCTTCGCAATGTGAACGAGCCAGAGACTGTGTCAGGTCACATGTATCGGATGGCAATTATGTCATTCTTATTTGATGATGATGATGATGTTGATAGAGACCGGTGAGTCTTCATCTTTCACATTAGCATTATTGTCTTAAAAAATCACCTAGTATTTCTAATCCAAGGCATTGCTGAAGAATACTTTAATGTTAGATTACAGTATGCCAATAAAGCAAACACCTCAAAACTAGTTCAGAAAAGAACAACTTGCCATTAAAACTAACCAAGTTTTTATTTTTTTAGGATTGTAAAACATTGTATCACTTGTCTTTGGTTGAGTAAATCAATTATTATATGCCCCTTTTTTATGCATAAGGAAGCTGTTAACATTGTTTTAATGTAAGACACATTTCTGCATGCAGCTTATGCATATTTACTTATAAATTGCTATAACTATAACTATAGGTATGTCCTATACAATACAAATACATACACATGCTTATTCACACACACACACACACACACACACACACACACACACTCATTTGAAATTTGTTCTACAGGAGGTGGCTGTTGGCCGTGAATTCATTGACCATTGACTCATCTGTAGTCTTTTTTTTTCTCTCTTTTGAGTGATAAAAAGTATAAAATTTAAATTAGAGTAACTTTTTTGCAATATTTTTTACTTGGTTATACCTTGTTAAATTATGATTCATATAGTGAGAATAATTTCCTAAAGTGCACTCTTCTTTAGATTTTGTTTTGAGTAAAACATTCTGAATGGTGCCACTGTTGACTATCTATGACACAGACAATAGGATTAATAGTGTATCTGTCATTGTAGAGTGATGAAGATGTCCCTTGTGCATGACATGGCTGAGAGCACTGTCGGAGACCTGACGCCACACTGCGGGGTTTCTGATGAGGACAAGCACCAGCGTGAAGTTGCAGCCATGGAGAGTTTCAGGTCCTTGGTCGGGCAAAAGGTTGGAACAGAAATGTATGAACTATTTATGGTATGTGGCCTGTGACAAAAGTTTTTTTTTTTTTTTTTATGTAATATAGTTATTTTGTAGCTCTGCTGTATAGAATTAAAAGGAAGATTTTGGTGTCCTATTTCTCTTCATACTATAATTGATACCTATTACTTTTAAGCTCATGCATGTTTGTAGATTTTCAGTTTATTCAAATTACCAGTGCCTTTACTCAAGAAATTGCTCTTATCCATGTCATTTAGATAGATTGTTTTTTACCTGTAAGGCTAGTGTGTATGTGTGTGTGTATGTGTGTGTGTGTGTGTGTGTGTGTGTGTGTGTGTGTGTGTGTGTGTGTGTGTGTGTGTGTGTTACTCTAATAATTAAAAAGGATTCAAATTAAAAATGGGCTTGTTAGTGCTGTACATAACCTTTCTTGGCAAAAGTAGATTATGCATTAGAGAACCACTTCACATCAGATACTTAAAGATGCATCTTACTCACACACAATGAAGGCCTGTGGGTGGTAACCAGGGGTCATTATCCATTCTATGCAATTTACACAATTTACACAATATTTTTTCCAATATTTTTTTTACCCTAATATGTCCATGAAAAATTTATCACATAACAGAATTTCAACACAAATTGGAAAAGAAATAGGAAAAATATTAAACTGATGGCGATTCTTTAGTAGGCATATGACCAGGGTTGCTATCAGACTCCCAGTGGGTGGCAATGTTACCATTCTCAGTGTCAGGAATGATTATTCAAATGCAGCTAGATGACTTTGAATTAGAATAGTGATAATTGTGCATGTGATTTGTTTGTAATGCTGAAAGATATTTGTATTTACATTATTGTGCATATTGATATTCTTATTTCTATTTCCAGGAATATGAAGAACAGAAGACAAAAGAGGCAAAAGTGGTGAAAGACCTTGACAAGTTTGACATGATTTTACAAGCATTTGAGTATGAAACTGATCAAGAACGAGCAGGAACATTGGAGGAGTTTTTCAAGTCAACTGAGGGAAAATTTACTCACCCAAAGATTATAAAATGGATAGAACAGCTCTATAAAGAGAGAAAAATGAGTAGCTGAGTCATATTGAATTAAAGCAGTGGGATGATTTTATTTTAATAGATTGTTTCTGGGATCTTATCCTAGAAATCATTAATGTATCTGTTTACTAGGATGAAATTCCTCATAAGTGAAGGGTCACTGAGACAAAGTGTATTCGTGTATGCATTGATATTCACAAACATTCTTCTACATGTAAATTGACTGGACTTAATAAGGAGAACTAATATGTATTGATTACTTTGTGTGAGGATCAGATTCATTTATTTTGAATTGTAATATATTGTTGTATCATTTGTACATTACAATGATAACAGTTGAATCACATCAAAGTATATTCCATAGTAATAGATCTGTAGCACTTGTTCCTCTCACTGTTGCATCTCAAGTTGGTAATGGAGGTTCAGGTAGCTGATAAGCACTGAAAAACTATAGTCCAGAGCTTCAATGGCATCACATTGACATTTCCATCAGAGCTGGGTGCTTTATCATCAGGCATGTAGTGTGTTAATGTCAATGCATTACCGAAAATCAGGGATGTTACTGTCAATGCATTACTTATTTTAGTTTCCTTAGAATGGTCCGCATTGTAGCATTACTGTGTTACTGTTACCCAAAATTGATAGTGCATTACTGCTGTAAATCAAACAGAACAGTTTTAAAGCAGTTTATAGTAATAAAATTATCATTTTGCTGGTAAAATATTAAATTTGTTAAAAAAGTCACCAGGACACAACACCAGGATGAATCTGTAGTATCTTTATTTTTCATTAATGTACTATAAATTCGTATCAGTATGAATCATAGAGCTTTGTGTGTGAAAATTATGGCAATCATGAAATGAATAGCTACATTATACAGGAGGCTCTCAACATTCTCAAGGGAGATTGAAAACTGCGAAAGTTGAAAATTCACAAATGTTTTAGCTACACATGCATAACAGTAATGTTTATTTAACAACAGGGTTTCCTTTACCTAATAATAATCGTTCCCTTCATCAAATAAACCCAACAACTCATAAAACTCCAAAACAGTATGAAATATGACACATATTATGCTTTAATAACATGAAAAATACATGTAGAAAAAAAACACTCACCACTCACATAAGTTTGGGTGCAGTTTCTGATGGTGAATAACTAGATGAGATGATGTGAAGTGTAACAGCATGGTGTGAGGTGTCTAGTGCCTGGATGGGACAACGGGATAGCAGTAGGCTTCCTTGTATAATATGTACATTGCAGTTGGCAGCCGAGACCATTTCCTGTTCATGTAAAAAAAAAACTAGTCTTGTAAGGAGCAACTGCTGTTTGGACGAACAGATAATGTTTGAGACTCGGTGGCAAATTGGCAGGCTGATGGCAGGGGGGATGAGGGAAGGAGGTTAGTGATGCAGTGATTGGCTGCTTTGTTATTTTTCTGCACAAATTTTGGTGATGGACTGTCAGGCTGACAGTAGGGAGATGAGGGAAGAAGGGAAGTGACATGGTGACAGGCTGATTTGTTATTTTTTCGCATGAACTTGTTAAATATTTTTGAGGTGCTGCAAACTCATGATTGTGTGAACCTTGTGAAAGTGGAACTCGCTTATGTTGAGGGTCTACTGTAAAAGCAGGTGTTTTTATAACAAAAAATGACACCAAAGGAGGTTCTGACATAATGAAAACTGTTATAACGTCATACTGTCAGATGGTATGACATTCCACATTTCACTGCTCACCTAAAGTTGGCACTGATATTTTTTTTATAAGCTGAACGTTCCAAGTTGAAAGACCATAAACTATTTTATCTAATAATTTTTATCATAATTTTTTTTTATGTGTGTGTGTTAGAGGGTGAGCTGCCCCTTTACCCTGAAGATTACTGTAACTCAAGTAGTTAGCAAAAATTTTTTCGTGTGTTACTGGTAGTGTGTTACTTTGAAATGTATTCCTGCATTACTGCAGGTAGTGTGTTATTAACACAGTAACACAAGTGGTAACGCAAGTGCTCAGTTCTGATTTCCATCCCATCAATCTTTTCTGGTACAGACCTAAGTCCTCTCCCAGCCTGTAGAGCCATTCTCTGTGAGTCATATGTTCTTGATTCTACACTCTTCATTTTGCACTCTAGTCCTATTCTATAAACATATCGTGCTCTTCAGGGCCTTCATGTCAGTTACATTAAATTGCACTTTAATGCATACACAGTACAAAATTAAAAATTGAACTGACTAATATATTGCAAACATTATATTGCTTACTTAATCAGTACATATTTATATACATATGTATACATTTTAAAATATGAACACAGTCGTGTGATCACTCCTATATATTTACACATACATACATAATATATGACTAAAAAGATTTTTTTTGTTTTATGTAAGAGTGGGAAGCCAGCCAAGGGCAGAAAAAAACAATGAGAAAAAAAGCCCCTTTATTATTGCCAGTCCTCAGAAAGAATAAAAGAGTCAGCTGAAAGTTAGGAACAAGTTTCTTGAAACCTCTCTCTTAAATTGAGTCAAGTCATAGGAAGTTGGCAATACAGAGGCAGACAGGGAGTTCCAGAGTTTACCAGAGAAAGAAATGAATGTTTGGGGGTATTGGTTAACTAGCATTAGAGAGTCAAGATTGCACTTGTGTCTAAAGGTAATAATAGTTGTCCTTATCCAGACAATCTTTTGAACATTAACATCCAATGTGAAGAGAGTTGGAAAAATCAGATTCAGTCTCAAGTTGCTGAGCTTTCCTTAACACATTATTGCATAACTGCATAATACCAAGTCCAATGTATGGTCAAAATGAGGAACTTAATTCTTTAAGGAATAGAACAGCTTGTATAAAAAAATTTAAAAAACTAATTACTCTTGACCATGAACCTTACAAGTATGTGCTTTGAGATTCAAGCTAATGAGTATGATACAGTAATCCGTATTCCATCCACACATTTATTAGTTCTTGGTGTGTGTACCAAAGTGTGAGTTGTAGGTGTCATGTCATGTATTGTTGCCATGTAACGTTCATGAGGCCAAGTCTGCCACACCAACATCGATTGACTTTTCCATAATAAGTTCCCTTGTGTATCGTTTTATTACCAGCTGATAGTATATTATTAAAACTTCCACCATATACAACTTCACATTGGCTTTGTACACTGAATAAATAAAACAATATAATAATGTATGCTAGTTTGAGAGGAGGAGAATCCAAAATGAAAGGGAGATCTGATAGAATAATATACTGTATTATGTTGTGAAAGACAAGCTTGTAATGAGGTTAAAGGGGTGTGGGCGTGTGGAAGGGAATGAAAAGGGGGAATGTAGGAGAGTAAGAAAGGAAGACCTGAGGAAACTGTGGATGCACTGAAAGGTAAGCTTGTAATGAGAGAGAGAGAGAGGGGGGGGGGGTGGCAAGGGAGTCACCACCGCCCCGCCCCTTCAGTCATGCGGGTGGATGGCAGCATGTACCGCCCAAAACAAGGCCAACGTTTCGCCCAAATGCTTTGCCGAATAAAATGTGCATCCCCAACCCTGAGAAAATGCCTCCAACTCTCTCATAGATAATGAAAGACAAACTAATTACAATTACAATTACATGTAGTGAAACTGAGGTGAGGAGAGCACTCTTAACCTGGACTTGAGCAAGGCTGTGGGACCCGATAAAATCAATCTCTGCAAGTGAATTGACACACTCACTCGCTTAATTTTTCAATCTGTGCTTCCAGACCAGAAAGGAGCCCAAAATCTTAAAAAAAAAAAAAAAACTACCAGTGTTGTGCTAGTACACACACACACACACACACACACACACACACACACACACACACACACACACATACGGGAGAAAAAAAAGACAAGTGACGGTAAAGACTGACCCAGCGGTGCTTATAGCAAGGTGAAGTCTCTCTCTCTCTCTCTCTCTCTCTCTCTCTCTCTCTCTCTCTCTCTCTCTCTCTCTCTCTCTCTCTCTATATATATATATATATATATATATATATATGTATATATGTATACCAGTCTCATATCCACTTATATAACTAACACCTTTACTGTTTAATATAATTATTCAATTTACTTATGGATAATCATTTGCAGAAATCTTTGTGTCTTTTTAGCGGTCATGCATTAAATTTCAGAAAGCCATGAGCGATATGGCGCTATCCCGCGGATTATCGGGCCTACCCTATGGCTCGGTACACATTTTAGTTTTGCTATAGTGGGACTGGGAGGGATGGTGACTGTTCTATGACTCAGGCAAGTCCATCTTCCTGTGTCGAGGCAGGTAAGAGCACCGCGCGCCAGGCCAGCCAACCTTGCCGGCCTCTCTGTTGTCTCTTCCATATCCTCCTATACATGATTTATTGGCTTCTTTCTGTTAGATTTATTCTTATATCAAAAACTGATACCCAGCTATGCCTAAAACTTTAACTCTTAGCTCATGAATTGGCTCCATTACATCATAGAGCCACGAAATAAGTATGGAATAAACTTAGCAATGCAATTCTGTTCCAATAAAAATTTAGACTTCGTAATATATTTAGTCCTATCGCATACCTTGCACTTCGGTATTTGTTTTCATATTATGAATAACAGTAGAGATGAAGCAGATGGGATTAATGCTAGCTGGTTACCGTAGAGATGTGAGCTTCGTAATACATTAAATCAATCATTTATATTATTATACTTGTCTCCCAAAGCCAGTGTTACTTTTCACTTGTCTCTTTAAGGAACGCGCTCATCTATAATTCCAGGATATTTGAGATGATTTTGAAAAGCAAGTAACCGCAATAGAAACTCGAGCTGAACCGTTGGCAAGACTGTCAATTAGAATTCCAAGGCAGGTGTGTTCCTCGGTGGCCGTCCACGTTCAGTGTAACTTGTGCCGTGTGTGGCTATGGCGGTGGGGACGTACTAGTGGTGGGAAGCGGTGATATTTGTTGTTTATGACCCACGGAAAGTTCTCACCATGAGCATATTGAAGCGAGGAATGATCTTTATCACCTTCTTCGGGTGCTGCTTCGCCATAGCTCTAGCGGCAGCTGCTATGAGCACCAAGTTTTGGTTGGAGGCAGAAGCAATCCAGAGGAGGATTAACCCTGACAAGACGCTGGAGGTGCGGCCCAACTCAACAGGACATGTAAACTTTGGGTTGTTTAAGGGCAGGAAGTCCCTCAACGTAGGCTTCGGCACCAGACTTCATCATTTTGACAGTAAGTACAAATGCACGGAGACTCCAATGCCTATAGGGACACACTCTGGCTGTGCTGCCACTGTTGTCTTGTGCTGATGGGCTGTTACTGAGGTCCAGGGTCAGTACCAAACACACTTGATGGAAAGACGTATATAGAAATTATATTTCAAGATCAAATGATGCCCAGTGACTGAACGAAAATTAGAAGGTCTGGATAAGGGATGGAATGAGTGAGAGCTTCGCTCAGCCCTCCCGTCCTACCCTGACTTGTTCGTGTTGTTGTGAGTAGGCGTCAGTGACCGACTAACTCCACCATGGTATCCCCTGCGATAGATATTGATTATTTCCTTCCTGGTTGCTCCTCTCACCGCCTCACGCTTCCTTACTGGGCGTGCTCCTGCTTGGCATAAACATACTATTGCTGAGGCTTGCTCTCTCTCGTTCGTCATGTTCACGTTTAGATGTCTGTAACATTCGTGATACACTTGTCGGTGGACTTTGAAATGAGTGATGTATGTGTGTAGTATATGTGTTGGTGATCCACGCACCAGACTTTGTGGCGATCACCTAAGGAGAAGTTTCGGCCCATACGCGTCGTGGCTTCAGCATACCGTGCTGGCGCCTGTGCGTCCCTGTGTCAGGATTAAAATAATTCTCTTAATCCTGCCTGTGTCGCGTCGATGTCGCAGGTGCTGTAAGGGGATTGGTTGATTATGGACAATTGTCCTGGTTGCAATATGGTTTGGAGAAGGTAAATACACTTGCTGTTGTCCTTTTCATTCATCGACTAAGTTTATGGTGTTTTAAAATGAAGACCAATATCAAAAGAAACTGAGTTTTTACCTCAAAGAAAACTCAAGTAATTTAGAATTCATTCAGGTTCATTTGAAGTTTTATAAAGAACAAGAAAGAGATCCTGAAATGACATGTACATTACTTGGTATGCGATTGGAAACTAAGGAAAGGTTGGTATTGATGCAGTGTTTTGTTTATGGGAGTTGAGCTGGCTATTGTCTTCAGCGTGAGTAATTCCTGAATAATTAAGGGAAGTGCAGAGTAAAAAAATACTGCAACATTTAAAAATGATGGGAAAAAATCATGGTAGTCTGAAAATTTTCGCTTAACTTTTCATCTTGTTTTATTTTGTCTGAAAATGCGGATCTAACCTGTTATGAAACACACACACACACACACACACACACACACACACACACACACACACACACACACCATTAATCGTTATCAAGGAAAGTGTGATACTAATAGAATTATAGTTATTGTCTGCTTGCCTCTGGTACAGGGCGTGGTGGTGGGTCACATCTTAACTGTGGCTTGAGTAATGGCAATTCTGAAGACTAAGTTTAGCCGTTGGTCGGTTTAACGTAGCCGTCCTTGATAAACTGACGGGTGAATTAGTCACCTGCCCTGATATCATGTCCCGCTCGAGAAGCCACGGCAGTGGCAGAGTGGATGAAGAGCTGATTTGGCGAGATGCCAGTGTCTTGGTCAGGATTCGAACCCAAAGTTAAATTGGGCCACAATAGATCGGCAACCACGAACTGTAGACACATAAAACTGCGACTAATACATATTCAGCTGATTCTGCTGTGAAAAGTTACATGCTATTTCAGTCAATTCCGGGGATCTTTTTCAAGTCCTAAAAGGGAACTTTAAAAATAATAAAAGAATAAAAAGGGAACAAGGCCAGGAACTCCTTGAAATATCACTTTACAAAGATGATAACTGGCGAAGTGTATAGGGAAAACAAGGCTATCCTGAATGATGGGATGCTTGTGATGTCAGGCTCCAGGACAAACGAGTCTCGCAGGATCAGGTGACCCTTCTGATGATCTATTGACCGATCTATATAGAGACTCTTTGGCAATGCTTGTTCGGGTACTCTTTATGAGAGGAAGGGGATAGCGGGGAGTGGATTAATATAGAGCTGCGACAGTCACACCCTGGCAGCCTCAGTACAGATGGTGTTGCTTCCACCCATACTTGCCACTACAGACAAGAGAGTATAAAAGTAAAGATAACAGGCACCTACCGTTTATCTATCGGTGAGGAAGAGAAACGCGGTCTCACTCTTAGAAACTTTAACCTTTCGTACTTCCGGAGCGGCATCGTTAGCATGCGTGGCTCCTGCCCTCGGCTCCGCGGGGTCGAGGCAGAGGTGAAGCCGCCTGCTCCCTCCCTGGAATATACGCTGAGCTCTGGGAATAATGATTTTGGGGCTGCGTGGCGCCTACGAGACCTCCACAATCTTGTGAATTTGTTGAGTTTCTCCCCTTCCCGTGCCATCGTTTTCTGCGCCATGCTTATTAAACTGGAATGAATAATTGGGAATGTGGTTCATCAAACTAGCAGCAGGAGAGAGAGAGAGAGAGAGAGAGAGAGAGAGAGAGAGAGAGAGAGAGAGAGAGAGAGAGAGAGAGAGAGAGAGAGAGAGAGAGAATGAAACAAAAGTGCTAATATATTGAACTCATAACGCAATAATGTCAAGGAAGCCTGCGGGACTCCCTAGTCATTCAACTCGGCAATCTCATAACAAGTTGAGCAAATAATCCTGCATTCCTTTGGATGGCTGATCCCAGATTTGATTAATCAGAGTGCCGCAGCGAGTTGCCGGTCTGAAACTATCACAATCAGCAGAGTAGTAAGTGTATCAGTCACTTTTAAACCAAATATAATCATTCAATCAAGAGACTCGCTTCCATTTGCTATTTCTCGGAGCAATTGTCTTGGTTCTTAAGTGTGTCATTTGTCTCATGCAGATACAATACGAGACAAGAAGTCGCAGTTTTATGCAATATCCCCAAAGAAAACTGGAAATACTCGTATATAGAAAGACTTCATCTTGAATTTTCTTCACACCATTGATTCTCAATTTCACACTTTTACATTGTTACTTACTGTTGCCTGCAGTGTTGCATGTCATGTGGCTCGTGTGCTTGCTTTGGTGCTATGATGGGGTAGGATTTCTTGATTGACGTTACGTGCTTATTGTGTTACACGTTCATAGCGTTACGTGTTCAATAACGTAAAGAAAATGTTGCTTGGAGTGTCTATCACGTGCTATTTTTATATAATGCTGAGCGTTTTCCTTTTCTCACGCAACAGAGTGACAAATTTTGTTTGCTTGTGTCATAATTCATTAACGTATGAAGTTCAGAATCCTATGTATTCAGCACTTGCATTTTGATGTGAGGCTCGCTGAGAGAATTCATGCCTCTCTATTTACACATCATCAAACTTGCAACCTCTCCCATAACTCCTGAATCTATTAGTAGACAGACGTGCAGTGAAACAAGAGTGACTGTTTTTAGCGTCATCAACAGTCAACACACGCCAAAAAGATTCCAAACTGCAACAAATTTTCGAATCTTTTCTGATGATATTTGACTTTTCTACAATGCATTGATTATTACGTTAGAAATAACTGTTTGCAATGTAAATTAACACACACACACACACACACACACACACACACACACACACACACACACACACACAGAGAGAGAGAGAGAGAGAGAGAGAGAGAGAGAGAGAGAGAGAGAGAGAGAGAGAGAGAGAGAGAGAGAGAGAGAGAGAGAGAGAGAGAGATACTAGCGCCTGCTATTATTTATTGGAGAGAACATAGATGATTGCTGTAATGGTGTATAGTAGATGGAAGGATAATATGCATGTTAGATTAGTTGTATTTCATCTCCCTTCCTTCCTTCCTTCCTTTCTCTCTCTCTCTCTCTCTCTCTCTCTCTCTCTCTCTCTCTCTCTCTCTCTC
>CM035205.1:22845889-22857227 GCA_020233015.1 Callinectes sapidus | reverse complement strand
GAGAGAGAGAGAGAGAGAGAGAGAGAGAGAGAGAGAGAGAGAGAGAGAGAGAGAGAGAGAGAGAGAGAGAGAGAAATTAAATCAGGAGAATACTTTATTTTCCTCTAGCTTTTTGGGGTGATGAGAATGGCACTGATAAGATTGGGACGTTGTTGGCATGCTGCAGTGATCTTTTGGGAGAGTTTCTGTCTATCATTCAGATAACCGATATTTCTTGGTGTTTCGTATTGCCATGAATGTTACTTTTTACGTTTATATTTATTTTAAAAGATGGTCATTTACCTTTAACTTTTTATTCGGATATGAACTGAAGATGTGCTTGGTTTCTTGTTTTTCGTTTGATCTGTGTTCGTTTTTTTTTTTTTTCATTTTCTTTCATATCTCTCATTTTTTTCTTTTTTTGACGGGCATCAATATTTCATAATTTATCTTTCATTCCAGCAGTATTTACTTCCGTCATCTTCCATAATTTTGTAAAGATTTCACACGACTCTGTGTATAACTTCATTCCTTTTTCGAATTTTCCATAATGCCTTGCTCCTGCACCACATCAAAACACACTTTGCACCACAGCCTCCCTCTTCCCTCACCGCCACTCTCTCCTTTCAACCACCATTAACTTCGCTTGCCCACCACTCACTGCCCTTTAAGCCTCAACACTCACTCCTTTCCTCCCTGGTCTTCCTTTCTCATCTTATTAGTATCTTTACCCTCTCATCAGCCAACCCTTTCCTTTCCTCACTTGTCCTGGAAGTGTGTATTTATGACGTCTTGTTTGCTCATACTATAATTTGGCCGTACACGATGGAGCAATTTGTCTTTTTTAGCGTGGACAGAGTTACACCGCATTACTTATTCATGGTGCTGCTCCTCCTCCTTCTGCGTTGACTCCCTGGTGTTGATGAGTGTCGGTGTGTGGAGGATCAGTAGGAGGAGCGAGGACAGATAGGGGGATGGTAGGAATCGGTATAGTTGCCAGTGGTGGTACTAATACTAAGAAAGTGTTACCCAGTATATTTAGACATGTTTTTAACTGTTTTTCTTATATCTCGTTTTTTATGGCTGTAATTAATGGCTGTTTTGGGAGATAAGGGGGACCTTGAATGTAATTTTTCATCATTTGGGAAGAAAGGCTTTAAGAACACTATTAAGAATTCCAGTGACTTAGTAAATAGTTCTGATGAAAGAGCAGAGCACAATCTTTCTTTTGTCTTTTTTTTTGTTTTTTTGTAGCAGACATTGCATACTGCAGGTCATTGCTGCCCGACCTTTGTTAGATTTTGTCATCCGGGATAAAGTGACCACAAACTTTTTTGCTCATACTTCAGAATTCACGGTTTGTTGCGAGTTTCAGAGGAAGGAACACAACACGTTTTTTACCAAGTATTCAGTGTATTGCGATGGTTTTAACTTTTTCTTTTTCTGCCAAATTGAAAGGATTCTAAAAAAAAGGCAACACTCATGTCTGTTTCATCATTTCTGTTTAGAGTTGCGCTTGTTATCGTGACTGTTTCTTGACTAATCTAACTAATCCAACAAAGTAACTTATTCTTCCTAACTTGACATTCCTGGTATGACATAACATGGTGCTCGGGTCTGGCCAGTGGGAACATTTCGTCCCTGCCTCTGTAATTTGTCAATTATGCATATCCACAACAACAAGCAACCTCGCGGTTCGTGATGTAAATGTCCTGATTTCATTAGAAAAACCCACTAGATGTCACTTTCTGTATTACCTTGGGTAATATTTCTTGCTTATCATGCTTTCATTAAGGAGGACTTAATTTAGAAGAAAGAAAATGTTGTTTGACATAGGAAATAGAAGAAAGAAAAAAAAATATTTGAAAAACAAATAGAAATTATTTATTTTTTGTCAAAATAAAACGAGTTTGTGTCTTGTCAATGGTACAGGCATGCTAATAGAATGACAGTCTTGTCAAGGAACACTGACCAGAGGTACATGTTGAGTTTGAATCAGAAATTCTTTCGTGTGTACAACTCGATTCTCATTTTCACGACCAAGGAGGGTGGTTGTTATCATGGGGTAGGTGGGCTTCGGTTCAGGTCAGGAGTCAAATAAATTTCTGCAATGTTTTGATTTTTGTGTGTGTGTGTTTTTCCTGAAATCAAATAGTCTGATCTCTTAAATATTAGCGATGAATTATATCTGCATTTCCATTATTTTGCGCTTGTCCTCATTTTTTTTAGTCTGATCAGTTAAGAATGAGTTACCACTTTGTGCAAAAAAATCATTAGGAGATCAGAGAATTTAAGAGTGGAAGAAGAAGAAGAAGAAGAAGAAGAAGAAGAAGAAGAAGAAGAAGAAGAAAACAGTGAGAGCAGAAAATTATTCTACTTTTGACCAGGAGTGTATATTATGTCCACTATTTCAGGTGACGGTTGGACATTAACCCGATTGGCACTGCAGACTCTTGTGAAATGCGTTTATTCTTCACACGTAGTTATTTGTTTGTCTGTCCTCACCAGTTACCTAAGTGACCCCACTTGATGAAGCACCTATTAACCATTTTTTATCATGACTCGCTACTTTTCTAATCAAAGATTGTGAATTAAGTGAGTAAACAATCATTCATTGCTATTTTCCACCGAGAGGTATGCAGTAGTTTACGTTGATTTGAGGTGTTAGGCCCTGCTTGTCGGGCTGAACCTCCCTTACAAACATACATGAAAAAGGAAAATCGTTAGTGTACTTGATAATATTATGAACAATTTTAGAAACTGCGTACAATTATTTTACATTTAACTTTTATTCTTTTTTAAATGTATTCATTTTGCATGCCTACAATGAAATCGTGTTTGTGCATGGAAGTGTAAATAAGCTGTATAAATACGGAGTTATTAATCAATTACACTTTTTACTTTCCTTTGAATATAAAAGTATTATTTTTTTTTTGCAACATTTGTTTTGATTGACGAGGTAAACTTTTGAAATGATTTTGTAGCTGTACATAAAACACCGTTTCTAAACAAAACTCTTTTGAATTGTGGACATTCAAAATCTAAATTATTGCTCTTGCTATCACGTGAATAATTAATTACGCAAAAAAATCGCGACACCTGACACTTTATAGATGAGTAACAAAGAAATATTCATAGAGGAAATTATATCACTGACAGAATCAATTTTTATTATGGGAAACATACATTACGTCTCGTGGTTTTGTTCTGAGAGACTCTCTTCTTATCAAAGAATGAAAGCCATGTGGTTTATGTAGATAGACATACCATATGAAGAGAACATAGAGTATGATTTATGCTAAGTAAAGAACCACCTGTGAAATTGTTACGATCTCTATACAAAACACCACAAAGTTTATATAATTTTAAGCATACATCATCAATATGAAATTTCCTGTTGAGATTCTCGTCGATTCGCAGTCTGAGGAATTTTCTAGCTTTACTGGGAGTATGTAATTTTTAGGAGATTAGTATATGTGTATTAATATTCTTAACGTTATGCTTCATTTCATTAGATTTGAATCATTGATTGTTTGAATTTGAGTGTGAGCTTATATGTAAATACAAGGAAATAATATCTTTGTCAGCTTTCAAGAGCATACATTGTCAATTTGAACGTAGAAATTGCATTAATGATGTTATTTATATATTTTTCATGGTAAAAAGGAGTAATACAATGAAGTAGCACTCACGTCTACTTTTTCGCCTACTTAATAATGGGATAGACTTCTTTTTAGTATAAGAAAACTGCTTTCCTTTGCATTAACCCAACGAATTGCGATTTACTGGTGTCTTGGCAAAGTTTTCGTAGCAGACCCCTATTTTGTTATTTGTACTGTAGCTATTGTGACTTTCCTTACCTACATTTCTTCCAGTTTATATGCAAGCCACTGGGTTATTATGTGGATATATTTCCTTTAGATAAGAGTTTTTACTTTGCTTCTGTTTTAACTTAGGTTCCTCCAACATAAAAGAAGGATTACAAAGGGCAGTTTCTTCTCAGACAATTTCATGACACCATCTTGTGGAAAACCTAAACACACTTAAGGATTTCCAGCTCCATCTTGACTAATACTTTGAAACTATAATTATGATCTTATATTACCCCGATACAGCACGAGGAAGTCCAGTCTCCCACACAAGGGCAGCATATCCTGGCCCGCCCGCCGCCTATTTTCTCTTCATGTCCAGGAGAGTAAATAAAAGAACCAAGTGTGTTATTACGAATACATTTATGACTCGTGTGGTGATGGGTGGTCGTGCCGTAATGAGTTTTATAGCTAGTGGTGGGGGTGGTAGTGGTGGTGGTTGGATGGTTGTAGATATTCAGTAAATAGTGATGTATGTGGTAAGTAAATGCTCGGGTGATGTTGGTGGTGTTGTTAATGATTGTGGTGATAATGGTTGCGAGTTAATGAATGTGGTAATAATAATGGTAGTGATGGTGCTAGCTGTAATTTATAGTGGAGATCATGGTAATAATGATGAGGGTAATGAATTGTTATTATTCATTATTTTAATGTTCATATTCTATCATATCCCACACGTTCATGTTATTTTTTTTTCCTTCATATTCTCATTTCCTTGGTTTTGGTAACGTCAATGGTGGGAGTGTGGCGACGCGAACTGTTACCATGGGGCAAGTGGTCGTCGCTCCTGGCTGTCCTTCACACTGTCCTCTTTATTGTCGCCGCCTCACCGCCACGCCACGAGACCGCCATCGAAGTGTGAATCAGAATATAGATCATTTTGCGAGTGAAATCAACTCATTCTCTTCCTCACAACAATTTTCCCTACTAGACACGAACATTATAGTTGTATTTTACTTATATGTATAATGATTTATTCAACATTCTAGCTGACTCATCGTATTGTTTTGACCTTTTCCTGAAATGAAAATAATTCGAGAAAAGGCTTGTGTAAATTCGAGTAAGCGACACACACACACACACACACACACACACATACATACATACATACATACACACACACACACACACACACACACACACACGCACACACACACACACACACACACACACACACACACACACACACACACACACACACTTAGTACTGTTTTGAAAGACATTAAACTTTGGAGCACGCCTGTAGCACAAAGTTGGAGTCCAAGAGGGGACGAGGAGCTAAAGGGACTCAGAGTGCTGCCCCTGATGCTGCTGAAGGGCTTTTGTCGCCATGATTTATTAATGTACTCTGCTGAAGTTACACAAGCGTACACATTATATTTACATAGCAACAGACCCTCAGTGCTTACGTGATTGTTTGGGAAACCACTCTTTTAATCTGACAAAGAGTAAGGAATGTATTAGTATATCAGAAGATTGCCCCCCACCTACCACTCCCTTCAGCTGCTCAGGATTTGCATGGAAACAGGTTGCAGAATATACCATGCAATATTGAAAAATAAATTGTTATGAGATTTTCACAGAAAGTAAGAGAAAAACAGTGTATTTCTTACCTTCTTTCTTTTCGATTGAGGCGTACTAGTCTCTTTTATTCATACTGGAAATGATGTCCTAAGGTATTGTAACGTGTGGCATCACTATCATCCTCATTATTGAGATGGTAATCGGTTTCGAAATTCAACAGTGACATTTTTCTCAATATCCTGGACCCGTTGTCACTATCATCACGTCCATTGCTGTAACACCTTTCATTGCCACCATTACCAACATCACAACAACGATCTCCCTCTCTAGTCCTCTTTTTTTCTTATTAGATGTAAAAGAAAAGTACAGCTCTTGTTTTTCCCCCTATTTTTACCCTCTATCAACTCCTAACTTTTCTTATCCCTTCCGCTCTTCACGCATCATCTAACTTCTCCATCCCTTCTCCCTCCTCTTCACTACTCCTCTCTCTTCATTCGTACCTCCTCATCTGCTACTCTCTCTCTCTCTCTCTCTCTCTCTCTCTCTCTCTCTCTCTCTCTCTCTCTCTCTCTCTCTCTCTCTCTCTCGTTGCCGCGTGAAGAGAGGCACAACACTGCTGTCCACTACTTAGAGTTGAGTCTTGAGTGTGTTGGCGTGTCCGTGGCCCTGGTGACTGCTGGGAAAGAGGAAGAGAAACGAGAAGAGAGGAGGAGGAGGGGCGTAGAGAGAAAGGTTGGTTGGGTAGGTAAGTGAGGAAAAGGGAAGAGTGAGGGAGAGAGAGAGAAAGAGAGAGAGAGGGGGGGGGTCGTAGAGAGACAGAATGGATATAGGGAGTGGTCAGGGAATAAAGGAGGAGGAGGAAATGCGTAGAGAGGGAGTGCGCGTGGGAGAGTGGTAGGGGAAGGAGGGAAGGTGAGATGTGAGGAGAGAACCGCAGAGATAAGGAGGGAAGCAGTACTGTGCAGGAGAGGAAATGAAAGGCTGTTAGAGTACAGAAGGTAGAGGAGGAGGAGGAGGAGGAGGAGGAGGAGGAGGAGGAGGAGATGAAGAAAGGTAACGGTAGAGAGGAGCGAGGGAAGGACTGGGTCTTCTTGTAGCTGTATGAGTAGGGGGGAGATATGGTAGGCTGGGGAATGGTGGGGGAGATACTAGAGAGAGTAAAGGGGAGCAGGAGGGGCTACTGGAAGGAATGGCGGGTTGAGGAGTGGAGGGGAGGAGTGAACCAGACCGGGGCACTCCTAGTATCAATGGGAGATTCCTGGAACACTCTGGGTGCTGCATTCACGTGGCCGAGTAAAAATAATGGAGGGTAAGGCAGGAAAGTCCCGTCGTTAATGCGTGGCAGATTTCCAGCATTTTTGTGACCAATGAAAAATAACGCGTTTGGTAAATACTCAGTGTAAACAACAATAGAATACTTCCCTGGTGGACCTTTTTTTTCTTTTATTTTTATTTTTCTTGCCAGGCTCTCTTCGCTCATGGATAAAAAAATTTCTGCCTTGCTATTTTTTAAGGAGAAATTGAAGGAAAGTTAAAGATGTGGAGTCGTTATTGACCAGAAAGAAACTCCTCCTCCTCCTCCTCCTCCTCCTCCTCCTCCTCCTCCTCCTCCTCCTCCTCCTCCTCCTCCTCCTCAACGAAAAGGAGTAAAAAAATACACGATGAGCAGGATATGAATAAGTAAAAATCATCAGTAATGCATGAGAGGGCCGGAGGATGAAAGTTTTATATGCCCAGGAGTTTTCGGGGAAGTGACGTGGAGGGGAATAAAATCACCGCTAAACGTATAAAGAAAAATCACCACTGAAGGAAAACTGAAGTGACCACATACTTTTTTCCTCCTTTTTTTTTTTGTTACTTTTCCTCCTTTGTTTTTTTGGTCCAAGTTACACACACACACACACACACACACACACACACACACACACACACACACACACACACACACACACACATATCCATTCGCTTTGACACAGTCGCCCACTCCCCACCCTGTTAATTGCTGGTCTTCTCTTTGTCGGTGGAAAAATCAGAAACTAGGTCTAACAAAGGTAGGATCACACGCAGTCGAGAGAGAGAGAGAGAGAGAGAGAGAGAGAGAGAGAGAGAGAGAGAGAGAGAGAGAGAGAGAGAGAGAGAGAGAGAGAGAGAGAGAGTTATATGTAGCCTGGCTTTGCTTACGTAATCGTGAATGGGGTGTAGTGGCTGCGTCGGGATCCAAGTGTCATTTCACGTAAAAGTTTTCTTGCTCCTTCCTAGTGGCTTGGGAGGCGCCGAAGGTTTATGACCCTGACTGGTTGGCTGGCTGGCTGGCTGGCTAACTGTCTGGCTGGTGGTGTTTTGTGGTGGTGGAGAGCTGCCCTATATTCTTTCCCTCGCTCCTGATGGCTTTGTGTTATAAGACGGTACTATTACGAATTGATCATCCATTTGCTTCCTAGTGTCAAGATCTATTTATATTTTTTCCATGGTTTCGGATGATTATTTTGATTATACTCAGTACTGTTTATGGACAGCTACCCTCACTGGGCCGGATAGTCTCACCTTCCTTTCTTACCGCTGGTCAGAGCATCTCTTCCATAAGAAAAGTACAGAGTTTTCCGGAACACGAAAACGATGTAGGAGTGGAAAACTTGTGGGCTACACTTTGCCATATTTCACATTCCATTGGTGATTGTGGATTAGTTTAATTTTTACACGATCTTTGGTTTTATTTGATTTTAACTATTATGTATGTCACCACCACCACCACCACCACTGCCAGCACAACCAGCTGCTCAGTCACTTCCAATAGTTGACAGCAAGAGTAGCTTCAAAGGACTTCCCTGATTCCGTCTGTACTCGTCGGGTGCAATTAAGGGATCTTAGCTCTCAAGAAGCGACTGTGACGTCCCCTACGAGTCTCATTGCCTTACTGCCACGTCTGACCTGCTATCCAAAGCTATGGAGGAGAGTACTCGAGTGATCCTAACCTCTCATCGGATGGAAGAGGACTAGCGTTCAGAGTGCGTTTGAAAGCTAAAGTCACTACTCTCTCTCTCTGACCTTATTCCCTCTAAGATACATACGGAATAGGAGAGACGCGTTTAGGTTAGCAGACGAGGAATGGAGGGAACAAATGGAGAACAGTTGCATCAGGTGACCATCAAGTCCATGGAAAATTCAAAGAAGAGCCAACATCAAAGGGAAAGTAGCAGAGGCAGAGAGGGGGGAGCGGAGGTGAAGAGAATAATGACAACGAAGAATTTGACGACTTGAGTGAAGAGAGAGCAAATTTGTCAAGTTGAACACTACCCAGAGAGAGAGAGAGAGAGAGAGAGAGAGAGAGAGAGAGAGAGAGAGAGAGAGAGAGAGAGGAGTAAGTTGATTTTAAGTGGTTGTTCGAGTGGGTGAAATTTATCACATAAGGGAGGGAGAGACAGCCAGAAAAAGAAAGAAGAAAAACATGTGACTCTAAAATTTTGTGTGCAAGAGTACGCGTAGAGATTAATTCGTTTCTCTCGTCCAAATGAAAGATAACTTTGTATGAAGTGCTGCTCAAGAATACAGTAGTGCTTGAGATTTAATTTTACGAGTTAGTTGTACCTTGGATGGAGTTGCTTGGAATGGATCGAGTGGAGATTCTGTGTTGTGTTGCAGTGTGGAAGACTTAAACAGCTTTTCCTGTCAATTTTCGTCTTTGCTTTCATTCTTTCTCTCTGTCGCATCTGCTGGAATTCATATATTTATTTGTTTTATGTGGGAGGGAGAAGCTGACCAAGGAAAATACAAGATGAAAAAAAAAATGCCCACTAGTTTGCCAGCCCTCTTACAGGTCCAAAAGAGTTAGCTAAAGGGTAGGGATACATGTCTTGAAACCTTCCTCTTAAATAAAGACAAGTCATTGGAAAGTAGAAATGCAGAAACAGGTAGGGAGTTTTAGTTCTAGTTCCATAATTTTCCTTAATTTCTTTTCACTGAATCTGCTGGTGGATGGAAATGAAAGGACTTGCCACATAACTTATTGATATTTATATACCTCTTTTTTGTCTTGTTTACCAGTGTTTTCGTCACAGTTATTAGCATTTTTCTTTCTCGTACCTGTTAAGATGTCTAGATTTTTCCCTCGTGCTGTTACCTTCCATTAGTACTTGGTTGTCGGCCCATACCTAATAATGATAGTGCCAGTTCTTATCGCTTGTTACCTGTCACTCATCCTCTTCTTTTTCTCTCTTTGCAGGTATGTGTCTCCTCTACCTTCAGTTTATGTTGTGACGTGATGTCGGTGTGAGTGGCGGGGGGAAGGCAGGTGTGGTCACAAAATGCCAGCAGGTAAGGTGTGTGAAGTGACAGGTGTCCGTGGGAGGCTGGTGTTTTTTATGACTCAGTGCTGAAAGGAAGGAACGGAGAACAGGTAGTGAGGCATCAAAGAGAGCGACGACGTGGCGAGGAAGGAACAAGAGAGAGAGAGAGAGAGAGAGAGAGAGAGAGAGAGAGAGAGAGAGAGAGAGAGAGAGAGAGAGAATGCACAATTTAAGTTTATTGTCAGTTTCTCATAAACAGACACTGAAGACTCTTGTTAGAAAGATTATAGAGGTTGAAATGTCTCATCACACACGCATTCTTTCCCTTTTTCACTCATTTACTTTTGTGCAAGTTGTGCAGGCGGTATATTTGTGGTAAAGGAAGCCTCTGCCTCTCCGTGCATCCCTTCATGCTTCACTCATTTCTCTTGCACTGCACCACATCCATATATATTTTTCCCCAGGTCTTCCATCCTTCGTTGTTTCACTTCCTCACAGCTTCCCACCTTTAATAACTTCCGTAAATAGTGTAGCACCGAGAGAATACATTGTTATTTTGATTCACATGGATCACTCGCTGCTACCTGACAGATTAAAAGTTTACTTTTTGCGTAATTCCTTGATATCTGACCGTCATCGCGTATGCAAAATATAAGCGTTACTTTATATACCTTTCTTTCCCTTTGATATATAATAATGTGTCTGCAAAATACTGAAGTGTCTTGGTGAGGGAGCTGCGAAGGACGGCCCTTTTTGCTTATATTTTCATTCTGTTCTCTTTAGCCTCCACTGGCAGCTGTGCGGCTTTTCTGCTCCCCGTTAGAGCGAGAGGAGAGGCCGGTGAAAAAAGCATAATTGGCTCTGAATCAAGGGATGTTCATGGGGGTGTGAAGAAACGGTCTTGCTCGCAGGCTGAAAACTGACACTCTGGAGGGAAGGAAAGAGACGAAACAGGTGGAGGCGAAGGTGGAGGTGTAGGTGGAGGAGACGGTAGTTGTGGTGGTGACGGTGGGTTAAGAGAAAGAAAAGAATGAGAGGGGCAAGAAGTGTCGTATTTTTTGTAAAGCTGAATTGGTGCTATTATCTCTCTCTCTCTCTCTCTCTCTCTCTCTCTCTCTCTCTCTCTTGTTTTCTCTCTCTCTCTCTCTCTCTCTCTCTCTCTCTCTCTCTCTCTCTCTCTCTCTCTCTCTCTCTCTCTCTCTCTCTCTCTCTCTCTTGCTTTACATCCCTTCCTTTACAAGACTGAGCAACATTCTGGTGGATGAAATAAAACTGAACACACAAACTCCTTTTCCTCTCCTAGACTGTGTTGCCATTCTTTGCGGAGTCTCTAATCTTATTGAGTCGCGATGAATTGATATGAAGTCACGCTGAGGTTTTGGTTATGCAGTTACATGTCAAATATGATTAAATCTCTATCGATTTCCCTTGCTAACTGCTGCTGTGGATTTCTTTACATCTATTTTAAGAATTTAGAAACCCTCCAGAAAGTTTTCCTTGTGTTTGTCTTTCAGAGATTTTTTTTTTTTTTTTAAATGAGATATTTTATAAAGTTCACTCTCTCTATCTCTGTTCTTGTGTTTTATTCTATTTCAAAATGGTTCCCTTCACTCACACACACACACACACACACACACACACACACACACACACACACACACACACACACACACACACACACAC
>CM035205.1:22756749-22769101 GCA_020233015.1 Callinectes sapidus | reverse complement strand
TACTTCTGTCCAAATTTTTAGGGAGGACGAATATAGTACCAGAGGGAGAGGAAGGTTAAAGCAAAAGTGGGCGTTGGAAAGGAGAGAGGAAAGGGGAGGGGACAGGAAAAGTGTGGAGGGGAGGAGAAGAGAGGCTGATAAAGAATAGAGCAGTCGAGAGAGAGAGAGAGAGAGAGAGAGAGAGAGAGAGAGAGAGAGAGAGAGAGAGAGGAGAGGAGAGGAGAGGAGAGGAGAGGAGAAAACTAGTATTGTAAGTTATTGAAAAGTAAGAGTGAATAGAATTGCTCCTGGCTTTTGTTTTATTACCTGACATATGTGTTGCATTTCCTTTGTTTGATCGAGGCTTGTGTATTCATGTATGTTTCCATCAGCGGAGCCGCGGTGAGGAGCAGCTTGCATATCCTCGTCCATTATTTGTGTGGCATCAATACCAAAACACGGATGGCAATGCGTTGTGTCGCTAAAACTTTGCATCACTGAACTTCAAACACATACGCACACGCACAGACACGCACACGCACACGCACACACACACACACACACACACACACACACACACACACACACACACACACACACACACACACACACACACACACACACACACACATATGTACCTTCTCTTTTTTAGTATTTCAATCCTGGTCTCCTCACTTGCCATCCACCCAAACACGCCTACCCACCACTCCACTACTCTCCCTTTACTCCACATCCACATCCATTCTGGAGCGTACTGGTATGCCGCTCTCGTTTATGGGCTTTGCTTTATGAGGATTTAGCGCTAAGCTTTGGAATCTACTCTTTTCAGCGTCAGGCTTAAGCTGCAAATGTCATTCAGGCGGGGGTGTCACGGCACTGGTGGACAGGAATAGCTTATGGGTGACAGATAGACAGGGAGACAGGCAAACAGACAGGGATTATAATAAGGTAAAGGCTCTTGATCATTAGGGGTATAGTTTGGCCTGAGAGTACAGAAAGGTGTTCTCTCTCGCGTCTTAGTGGTATTTGAGTGGTGGACGTTTTTTCGTATATTCAATTACCTCTTGGCTTCCGCAGGTGACATTTCTCCGTGCTTCCTGCAGATACTTATTTATTGATCACCCTTATGTAAGTCTAAGCACATGGGTAGACTGTGCACCGACTGACCCTAGGTGTAGATATTGAATGTGTGAAATTATGTAGTAATCCTTATTAAATTAATGTTTTTATAAGTACCTCGTACATACCGTCCTTTTCCACACGGATAATCCACAAAACTACCGAGGCTTCATCACTGGAATTATGTTATTACTCAAAGCAAAAGAATGAGGGTGTAAGGAGTTTTTTTTTTTTTTTTTTTTTACTGCTCTAACTATGTATTTGCCATTAAGATAAAAAGTTTAAGCTAATTTTGTATTTTCTTTAGGCGAGTGTTTTCTGGTGGTTTTTAAGATTGTCTTGACATACTGGGATTTTTTGTATTCGCTGTTTTATTTATTTTTTTAATCTGACGTGGCAATTTTTATGCCTTTTATTTTTAAACCGAACATTTTTACTTGCCTTGACATATTGATAATTTCTTATTCGTGAGTTTTCATAGATTTTTTGTATTTTTGAGTCTGTGTTTTTTCAGTGCGGTTTTAAATAGATTTTTTCTTACACTCGTGTCTGCGGTTTTTGAATAGTTGGTATTACATGTTTGTTTGTTTTTCCCCCTTTAATTATCCTGGAAATTAGTTATTGATGTGCGGTGAATATCAGGAAGAAATAATTATAGATACACGTCTTATCATCGAAGGAATATCCTAGTAATATTCGCCATTTCCATTGCTAATTGTTCATAACCACAAGAGACATTAATTTATTCCATCAATCTATCCTCTTACGTCTCCAGCAGCTGTTCTGTTCATCATGACTTCACATTCTAATTACATACTGGGTACAGGAGGGTATGAAGAGCTACTGAGATTAGTAAGTGTGGTGAGTCTTATGCCAGAATTCTCTCGTATCGCGTCGCCTTAACTCGCCTTGTCTCGCCTTGCCTCGCCTCGCCTCGCCTTGTCTCGCCGTACCTCTCCTTGCCTCGCCTCGCCTCGCCTTGCCTCGCCTTGTCTCGCCTTGCCTCTCCTTGTCTCGCCTTGTCTCGCCTTGTCTCGCCTAGCCTTGCCTTGCCTCGCCTCGCCCCGCCCCGCCTCGCCTCGTTTTGAATAAAGGGTTTTGGTTTTGTATAAGTAAAGTACAAGGACAGGAAATGCTATGTGTATCACCACGGTCCTCGTACTACACAGGCACGAGCTACAACACACCGGCACTGAAAACTCTGTAGGCGAACAGTTCCCTAAATAAATGAACCAACTATTTACACCCAGAATATATTTACGCAAACGCTTTATCTCGTGCACGCCAGCAAGATACAGTCCACACTACGTTCACACGAACTATCCCCCCATCTCCCAATCCTCTCTCTCTTGCCTTTTTTCCCCTCTTCTCTCTCTCTCTCTCTCTCTCTCTCTCTCTCTCTCTCTCTCTCTCTCTCTCTCTCTCTCTCAGGCAAACATACGAACATACTAATCCTCACACCCACCCACTCACACCCACATAAGCGCGCACACACATACACACACACACACACACACACACACACACACACACACACACACACACACACCTCGACGCTTCCAAATAGACTCGTCCACTTGCTGTTATGATTTTTCAGTGATGATGGCGGGAGTGATGGCTCTCAAATTAATTAAGTTTGCCCACCGAGGCAGGAGGTGGGTGGCGGTCGTAAAGAAGAACTGCAGGTGCCAGGCGCTGCAGACGAGTAAAGGTTTTCGGATTTTTACCCTTTAAGACCATTATACTTTACGGGGGAACATTGAGGTCAGGGGGAATTAATCACTTATTTTATACGGCCAGAAGTGCACTTAAGTTTGATGGCCGTTATTTGATAGGCGCTGCGTGATGTTTTTTTTTATTTTTTTTTTTACGTGCTTATATATTTATATTTTTTTGTCGCTCAAGTGGGGACATGAAACAACACATACTAGAATTTTTTTTTTTTTTTTTTTTTTTTTTTGAGTATTTGAAGGCTGGGTCTTGTGCAGGTCTTAATGGGGAGACAGAATTTTAAGTAACGATTTTTATTTATTTTTTTTTCGGTTCCTTCTATTCTTTGTTCATACCCCCAAAGTAAAAAAAAAAAAAAAAACATGTCTATATAATAGCGTTCATCAAGTCGTAATGATAAATAAAATGATACTATAAGGGCCGAGATAAAATTTTGAATCTTAAGTATTAGTTATCTTATACCATAGTGTGTGTGTGTGTGTGTGTGTGTGTGTGTGTGTGTGAGAGAGAGAGAGAGAGAGAGAGAGAGAGAGAGAGAGAGAGAGGTGGGAGGGGGGGGGTATAGAAGGTTCTGGTGCTTATATTCATTGTATCCTCTTGTATCTATCAGTATTCAAGGCACCGAACACAAAGAGGGATCCTGCAGCGCTTCATTCATCCCTAGACATACGTGAGGAAATAATACCTGAGTGCCAATCAGTCTCAGTTCTTGGTAATGTTTTTCTCAAATATAATAGGACTTGAAAAAGAAAAAAGTCAAAGCCGATATACCATTAAGATAATTGGGTACAAAAACGTTTAACAATTTTTTTTCTTCTTTTCATCACTTCAGAGAAATTGGTCAGAGAATCATTAGTATTTTCCTTTGTTATATGTTATAAAGATTTTTTGGTAATTAGTTTGGTATTTATCATTTATTATACTATTATTTTGGGGGGCATCTCATTCTTATCAGTGAATATTTAAAAGAGTAAATAACATTTGTCTCATAATTTGTTTTAGTGTCTCTTGGGGTCAATATTAGGGATGTATTATCAGACTTACAGGTAAGTACTTGAAATGAATAGTAATGCAGCGATAGTGTTACAGACTAATGTATTTTCTCCTTCCAGGTGAGTGTTCACGGTGATGGCAACTTGATCTTTAGCGTGGGAGAAGGGAGTCTTGTCTTATCCCCAGTGGACACAAAGGTGAAGGGTCATCAAGGTAGGTATTGACATCATTCTGATGGGAAACCAGTGTGCGTATTCTATTTGCTGATTTGCGACCAATGATTTTACTCCCTATCTCCCACTTGATTTCGACTACAAACATATTTGAAAGGGATTATTGATTTTAAAATGTATGTCTCGGTGCACTGCGTTTATCATGTGCTCGTGTGGTCATTAGAAGCTTGTTTCGGTGTATACAACCAATCATTTTTAATATACATGGTTCTGCTCAGCTATAAAGACCAGTTTGAGAAGAAGGTATAAGGGAAACACAAATGCGAGGATTTGAGTTTATTTCTGACATTCCTTTACATCTGTGGTCTCCTTACTCTTCTTCTATAATATATGGGTTAGTTAATACTCATTGTCTTATACATATTTAATGATGTTTGATTTATCATTTCGGAAGCCAGTACATTGTTTTATAATAAGTATCATGCAGTGTTACGAATCATGTGCACATTATGATATTTGTATTATTGTCACCTTCGTATGTATGGTAATGTTAGAGTCATCGTCCAGAATCACAGTGATGTTGTTTGGCTTCTTCAAGTTTATTTATTTTTGGGGTGTGTGTGTGTGTGTGTGTGTGTGTGTGTGATCATTAACTGTAACGACTTTCTTTTTATTTGCCTTCGAATTTCTTTAATGATTAACAAAAATGATGAATGTAGATGCTTCCCGTGTCGTAGTCCATTCTCCATTCCTCGACATCAGTGTTTGTAGTCTCGTAAACACAGACGCGAGTGTTTGTGGATGTCGTGTTTGTCGGCGGCACACGAGGCGCCCGGTATGCTTGCTTTTGTCGGGCGAGAAGTGTGAGTTCACGGTAAAGTGGCATCAGTCTGCTCTGAATATATTTACTAAGTTTTTTCCTTCTTGTCGCGCGTCTGTCATGCTATTGCGTGTGTCAAGGAAACGAGAAAACTGTAATATTTTATGTTAAGTAGTAATGTTTTGTTGCTTTAAGTCTGAAATATGAAATATTTTATGTTGATACCGTATTCGGACAAGTATAAAAATTATTTCATGATTTCACCATGATTGTCATGGAAGAAAAACAACTGATTGTTTTCGTTGTGCTTTGTCCGTTAATCATATAGAAAATAATTGCCTTACATTTCGTGGCTTTTTTAGATTAGAAAATATGACAAACTCGTATAGAAAAAACATTTTTTACTATTTTTAGCATAAAGTAAGTAAAATACATCGTAATTCACCCATCAGATTGTGTAAGGTTGACGTTATTTCGTGACTGGACTCTATTTTTACATCAAAACGGAAAAAGGAGGAGCAGATTGAGGAAAGACGTCATATTTCAACTATTTTTAGGCTTCGAAGTGCATGACATCTGCCTGAACGCACGCACACTTGACCACCAGCATTCAAAATGCCTTAATGCTACGTCATCCCTTCTGGTCTGACTGCACAAAGTTTTATTGGAGCTGTTTTTGGCCTCGGGATGAAAGGAGGAGGTAAATAACAGTAGCAGTAAACCCGTGTACTTAACGCAGCATAAGGAAACTGTTTCACTGTGGCGTGTGTATGTACCGTAAATCTCGTGAATCCGACGCACTCGACTCTTTCTCCCTCTCTGGCATCTTTCCACCACTCCCTCTATCTCAGTTTGGGACATGCAAGGCAGCAGTGGAGGAAGAGCGAGGGAGATGGAGCAGGCGGTTGAGGAGCGTCTTAACTGAGGTGATGAGAACATGTGTTTGCTGTTATTGCCACCTCGTTACCGTTACAAGCTGAGGGATGTGCCGCCTCTGCCCATTTCCGGGACTGTAGGCGCTGGATCGTTAACTGCCCGGCGTATCTGATAAAGTGAAGTGCTGTTGGAGTCATTTTTGTCATGTGTTCCCCTGTGTTGCTGTTTTTTTTTCCCTTATCTGCATTTCTTTCTTCCTCTGGTTTCCCTTTGGCCTTTCTCGTGACCCTTAACACCACCTTGCGCTTTGTTTTCCCTCTGTACCCTCGTCTCTTTGTTTTTTAGTGTTATTGGTTTTCTCCTGTGTTGTCTGCTGCGTTTTTTTTATCTTTGTTTGTAGATTTTTTTTTGTCCTGTGTATATCGTCTCTCTCTCTCTCTCTCTCTCTCTCTCTCTCTCTCTCTCTCTCTCTCTCTCTCTCTCTCTCTCTCTCTCTCTCTCTCTCTCTCTCACGCAGAAAGCGTACTTGATTAAGTGCCAGATTCCATGAAATGATTTTTTTTCCGCTTCTGCTCTTTTTTCCTTTTTCTCCATCACCACCACCACCTCCTCCTCTTCCTCCTCCTCTTCCTCCTCCTCCTAATCTTCTTTTGCTCTTTTTTTTTTACTTTCATCATTTATTTATTTCAGCTTTCCTCCTCTTCCATTATTCCCTTTCATCTGGTTACTGTTTGTCTTCACTGCTGTTGCTGCTACTGCTGCTGCTGCTGCCTCCTATTCCTTCTCCTCCTCCTCCTTGTCCGAATAATAACACTTATCTCCTATTAATGTCATGGTTTCTGTGTTTCTTTCTTTTCAGATAGATTTCCTTTCATCCTTTTCTGTGAAAATTCCATGTCAGTTTTTCCGTACTGCATGGTCTTTTCCAAACTACTTTTCATGCCAGCGAAAGCTCCATCGAGTGGTGGGTGGGGAGGAGCCTTCTTATGTACTGTCCTGTCTCTCTTCCCTGTACATAGTTAGCAGTAGTTACCAAGCAGCCTTGAAAGGACCAAAAGGTCTGCTGCTATATGGCCTTCCTTTATATTCCTCCTCCTCTTCCTCCTCCTCCTCCTCCTCCTCCTGCGTCTGGGTGGCATAGTTGGTCTTGGGCCTCAGGTGCTAGCAGCTCGGGTTCGAATCCTTGCCAAACCTAGTTGCCCAGTGGGAGATGTAGCGCTCTCCCGTTAACCCTAGTGGTGCCGTATGACCTAATCTGTTGCGGCACCTAATGGAATCATTTCCATTTTTTCTCCTCCTCCCTCGTCCTCCTCCTCCTCCTCTTCTTTCTCCTCCTCTTCTTTCTCCTCCTCCTCCTCCTTCTACTGGCATTCTCAGGTATGTTTATATTCATTATTCTAGTGAACGTTAGGCTGCGTTTTACATCATTCTTGGGAGAAAGGACGCCTATTAATTGTTCCTAGTAATCAAAAATAAAAATGATGAATAAAGGTAACACTTTAAACTACTATCGTTGTTTACTATTCTATATAGCGATTTTGTCTTGAGCTGATTAGAAAAATGCACGATGTAAATGAAAATAAAGGCAGGAAAATTAGTACCTGAGGCAATTTTCAGGTAAGGAAGCGAAAGTAAATTGAAAACTGTACTAAATTGTTCCAAATTTCCTCTCGGAACTGAACTAATGGAGCAGCAGGGGGAATTTCCGACCGACTCCTTTAGTAAGCGGTTGATTGAAGCAGCAGCGGGGGTGAGGGAAGCCAAGGCAGCGGGAGACGCCGGCTAATCCCCCACCCGAGGCAGAGAAAGCACGACTAATCCGTGGTTATGAGGGAAGAAGAGAGCAATGCTAATCCCTGCGTATTGTGAGGGACGGAATCGATCTCCAGGCTTTTTACGAGAGAGAGAGAGAGAGAGAGAGAGAGAGAGAGAGAGAGAGAGAGAGAGAGAGAGAGAGAGAGAGAGAGAGAGAGTTTACTAGTTTTTTCATGTTTTTTCCTACTGAGCGAAAAAATAACCAGAATATTTACATTGCTGTAACATTTCACTTTGTCCTTGGTTCTTTTATATGAATGTAAATATACATGTATATTTTTTTTAAGCAAATATCGTTTCAAAAATGCAACCGGCATATTGCAATTTCCTTTTACCAATATTGAAACTGCTCATATAATTGGTAGCCATACTTAGCCCTTTGTTTAATTTTTCCCTGTCCCTTTTTCTATATCGCTACCTATTTCACCCAGACGCACACGCACACACACACACACACACACACACACACACACTACTATATTTTCAGTTCTTCCCTTCCTATCCTTTCACCGCAGTTCCCAGTGTACCATGGAGTGATCTGCCTTCACCTATCCTTAACCATAACCTTGACCTGCTTTTTTGCCGGGTCTGTTTCCTTTCCGAACAATTCATCGTGACCCGACCAGACCACCAGCTCGCTTTCCTAACTTCTTTTCATGCACTTCGGAAACTAGTGTTCCTTTAAGCGTTTAGGATTTTTCTTTTTTTTCTTCTTCTTCTTCTGCTTCTTCTTCTTCTTCTTCTTCTTCTTCTTCTTCTTCTTCTTCTTCTTCTTCTTCTTCTTCTTCTTCTTCTTCTTCTTCTTCTTCTTCTTCTTCTTCTTCCTCCTCCTCTTCGTGCAGCCATTTAAACTCTCTCTCTCGTTTTTACCATTCTCAGATAAATTTAGCTTGGGTGGTCTGAAACAGACAAACATTTCACGAAATAAATGAAGAATTGTTGATTGAAGTTATTTAGTTTTTTTCCCAATATTATAATTATAATCATGGAGGTTCTAGCTGATAATGGTACTGATAATGATAAGTTCAGCCTCTCTTTATCAAATGAAACAGTCAGGCTTTGGGTCAAAATATATGATGCGTGTTGAAAGGTGTTTTTTCCTACATTACAATCATAGAAGCTGCTAATGATGTTGATGGTGTTTGTTGATCTATTCTTTTGCCACCCATTGTCACTTTTCATAGAGATGTAATTTTTTTTCTAAGGTCGTAATAAAACTCTGCAGGATGCGAAAAAAAAAGTGTACGAGTATATATTTCCTAACATGTTTGCCTTTGCTTTGACGAATTCGATACGATGCAAACTAGAAATTCAATTTCCCTTTGTTGTTGCAGCTTATACACATTTCAACAAGGTACTAAACTTAATTCTCTCTCCCCAGCTTTGCTTTTCCACATTATGTAAAGCCGAACAAGGAAGCAAGAGCGGCCGTGATTTCCATAAAAGCTGGTGTTATGGAACCAGACAGACGCTCCCCTGAGGGATCGTTACGTTGACTTTTAGCCTCGAGGTTTGATCGCACGCTTTGAACTCACGTATCATTTTGGGATGAGTCGAGTAAGAGTCGCCTTGTCTCGCCTCCTGTCGGCCGGGGTCGCCTCAAGGGGACCGCGGCTGCTCAGTGACTGCTTTCAGGATCAGCACGCTAGCTTTAACTTACGCTGGGAAGGCGGGACTCTCACCAACGCAACTTTAACGTGCACCTCACCTGTGTGTGCGTGCGTGGCAGGCATGCGGGTGGCGGCGGCGGCGGCGGGTGTGGGTGGGTAGGTGGAGTGCAGGAGGGTGAATGTGCAGAACTAACTGGCTACGTCTGTAGATGAATGGATGGGATATTGTGCAAAAAGTTTATGGTCTGTATGCACAAAAAAACGGAGAGAGAGAGAGAGAGAGAGAGAGAGAGAGAGAGAGAGAGAGAGAGAGAGAGAGAGAGAGAGAGAGAGGAGACCTCACCACCATTGTAATCAGGAAGCGTATTTTTACACCTGTGTTTGTGTTCTGCTCAAAATAGCCACGTAATAAGCGAGTCGTGGCAGCGTCTGGAATGTCTCCTCATTGCAGCACCGCGAGCACTTCACTGATTATATTTACTTCCCTAAAGGTGTCTTGAATCCCTGCCCGCGTCCTGTACTGGCCGTCTACTTGTTTCATTTCATGTCCTTATCTTATTTTTTGTTTGAGTTTTTTCTTTTTCCAATGTGGATTTGAAAAGATTGAGATATGTATTTGGTGGCATAAACATCTGATTTCTTATTTTTGATTTATTTGTTTATGTATTTATTTTATAGTACGAATTTGGAAGACATATATATTCGATGACATAAACATTGGTCACATTCTTTACTTGTATTATAACATTATATAAGAAACTTCAATCTTCTTTTATTAAATTTTTAGGGTTTGGTACCTAAGTGGGTTCTTTTATTTTACGTTTTTATTTCCCCTTGGCCGGTCTCCCTTTTTACGTGAAAAAAACGAAAAGGGATTAATTGTTCACGGGAGATTTAAATTCAGTTTCTCTGCCTAACCTGGAACTACGACTCACCAGATGTTGTTCTACCGTTGTTTCTTTTCTTTATTATTCTCAGCTTTCAATTAATTTCTCGTGAGTGAGACGAATGATTCAAAACCAAATTCATAGCATATCCAAAGTATAAGAAAAGTGAGTTAGTGATTATCAATGTATTTTTTGGAATTGTTTTCTTTTATTATTTTTTTATTGTTGTTATTATTATTATTATTATAATTATTATTGCTACTACTATTACTACTACTACTACTATTACTACTACTACTACTACTACTACTACTACTACTACTACTACTACTACTACTACTACTACTACTACTACTACTACTACTACTACAACAACAACAACTACTACTACTACTACTCTTTCCATTATTATTATTACTATAATTATTACCATTACTCTAAAAAATCTAAGTAACAGCCACCATATTCCAATTATGAGTCAAAGGGGGAAGGAACAACAAAAAGACTTGAGTAGAAGAGAAGCAGACAAAACATGTAAAGGTCAGGCAGCGTTGATCTTCGGAGCCAAGGACGACTAAGGGGGCTGAGGGACGGAAATCTCACAGAATTGCAAGGCTGTGGCGCGCTCCCCTGACGCTTAGAGACGAGGAAGCTCCGGCGTCATCCCTTTGAGCTTTGGCATCATTTTCTCGGCTTAAGGCAAAGGAGGAAGCCCCGCACAGCCGCCTCTGTGATGGGTTTAGTCTGCCGTACAAATTAAGCGGAATAAGACGGCCGAGAAGCAGGAGAATTGAGAAAGTGTAATGCGTTCCTTATTGAGGGTTTAAGGTGCTGGTTGGCTCAATGTGTGTGTGTGTGTGTGTGTGTGTGTGTGTGTGTGTGTGTGTGTATGTGTGTGTGTGTGTGTGTGTGTGTGTGTGTGTGTGTGTGTGTTGTTGTTGTTGTTGTTGTTGTTGTTGTATTCCGTTTTATGTTTTTAGTGTAATATCAGATGGTATTCTAAATCATTGCTGTTCGATTTTTTTTTTCATTTGTATTCAATTACGTTTCACACACACACACACACACACACACACACACACACACACACACTTCTGATTACTCTTTTGATGTTAGTTTTACGCCAGGTGGACCTTTAAGAAGAGGCGGTAAGGAAAAAAAGTCTCTCTCTCTCTCTCTCTCTCTCTCTCTCTCTCTCTCTCTCTCTCTCTCTCTCTCTCTCTCTCTCTCTCTCTCTCCTCTCCTCTCCTCTCCTCTCCTGTCCTCTTTTTCCTCCTCCTCCTCATAATGTTCCTTTGTCTGATATCGAGGGATGATCCTCGCTGGAGCTTCACGTCCTCAGATGGATGAATGTCTCGCCTGTGCTGTGTTTGGGCGGGTGGTGGTCTCGCTCCCCTTACCCAGCTCGTTGTCACATCATGAATACATGCATATACGAACACACTTACATCCTACCCTCCTATCAGCGGCCGCCACCATTAAACTCACTCACGCACGTCCCTCACGCCTATAACACGGTCTAATTTGGATATGCTGTTCTGTAATCTAATATAGCTACAATATCCCTTCCATATACGTCGTCCCCTGCTCTTCCGTCAGTCTGTGATTAGAGTCGCCCTCGCGTTCCTCTAGTCTTGTCCAATCAGACAGGCAACCAGAGGGCCCTGTCAGATCCACCAGTCAGTCATACAGCTAACTTATGCCAACCTATCGGATGAGAGAGTCACCGTGTTATCCATTGAGCCATCCCATCAGGTGTTCAAAGAGAATGTTTCTTCCACTGCTAACGTTCACCCAACCAAACAAAGAGCCAGCTGACTTCATCTAACACCAAACAACTAACCAAGAATAACTCCCTTCTTTCAGCCAGCCAGTTAGTTAACTTCCTTTAGGGCCGCCATTTAAACCATATATTTGCCAGCCAACAAGCAAAACAGCCAGGCAATCCATCAGCTTGTTAGTCAACCAGCCATCCACTTTCAAACACCAAACAACTAACCAAGAATATAATTCCCGCCTTTCAAATAGCCAGTTAGTTAACCTCCTTTTGGTCAGCCATTTAAACCATATCTTTGCCAGTTAACAAGCCAAACAACCAGGCAATCCATCAGCTTGTTAATCAATCAGCCATCCAGCGTACCTTCCATCAGTCATCCAGCCCAATTCCTATACACACCAGACCTAGCTACCTTCCCGCCCAGGCTCAGACGTGTCCCTAGAGCAAGGCCTTCGCTCACTCAACAGGACGTTAATAACAAGACGGCCTGAAGGGAAAATGATTCAGTAAGGACATTGCATATTATCATCAACTTCCTGGTAACGGAGATTGAGTCAGGTGAGATCAGACGA
>CM035205.1:22742216-22750972 GCA_020233015.1 Callinectes sapidus | reverse complement strand
TGTTGTTGTTGTTGTTATCATTATTATTATTATTATTATTATTATTATTATTATTATTATTAGTCATTATCATCATCATTATTACTATTACCATCATCATTGTTATGTGGCACCCCACTGAATATCAGTTTGTGTCCCAATATTGGTTCGCATCACTACTATGAAGGATAATGGCATAGTGTGTGTCTCTGATCGATCAATCCTTTGTTGATCATTTACAAGCAGACAATGTTCACCATGCTCACCACGGTCGCCTGTTGGTCACCCAGTCAGCCTTTTCCCCTACAGAAATAGCTTAGAACTCAGTATCAGAGCTCATACTGACCGATCTTTCGGTTGGACTGAGATCACACTACACACCACATGCCGGGACAGTAAAGCCACAACCCCTCCAGTTACATGACCTACCTACTTGCTGCGAGGGGAACACATTCAAAGGCTCGCCCATTTGCCTCGCCGCGCCAGGGACTCAGCTGTGTTCGTGCGATCAGTGTTTGCTTGTTCTACTTTTTCTCTTGCATTATGTCACATTTAAGACTCTAAAGACATAATGTGAGTGCTAAGTGAGTACAATAGCTCAGGTCAATGCTGTGTTGACACCATTCTTTAAATTAAAAAAAACTCCACGAAAAATCATAATAATTACAAATGATGTACACGTGCATTTCAGAGAGGAGAGAGATATTTTCGAGAGATAAGCTCTCTCTCTCTCTCTCTCTCTCTCTCTCTCTCTCTCTCTCTCTCTCTCTGAGAGACAAGGTGATCCCTTTATTATGTACTATACAAGTGTTACTATAATTTAATAGGTCAAATGAGTGAGTGGCCTTGTTGGAAGCGATTTTAAGCTGGAGTTGCCATGACAACAACTCTCCACGGCACGATGTAAGATCTCCTTCCATCCCACACCAGCTCAGCTCAAAGTAATGATTGGGAAGTTCCATAACCAAATACATGACATTATTTTCCACGTTCCAGCATGAAATGAAAATGTTACAGAGTCTGGTGGTTCGGACAGTTTTAGGAAGCTCTAATTAGTATCAGAGTGTTTATGAGACCTCTATCTATAAGATGAAGAAAATTATTTTACCACTCATCCCATATCCGCAGAATATAAGTATTATATTCTTATGTTCGGAGTAGTATTTTGAAATCACCTCTTCGTTTTTCTTTTTTGTTCCTACCAATTGTTTATGAATACAAAAAGTTTATAAGGTTCAGTTGAGTGAAACGGTATCAACCAAAATATATGTAGTTTCTTAGGTGAGATGCTGCAGATGATATAAAACACCATCCTCCTGCCACTGGTTGCATGTATTGTTAAAACTTTTCACTCTTCCTCTCGTCAGCTTTCTTGCTAAGAGAGAGAGAGAGAGAGAGAGAGAGAGAGAGAGAGAGAGAGAGAGAGAGAGAGAGAGAGAGAGAGAGAGAGAGAGAATCGTCAGTTTATTGTCGCCTTACAGACTTACTTCTTCAGCCTGTTCAAATGATGCGATTTTTGGTAGCGCCACACAAGAATCGCGACTGCAAAGTCATTGGAATTGTGTAAGAGTGTTTACTTGAAGTGGCTTTTTGTTGGCTCAGCCGCGCGACTCGATATATCTTTTGTGAAGTGCTTTTAGTTGTGAACCACAAGTGTCTGTGTTTTTTGTGAAGTTACACACACGAGGCGATAGTCGCGGCGTTTTCACAGTGATGTCGGATGTCATTGTCTGGGATGGGGAATTGGACTGGGATGAATGAAAAGGCAAGCCCTGAGGGATCTGCCATTGAAGCATGGGGAAATATAGAACTTGATGAATTAGTACTTGATGAGCATGTCATCTTTCATTTCTGCAAGCAGACCGCCGGATGATTTGATTGACAATGTTAGGTAGTTAAAGAACTTGAGTTCATGTTTTCGTAGCTCTGCCCATAACCTTAAAATTTTCTAAAGTAGTGGTTTTAATGCTGTCTTTGCCAGTTTTTCTGCAGCTGCTATTGACGATAGAGGTTACTAGTTGACTGAGAGAGAGAGAGAGAGAGAGAGAGAGAGAGAGAGAGAGAGAGAGAGAGAGAGAGAGAGAGAGAGAGAGAGAGAGAGAGAGAGAGAGAATTAAGTGAAACAGGATTTCAAAGGCCTGGATAAGTCATAAAAAACTGATACTCGTAAGTGATAAAGACTGTCCTCCGTAGCACTACAAATACTGTTGCAGAGTTGGTGAATAGCTAAATCTGTAAAAATAACAAGATAGAAAGCTACATCAGTAGTGCTAAAAGTGCAAATTTAGTTAAGTAATCTATCATTCTGTCTACAATAAGTTTTTTTCGAAAATTTTAATTAAGAAGATATATCTATAATTTGTATATGTTGTTTCCGTGCCTTTTTATATGAGAATTACCTTGGCTCTTTGTAAATGTTTAGGGATACAACATTCTTTAAAAGATCTGTTTATAATATATTCTAAAAATGGGGCTATTATCATTAGTGAGACGGGATTCCCCCCCCCAAAAAAAAAAAAAAAAAAAATACTAACTGACATTACTTTAAAAATGTTATTAGAAATGCATTGTTGTCGTTCAGAAGCATTATAGAAGAAAGTAATCACAAATAAGTAGTGGATGACAGAAACTTCAATCGAAAGAATCTTCATCAGGAAGAGTTGCACATGACATTTTGTTAATTACATGAAGAGGGTAATTGGGAGTAACACGAGAGAGAGAGAGAGAGAGAGAGAGAGAGAGAGAGAGAGAGAGAGAGAGAGAGAGAGAGAGAGAGAGAGAGAGAGAGAGAGAGAGAGAGAGAGAGAGAGAGAGATTCCTTAATGGGATACAGATTATAAGTACGTAGCCTCTGATAATACAAAATAAAAAGTGAGTGGTTGGGTAAGGCCAAGGACGAGGACAAAAACTGGTCGCTGCCGGTCAGACGCTGGCGAGACGAAGTGACGGGTTCATGATTCGCTATGCACACTGCAGAAGAATATGAGATAATCGATTCGGGGCAAGGTCAAGGAGTGATACGGTGCCTGTCAAGTAGTGTCTCTCAAAAGATGAAGTGGTTGCGATATGGTGATCACTAGGAAAATTAAGTACTTTCACGTGGACTCAAAACATGAACTATAGTAATGCAACACAGAAAGACGCCAATAGTTCAATGCCTATACAAAAACTCGTTTGGTTACGCTTTTCTTACATCATTAAATGTGGAGGCGGCAAAGGCAACGTGTCATGAAGACAATTGAACTTAACACAACCTATATTGAATAAAATGTGAATATGTGCACTATATTTTGAATGGTTTCTGTGACATACAAAGATAGTTGAATATTAAGAGATTTGTGAGAAAACTTAGTGCTAAAGGTTGCATACTGAATAGCAACTATTAACAAGAGAGGGCCAGAGAACATACCTGTCTTCAGGCCAGTAGTCAATTAAGCAGGTAGGACAAGTTCAAATTATTTGATTCTTGTGAATGAATTATAGGCCAAATGTAAGCATGCAAAGAAATCACATTTTGCAAGGCTGTGTTTATCGATGGTGACAAAATTTCTGCCTCGAATAGTCATGTATTGTTGTTTAGACGTAGGTATTTCAGAAGCCCGACTCCAGAGAATGATGTACATTTTTTAAATAACTTCTTACGCACCAAACTCAACATCAATTAAAATTTACTTGGTACTCCTAATGTTTTAGAATTATCCGAGTGCAGAGTAAGGCAAGTTTTGCGTTGTTTCACTATCCCATTTCTCTACACTGGATGTTCTTAGTCATTAAGTAAAAATTTCCAGTGGCTATTTAACTAACTGTTTCACTTCCACTAATATTTTTCTCTGATTTCTTTCATTGTTTTTATATATACAAAAAAAAAAAAAAAAAAAAAAAAAACTCCTGTCAGCTGTTAGCTCTGTACACAGCTGTAGTGGCCTTAACCGTTCGTGTCTGGATATCCCTCTCCACAAATGGAAATTTATCTTTAAACAGAATGAAGGCATAAGCTTTCCGTCTTATTGAGATCAACAACAACGGACTAGCATGATCGTCTCCCTTACCACCATAAAGTTGTATATCTTGTTATTTTGTATCATTATTTCCATAGTTACTGCTTGATCATTTCGTGTCTTTCATCCTTCTAGTGGTCTCGCTCTAAAAGACTTTATCAGTATCATATTAAGAGGGAAGAGGCCGCCATATGAACTGCGTTCACTAAGTAGTGTTTGGTGTATATTTTTACTTTTATATTTGCTGTACATTCAAGATTGGGAAGTGTTAAAGAATGACTTAAGCCAAAAACACAACACACTTTGATCATAAAGGTAAGTTCTCTTTACCTCACTCGGTAACAATGACTCTCCACTCATAGTTGCCACACAACAGGTCACTCATCTCCACAGCAATCTACATTCATAATCTCATGTTCAGTAATTTTCAGTGTTTTTTTTTTCTTTCCAATTGCACACTCTTCGCTCACTCCTGAAAATTGAGCTGTTTTCATATTCGTCTACTTCCTTGGTGTCACTTTATCTTGACTCTTGACACTGCTGTCACATGTGGCACAGATCATCATTACATGTGACGTAAAGAAGCATCCATCGCTCACCTTGACGTATTCCATGAACCGCTCAATGAACACATTTTTTTACCATTTACTTGATTTTCACCTTTGTTTTATTGGCCTGTAACACTTATCTAACACAATGTAATGTATAATAACGTAATATTTCCATAGCGTACTTTAGACGTTGTGTGCGCTCGATACGGGAGACGCCTCAGCATAGTAACTAGCGCTGATGAGCTGGCGCCTATCGCGATGGCTGCACACGGCACGCACACCACTACACTGAGTTGTTCCATTAGTCTTCTGTTGGTTCACTTTCTATTACTTTTTTTTTCAAATATTGGCACTAAAATCAGAAAACGGTACAGATGCATCTGTAGCTTGCCTTGGAATATCCTCACTGGAAACATTCTTTAACTCAAATTCTATCAACTGTCTAACTTTCCTGCGCGTTCATTGATCTAAGACACTTACCGGAAGCAATGCACGCTACAATAGTGTTACATTCTTATAACGTACTTTAAACACTGTACACGCCTTGTGAGTAACACTCAGCATAGTAACCAGCACCCGTGACACGTCGCCTACCGAGGTCCCTGCACACGGCACGCGCTGCACCACACCGATTTGTCAGTCTTTCCTTATCACTTAGCTGGTCGTCCAAGCAATACATGGTGTAACTGCTACTGTTTGTAATGGTCAGTCAGATGTTTCAATGGTGTACCAGTTTAGTTTGAGACACCAGTTTAGAATTTAGTCATAATTCGCAATTTACCGTATTCCTTTGCAGTGTCTTGCTTCGCATTCCAAGGCGAACCAGTTAATATCATAAAAGCATAAAGATGGGAATGCAATGTTATTCCTTGTTGTAGAAGACTGTAGAAAGTCTGATCAATTACGCAAGCCAATGAATAGACAAAACAAGCTTCCCTTACTGAACAACGGCCGTCTTGATACATTGTATGAATAAAGACGTGAATAATCCGATAATTAGAGAGGGATAAAGGAAAAAAAGAGAGCGCATGAGAGATAGAGAGAGAGAGAGAGAGAGAGAGAGAGAGAGAGAGAGAGAGAGAGAGAGAGAGAGAGAGAGAGAGAGAGAGAGAGTGTGTGTGTGTGTGTGTGTGGCTTTGCACACTACCCACATCTCCCACGTGACGCAGCACCACCTTGAACTGACTCTTCACCTCGGCCTCCTCCAAGATATGACGCTTCGCCTTGGGGAACCCTGCTCCCCTTTCTCCTCAGCAATGATTGCCCGGCCAGCTTCCCTGGTTCCCTACAGTTAATTGGGTACTCTCTACGTAGCCTTGGCGTTAGACGTGGGCTCCGGGTGGCTTTTCACTTTCCTCTTTACTCGGAATTGTTGTACAGTCCACTTATATATTAATATATTTTAGAGAGAGGTGGGAGGGCGCCACCCTACCACTGGCGAGGTAGGAGAACTCAATTCAGAGGCTTTGGGCAACAGTTCCCATACTATGCTGTCCAGAAGGTCTTGTGTCAGTAGGATGCAAGCCAGCTTCTCTGTTGCTGACTTGATGAGCTGATTCATATGTCTGGTAAGTCAGATTACTATCAAAAGTAACTTGAAGGATCTGCAGTTCCCGCCGAGGCGTCAGTTGCGCTCCATTGAGGGTGCGGCGGATGTCCTAAATCGACCTGGACACTACGAAATTCTCTATTTTATGTGGGGAGAAGGTGGCACGAGTACCCAGTCCTCAAGGAGGCGTAGTGTGGTGTTGAGGCAGGTTGTCGTAGTTCACTTACCCAGAACAGTGTACCACACACTGTCAAAGGCGTCGGTAATATTTAGTGTCAAGACAGGCTTGGCCCTCTCCTTGATCTATGGCGTCTCTCAACAACAGAAGGCTGAAATCTGCTACCGAGCTAGCCTTCCTGAAACTAAACTGCCTAGCGCTGATAGGATGCTTGCTCTTGAGATGGGACGTGAGTCGCTTCACTAGGATGTTTTCAAGCACCTTCCCAACAATTAACAGCAGATGATTGGCGGGATAGTTCGTTGCTTCTGATCTGCTCCCCTTTGTATGTGCTATCCCCATATGGCTGATCTTCCAGATTGGAACAAGATTGAATCGAATAATCTATATAAAGGATGTGCAACATTGCAGAACACCCGCGAAGCAAGAGGTAACTTACTCAATTAGGGCTGCCTTGTTCTTCTAACAAATATAGGAGGACAACTCACTTTTCCCTCAGTTGTCGTGATTAAGGTCAGTCTGCTCTCTACGACAACAGGCAGAGAAGGAAGAACCTTGGTAGGATGGGGGACAGTCACCTTGTGAGTAAATTGTTGAACAAGCAAGTCCACTTTATTCTCATTCTTGAGAGGAGATCGGATGATGAAGGTTGTATCTTCAACTTGTGTATCTTTCATAAGATCCCAATATCTTCTGCTGATGTGACTACCTCTCAGCTTCATTGCCTTACTTACCATCCACTGTTCTCTGCCTCAGGGCGCTCTCATATGGATGGCTGTTCTTTGTTGTGGCTCTGTTCCGTCACGAAGGATTTCGTTCGTAGAAGCCCTACAACCTTAACGTGTTTTTAGGGACTCAACGGCACTAAGGTCCACATTATGGTTGGTCTGAGAATTTCAGTCCGTGCTGCTTGTGGTACACCCATCACACATGAGCTCCAGACAGCAATTCAGTCATCCACTTGGTGATCCGAAAGCTAGCCTAGTTTGTCGCCAGGAAACGTCACAGCTGCTGCTAGTAGGCATCTTTCCACTACTACAGGATTCGTATGCGTCACTCATCACGGTGCCAGTAAAATGTTGTACTCCAGTGTGGGAGCAGTTGACTTCATGGTAAGGCAGGTCCACCACCAAAAGATAAAGGAAAAAGCATGAACGACACGTAGGGAAACTGGTGTGGTTTTGGAGATTTTAAGCAGCCAGCGGGAAGTAAAAGGACCACTCTATTCCTTGCAAATTTACATAAATCATTGTTGATGATGATGATGATGATGATGATGATAAAAATCAATGATGATAATGATGATCATGATGATCATGATCATGTGTGTGTGTGTGTGTGTGTGTGTGTGTGTGTGTGTGTGTGTGTGTGTGTGTGCAACACTGAAAAAAAAGGTTAAACTGCATCTCGTCATTGATATTCTTGCATTTTCTCAAACCTGAGACCTTTCCCTGGCAACAAACCTCGAGTGTTATTATGATTATCTGATTCCATCATCTCTTCCCGTCTCCTATTTTTATCTCTACCTTTCAAGCCCGCGGTATGAAGCCAAGAGAGATTATGGGTATATAAGGCAAATGGGGAATGGCAGAGACAGCACTCGCTCCAACATGAAGGTCCTGCTAGTGACTGCCCTGGTAGCTGTCGGTGTCACAGCCGCTTTGCCCGGCTTCTTGTTAGATGAACCGGATGGTGAGTTTACATCGTGTTAATGAATAATGATCTTTTATTTGCTTTTCCATAAACGTAATAAATTTAGTGTGAAAGAGTCAATTTCGTTAAAAAAAATAGTGCTAATATGAATTAAGAATAACGAAATCCAAAACTGAATAATCACTTCACTTAAAACAAACACACACACACACACACACACACACACACACACACACACACACACACACACACACACACCACAACATGCGCACACAACCGCGCACACACACAAACACACACAACACACAAAGACCGCACACAGGTATCTATATATATATATATATATATATATATATATATATATATATATATATATATATATATATATATATATATATATATAAAATTTGATCAATGGCTAACCATAACATGATTTGTTTCAGGTGTTTCAAAGTACCAGAAGCAACATGATGTGAATTACGCGTTCTACAAGATCTTCGAGCCTCTCCGTGATAACAACCTAATTGATAAAGCAGCAACATTCAACCCAGTAGCAGATGTGGCCATGTATAGAGATGGAGGAGTTGCCGTCCGTCACCTGATGGAAGAGCTCACACAAGGCCGTCTGCTGGAGAAGAAGCACTGGGCTGTCGCTACCAACAAACGCCACTTGGAGGAGGCAATCATGCTCTTCGAGGTGTTCATGCAGTGCAAGGACTGGAACTGCGTTGCCAGCAACGCAGCCTACTTCAGGGAGCGAGTCAATGAGGAGGAATTCATCTACGCTGCCTACCATGCCATCAAGCACTCTCCCCTCACTCAACACGTCGTTCTGCCAGCCATGTACG
>CM035205.1:22722216-22737216 GCA_020233015.1 Callinectes sapidus | reverse complement strand
AATCTTTGGACTATCCTTATTATCTGCATATATTTGCTCCCTTTAGTTCTATGTCAGCATGACTAGCTTCATTGAGGCAGTCTAGACACCTTAGCTATCCTTTCAAGTCAGGTCATCTGAAGAAACATCTGGAACAAGAGCAAAAGAAAGCAACGAAGAAAGTACAAACCTTATGGTGATATAACATAAGAAGTATGAACGACGAGCAGCGAACTCCATGAGTAGCTCCAAGATATCGTATAAGAATAGAAGCAAACTAACATCCACAGAACTTATGATTTTACCAGGTGAGTTATATATTTCACTATCATTGTTTATGTATGCAGCCTCAGCTTTCACAAAAACCTCAAATTCTCTGTCAGCAACATACCATTAAGATATATTGTAGGGATGTGGGGAATGGAATGCAGAATGTGATTCAAAGAGGTACTCGCATAGTGAGGTCTGGTGGTCGTCCCATGCCCTACCAAATTGCCGGTGGTCACCCAGGGAGATATACATAACTGTAATTCTGTCTTGATACCGTCGCCACTGTCATGACTGTGTCGTGGCGGTATGACCATTTCATTTCAAGATACAGCAAGACATGACAGGTTAGTAACAGTGTCGCGATATTGTCTATCTATACGATCTGTTGTGACGTTGTCATGACACTCATGACACTATTCTGACGCACCAATAATAGCGACTAAATATCACAACTGCACGAAAAATATTACTATTCTTAGGGCTGCCGTGGCGGAGGTGTTAAATGTGTAACAAAGGCTTTGAAAAGACATTGCTGGTTTTATACACAATGCCTTAAAGACAGCATTCGCAAATTCTAATTATCCACATAAGTAGAAACGCCATTTTTCTAGTGAGACTTTTTAAACGTGAAGCTGAGTTTAACTTTTCTCCGTGGGAATACAATCAATATGAAATAATTTACATAAAGAGAATAGAAACTCATTCAATAATAGTTTTGGAATTTTCAAAAGAAAACCCAGTGCATAAAAACAGGAAGGCCGATATCTTCGGATGATAAAAAGGAATCACCGACTTCTTCGTACTATCCAGCTACCATTATCAGGTGAAGTGAAATACGTGCAGTTTTTATATTTAATTCGGTTTTGCTAGTCATGAAAGCGTTAGCTTTTTTCTGCTATTCTATCTATAAAAAGCGATACTTTTTTCTGAATATGAAACGTTAGCAATAAATGAAAAGAAGCAACATACAAAAAAAAAAAAAAAAGATAATCAGAAATCTTGTCCCAGTGAATTGAATGAAGAGCTACTGTGAATTTGAAAGCAGATGCAACCAAGCAAATAATTTCTTGATTCCACTCCATCAGAAATGTACAATTATAAAGACGAACACATAACAAAAATTACACAAAAAAACATTAACACCATCTACAAAAAACAGAATAAAAAAGATAATCAGAGATATTCGTTATTTTCTTTTTAAAAACATAAAAAATCTATTTCAAGTGCAGCTGAAGAAAATTAAAAAACAACCTTCATAATTTCTGGTACAAAAGTATCACCAGTATGATCACGCTGTTTAAAATTAGTACCTTCACAGCAAAATAAGAATTTCAGGTGGTAACACTTATCAGCGACTGACTATGTTAAGAAAAATACTTATCAAAATTGATAATCCCTTGATTGCACACTTCATCTGGGGCAAAGGCCACGAGAGCCTCTAGTATATAAGGCGGTAACAACACATCACAAACAGCACTAGCTCCAACATGAAGCTTCTGGTGGTATTTGCTCTGGTGGGCGCTGCGGCTGCATGGCCCAGCTTTATGTCAGATGAGCCGGACGGTAAGTTACTCGTCTATCTCCTGAACCCACTTAATTGCCCTTACATACATACATGCCCTCACACGTATACAGACACACACACACACACACACACACACACACACACACACACACACACATACACACACACACACATACACAAACACACACACACACACACACACACACACACGCATATATATATATATATAGATATATATATATATATATATATATATATATATATATATATATATGTTACAGTCAAACTGTGAAATCAGGCATTTCGTGAAATGACTATAATTCCTTAGTCATTTCGTGAAATGACTGAATTTCGTGTCAGCCATTTCACGTAATGACTAAAGAATTTTAGTCATTTCACGAAGTGACTGATTTCACAGTTTGACTGTAACATATATACCATCAAAGCATCTTTGAAAACACTTCTCATCAGTTACAAACTTTTCTTATTTATTGGACTGAACACCATTAAATTTCTTATCCTCCAGGCGTTCCTACTCATCAGAAGCAACATGATGTAAACTATGCCTTATACAAGATCTTCGAGCCTCTCCGTGACAACAATCTGGCGGCCAAAGCAGCGTCCTTCAATCCTTTGGGAGACTTTTCCATGTTTAAGGATGGAGGAGTTGCTGTCCGTCACCTGATGGAAGAGCTCACACAAGGCCGTCTGCTGGAGAAGAAGCACTGGGCTGTCGCTACCAACAAACGCCACTTGGAGGAGGCAATCATGCTCTTCGAGGTGTTCATGCAGTGCAAGGACTGGAACTGCGTTGCCAGCAACGGAGCCTACTTCAGGGAGCGAGTCAATGAGGAGGAATTCATCTACGCTGCCTACCATGCCATCAAGCACTCTCCCCTCACTCAACACGTCGTTCTGCCAGCCATGTACGAGGTCAAGCCACACCACTTCACCAAGACTCAGGTCATCGAGAAAGCCTATGAAGCCAAAGAGATGAAGCTTCGCAACATCTTCTTCCAAAACAACTTCACTGGTACACCTAATGACATTGAGCAGAGAGTGGCCTACTACCGTGAAGATATTGGTGTCGGCACTCACCACCTCATGATTCACTTGGAGAATCCATTCTGGTGGAAGGACACCTACGGCTACCACATTGACAGGAAGGGAGAGAACTTCTTCTACGCCTACCACCAGCTCCTCAACCGTTACGAGGCTGAGCGCATCTCCAACTACTTGCCTCCTCTCCAGGAGCTGAAGCTCGACGAGCCCCTCAAGGAAGGATTTACTCCACAGACCACCTACAAGTTCGGTGCTCCCTTCCCCGTTCGTAATGACGACATCCACCTCCATGACGTGGAGAGAGTAGGCAGAATTCACGAAATCGTCCACATGGAAGACCGCATCCACGACGCCATCGCTCACGGCTACGTGGAGGACGAGCAAGGAAACAAGATCAACATCGAAAACGACAACGGCATTGACATCTTGGGTGACATCATCCAGTCCTCCATGTACAGCCCCAACCGCAAGTACTACGGCAACCTCACCACCCTGGCCTACACCATGCTTGACCACCAGACTGACCCCAAGAACAAGTACGACACTCCCCCCGGCGTGCTGGCACACCTGGAGACACTCCCACGTGACCCCGCTGCCTGGAGACTGCACAAGAGAATCGACAATATCTTCAGGGAACACATCGACTCTCTTCCTCCTTACACCAAGGAACAGCTCGAATACCCGGGCATAACTGTGCAGGATATCCAGATCCAAGGCAACCTTGAAACTTACTTTGAGGAGTACAAGTACGACCTCATCAACGCCTTCAACGACAACACCACCGAGACTGAGTTCTATGACATCTATGCCACAATGCCTCGCCTCAACCACAAGGAGTTCACCTACAATATCAAAGTGCAGAACAACAACGGATCTCCCAAGAAGTCTGTCATTCGCATCCTCGCCATGCCCTACCGCGATGGTAATGGTGCCATCATCCCCTTCGATGAGGGCCGCTGGCTTGCTATTGAGATGGACCTGTTCGTGAAGACTCGTAAGTCTTTTGTTCTTCTTTTCCTTTCGCAACAATGCTCAATTGATATTTATATAGTTACGTATTTGTCCTATTCCTTTATTATTAGTTACCTATGGGCTAATTATGATTTGTTTCTTTTATAGTGACTCCTGGCGACAACATGATCACCCGCAAGAGTTCAGAGGCTTCCATCACTGTACCTGACGTCCCTACGTACAAGACTATTGTCGAGATGACCGAGTCTCATCAGACTCTAGAGATGTACGAGAGCGCCACCGGCATCCCTAACAGGCTGCTTCTGCCCAAGGGTAACGAGGAAGGTGTGCAGTTCAGACTGCTGGTGGCTGTCACTGATGCTGAACAAGACGTCAATGACGAGACCATCATCACCATGAACAAATACCACCACTATGGTGTCCACGGTGTCCAGCCCGACAAGAGGCCCTTCGGCTACCCGTTGGACCGTCGTGTTCCCGATGAACAGATCGTCGATGAGGTCCCCAACATCAAGGAGACCATGGTCAAGGTCTACAACCACAACGTCTTCATCCCCATCCCTCACAACTAAATCTACTTCTCTGAATTGCAATGCAGATCCATTATTTTTCAGTGATAGTGTTATACAGCTCCAGTAACACAACTTGTGAACAGTCGTAATTAGTTTGCACTCCTTAAAATTTTGTTGGTCAGCACAGGTTATCATTAATTATCCTCATAAATGCACACAATCCACCATTGATTATAGATGAACTGCCTCTCTCATAGTTCATTGTTTTCCTTTTTCCAAGATCATCATTTTTCTTCTGAGACGATTGTGATACGCTTCCTTGCATTTGATCAATTGCAATAAAACTATTTTCTAAATGTGGTCTTTAATGATTCCGTTTCTGAACCTTATGTTGGGCAGCTGAAAACTTTCTGCCTATAGTCATCACCTGAATCTTCAATTTCTCAATTGGAACGAGATTGTCAGAGTGATAGTTGTAAACAAAGAAAGGAAGAACAGACCTAACATTTCCTTCACTTTGTCCAATATCATACAATTGAATGGGTCATCACGATCCATTTTTGTCTTGTGATCCTTACACAATATTAAGAAAATAGTCAGTAGGTAGCAAAGGAATGTGGAGAATTTTTCATAAGGATTATATTGATTAACCTGCATTTGAATGCGTCGCAATATCGCAATTATGAGTTGCTGCTAGAAAATGTTCAAAGTAACCAAAATTATAGGATAAAATTGTGATTTTTGATAAGGTAAAAATAAAATAAAACCCACAAGAAATGCTGATGTATAAAAGAAAATATGATTAATCAGCAAGAAGTTAACTGTAACAAATTAACCATGCCAGTATTTGAAAAGAATACTTTAAGTAAACAAATTAATTGATAAAGTGTTTGATGATTGTGGAGAATATTAACTGAGACGTCGTCGATCAAAAACTCCTAACGCACCAGATTTAGATAACTCCAGAAGAAGGAATTAATACAAAGAGGCCATTAGTGGACAGCTAGCCTCGGTTTTTAAGATGTCTGTAGAGTCTGCTGAGGTACCCATAATGTGGAGGCAAGCTAATGTTGTACCAATATCCGAGAAAGGAGAAATCTCAAAAGTCTTATTTTAGATCCCTCAGCTGTAGGAAAACTAATGGAGTCAGTGATAGCGAAGAACATTTGAGAGCATCTATACAAACATTAGTTGACAAATAACTCTCTTCATGGCTTCACAAATTTGCTGAAGTTTTGCAGTACAGATTATGAGACGACATGTAATGGTGATAGTTATGACATCCTATACCTAGATTTTGGGTAAGGGTTTGATAAAGTCATTAGATACTCTTGAGAAAAGTTGGAGTGAATGGTTTAAAATAAAGAATATTCGGCTAGTTAAGATCGTGGTTAACCTATAGTTGACAGAGTTGTAATAAACGGCTATAATTCCGTGTGAGGTCAAGTGATTAGCAGGATGCCACAGGGATCAGTTTTAGGGCCATTGCTATTTTCAATATATATCAGTGATTTGAATAGTGTAATTAATAGTTTACAGCACCCCTGAACCAGTGCTTTTTAGACCTCACTGGGAGTAATTATAGTTTGACCAGGTGTCTATTGCCTCTTCACCATATGTATAGGAGGCCCTTGTTTCCACTGAGGAAGGCTCACAGACACTTTCCATGTTTCTTACCAATGTCAAACACTGTAGCACAATGTCATATCAACCTTCTGATGAATATAATGATAATAATGTTGAAAATGTGATGAGATAGTGCAGTATAAAAAGGAAAATGCGTCTCAATTAGCAAGTCAAAAGGACTGAGAGCGTCATGTCTAGGTTTACATGTGGTGTTTCTGAGCGCTGAGAGCACAGAGAATCACAGTGTGTGATGTCACTACGTCTATGGTTTTTCACTGGCCTGCCAAAAATCAGCTGAATGCACAGGAGGAAAAAAAAATACACATATCTTTATGGTGGCGCTGCAAGGGATGTTGGAACTCTCTGATTATCAGTAACCGCCCTGAAATGATTCAGCCTAGGTATTTGAGAGGAACAAGTAGTTATTTTATTTGTCTATGAGTTTTCACTATATTTACAGTGCCAGATGAATAATTTCTAATATTGCTTATCGTTCAAGTGTATTTTTAAACTTCATTTCTGACACCTCTAATCCTATTTTTTTATTTAGTGAGGTCACTGGTGGTGTCAGTCGTGTCCGCGTAGTTACAAGGTTAGCAAAGAATAGAACGCTTTGCAGGACAACCATACATGCTCTGTATTGTATGTTCTCTTTCGTTTCATAGTTATTCCATTCCATTAAGAAGCTATATATGACCCCTCTAGCACAACTTCACTGTTCATCGTCCTTAGTTTTATATAGGCATAACTGAAATAAAGCTATCGAGACCTCTCAGAAGGAACATCTGGAAGAAAAGTACAGGTAAGCAAAGAAGAATTGCAGACTTTATGAAAATGAAAAATAAATAAATAAAAGTAAGGACGATGAGCTGCAAATTCCTTGAGAGGCGACAAGATATCTAACATAAATGAAAGCAAGCTAACATCCAAAGAAGATATTTATTCATAATTCACTAGTATTGTCTGCGCATGCATGGTGAGCAAATTTCACACCTCAGAGTAGCATCAAAGTTATAATTGATATAATCATAAATGTTCATTATTTTCTCTTTAACGATATCGGGAATCTAAATTCAGTATCACTAAAAAAAAATGGCATTCATAATTTCTTATACAGGTGAATCATCTGTATGATCACTCTGTTTATAATTTGGTACCTTCACAACAAGAAGAGAATTTCAGGTGGTAACACTAATCAGTGAGTGACTACGTCAAGAAGAATATTTATCAAAATTGATAATCCTTTGATTGCACACTTCATCTGAGACGAAGGCCACAAGAGCCTCTAGTATATAAGGCGGTAGCAACACATCACAAACAGCACTAGCTCCAACATGAAGCTTCTGGTGGTATTTGCTCTGGTGGGCGCCGCGGCTGCATGGCCGACCTTTATGTCAGATGAGCCGGACGGTAAGTTACTCGTCTATTTCCTGAACCCATTTAATTGCCTTTACACATAAATAAATAAATAAATAAATAAATAAATAAATATATATATATATATATATATATATATATATATATATATATATATATATATATATATATATATACCATCAAACAATCTATGACTGAATACAGTTCATACCAGTTTTTAAAAAATTTAATTGAAATGAACACAATTTCTTATCCTTCAGGCGTTCCTACTCATCAGAAGCAACATGATGTAAACTATGCCTTATACAAGATCTTCGAGCCTCTCCGTGACAACAATCTGGCGGCCAAAGCAGCGTCCTTCAATCCTTTGGGAGACTTTTCCATGTTTAAGGATGGAGGAGTTGCCGTCCGTCACCTGATGGAAGAGCTCACACAAGGCCGTCTGCTGGAGAAGAAGCACTGGGCTGTCGCTACCAACAAACGCCACTTGGAGGAGGCAATCATGCTCTTCGAGGTGTTCATGCAGTGCAAGGACTGGAACTGCGTTGCCAGCAACGGAGCCTACTTCAGGGAGCGAGTCAATGAGGAGGAATTCATCTACGCTGCCTACCATGCCATCAAGCACTCTCCCCTCACTCAACACGTCGTTCTGCCAGCCATGTACGAGGTTAAGCCACACCACTTCACCAAGACTCAGGTCATCGAGAAAGCCTATGAAGCCAAAGAGATGAAGCTTCGCAACATCTTCTTCCAAAACAACTTCACTGGTACACCTAATGACATTGAGCAGAGAGTGGCCTACTACCGTGAAGATATTGGTGTCGGCACTCACCACCTCATGATTCACTTGGAGAATCCATTCTGGTGGAAGGACACCTACGGCTACCACATTGACAGGAAGGGAGAGAACTTCTTCTACGCCTACCACCAGCTCCTCAACCGTTACGAGGCTGAGCGCATCTCCAACTACTTGCCTCCCCTCCAGGAGCTGAAGCTCGACGAGCCCCTCAAGGAAGGATTTACTCCACAGACCACCTACAAGTTCGGTGCTCCCTTCCCCGTTCGTAATGACGACATCCACCTCCATGACGTGGAGAGAGTAGGCAGAATTCACGAAATCGTCCACATGGAAGATCGCATCCACGACGCCATCGCTCACGGCTACGTGGAGGACGAGCAAGGAAACAAGATCAACATTGAAAACGACAACGGCATTGACATCTTGGGTGACATCATCCAGTCCTCCATGTACAGCCCCAACCGCAAGTACTACGGCAACCTCACCACCCTGGCCTACACCATGCTTGACCACCAGACTGACCCCAAGAACAAGTACGACACTCCCCCAGGCGTGCTGGCACACCTGGAGACACTCCCACGTGATCCCGCTGCCTGGAGACTGCACAAGAGAATCGACAACATCTTCAGGGAACACATCGACTCTCTTCCTCCTTACACCAAGGAACAGCTCGAATACCCGGGCATAACTGTGCAGGATATCCAGATCCAAGGCAACCTTGAAACTTACTTTGAGGAGTACAAGTACGACCTCATCAACGCCTTCAACGACAACACCACCGAGACTGAGTTCTATGGCATCTATGCCACAATGCCTCGCCTCAACCACAAGGAGTTCACGTACAATATCAAAGTGCAGAACAACAACGGATCTCCCAAGAAGTCTGTCATTCGCATCCTCGCCATGCCCTACCGCGATGGTAATGGTGCCATCATCCCCTTCGATGAGGGCCGCTGGCTTGCTATTGAGATGGACCTGTTCGTGAAGACTCGTAAGTCTTTTGTTTTTCTTTTCCTTTTGCAACAATGGTCAATAATTGATATTTATATAGTTACGTATTTGTCCTATTCCTTTATTATTAGTTACTTATAGGCTAATTATGATTTGTTTCTTTTATAGTGACTCCTGGCGACAACATGATCACCCGCAAGAGTTCAGAGGCTTCCATCACTGTACCTGACGTCCCTACGTACAAGACTATTGTCGAGATGACCGAGTCTCATCAGACTCTAGAGATGTACGAGAGCGCCACCGGCATCCCTAACAGGCTGCTTCTGCCCAAAGGTAACGAGGAAGGTGTGCAGTTCAGACTGCTGGTGGCTGTCACTGATGCTGAACAAGATGTCAATGACGAGACCATCATCACCATGAACAAATACCACCACTATGGTGTTCACGGTGTCCAGCCCGACAAGAGGCCCTTCGGCTACCCGTTGGACCGTCGTGTTCCCGATGAACAGATCGTCGATGAGGTCCCCAACATCAAGGAGACCATGGTCAAGGTCTACAACCACAACGTCTTCATTCCCATCCCTCATAACTAACTCTTTTTGTCTGAATTGCAAGGCAGATCTACCATTTTCTTCCTTATAGATTGATTTGACTTCTTCAATACAACTTGTGGACAGTCATGTTCAAAAGTTACATTTCTTTCAATTTTTTTCATCCGCATCGATTGCTATGAAATATTTCCGCAGATACACATGACTCAACATTGATTATAGATTAACTGCCTTCCTCATATCTAATTTTCTTCCCTTTACAAGATATACTTTTCTCTTCTGGGACGATTGTGACATGCTTCCTTATATTTGCTTCATTGCAATAAAACCTTATTTTCTGAATGTGATATTTAAAAGATTCCTTTTGTAAACCCACAATAGTATAACTTAGATAACTGAGAACATTCCTTTTATAGTCATCATCTGAAGGTACACTTCCTATTTTGGATTGAGGTCATCAAGGAAGGAATAAGATAGACCTAACGTCTGCTTCACTGTGTCCAATATCGTGCAATGGAATGGGCATTGCGAACCATTTTTTGTCTTATGATCCTTATACAACATAAGAAATATTGTCAGCAGAAAAGAAAAGAATGTTATTAACATTTTTTTTATAAAGATTGGCCTAATTCACTTGAATTTGAAGGCGTTCTAATATTACAATTTTCAATTGTTAATACAAATAGTTCAAAGGAATTGAAATAGTAGGATAAAATAATTATTTTTGTTTAGATAAATATATGGTAAGACTCAAAAGAGATACCGATGCATAAAAGAAAATGTGATTTAACACTTTCAGTGCGGTACGATCCACCGGTGGGTCATGTTGTACTATCCATTCCTGTGATATGACCTACTGGTGAGTCATATGATTTTTATGTACATTTCAGTTTTAAAGAATATTAATGAAATTTGTATCAAACTCATATGTTGATACATAGAATAATACACTCTTAAGGTGTCTAAGAAGACAGTTTAATAAATTTCATCCATTCCTTTATTATTCATGCTACATAGATTTTTACCCATACTTTGTAATAATCTAAATCACATATGTGATTTATACTGAATAATTGTGATGTAAAACTTCAAAATATAATTCGAATTAGTCTCACAATTAAATCAGTAAATCAAATTAATTCAGTATTAACCGTTTCTCTGAGGAAGACATTCTGTCGAAAAGTAAGAATAAAGAGTGTTCCTGACTCAGTCCAGATTTTCCTTACCATTTTTACACTCAATGGCCAGAGTTTGTACTATTTTAACCCCTTCAGTACTGAGATACATTTTTACCACAAGTTTTGGGTGTGATTAGATGCTTTTACTGCCATTAGGAAGGGTATGTGGAGTTGAGAAGATTAATGGCCAGATTCTTTACTATTTTAATCCCCACAAGAGTTTCTGAAGCTGTAAAAATTCGACAAATAATAAGCTGAATGAATAGGAAAATGCGTCGCAGTACTGAAGTGGTTTAATAGCCAAACTGATCTTTACCGCGCGATATTACGACCCTTATCATCAAGTTCATTAGAGGACATAATTAGCATGTTTTTTTTTTTTCTTTTTTCTTTTAGTAAATGCCGTGACATGAGCAAGATAGTGCGGAGAAGCTACACCACACTCTTGTTTCCACGGCTTTTGCGCTTTGTACTCCATCAAATGCCTCATTTTTCTTATGTAAGAGAGGGAATGTGGTTAAGGGCAAGATAAAGAGTAAAACAAAAGAGGCTCACTTAGTTACCAGTCTCTTTACACACATCTAGACTATTTAAAGCACGCGATATTGACACAAAAACACTCTTTAAAGACCAACACCTAAACATGCCCACAAACACACTCAAGACTCACTAAAAGCATTCAATATATACCAAAACCATCCACACACACACACACTCACATCACACATTCAAACCACTTAAACACTCGATACACACAAACACACTCGAAACTCAATGAAAACATACAATACATACTCAAAATTTCCTTACTCACATCTAAACACACCCCACGCACACCCAAACTTCTTAAAACACTCGATATTGACATAAAATACACTTAAAAAACACTATGGAATATCTCAACATCCCCCTAAGCACACCCAAAACTTATCAGAAACATCCAATATACACCAATACCATCCCCATTCACATCTAAACCACTTAAAACATTTGATATTGACCTAAAGCACACTTAAAAACACTATGCAATACCTCAAAGTGCCCTCAAGCGCAAACAAAACTCAATAGATATATTCATTATACACTAATACCATTCTCACTCATACTTAAACCACTCGAAATAGACACAGAAAGGACTATAAAAAATCCATGCAACACCTCAAAATGCCCCCAAACACACCTCCAGAACACACTGAAGATACGTGAAATATATCTAAATACATCTGACGCACACTGAAAACACAAAATGCACCCATACCACACTTGTGACACTAAAAAGACACTCAAAACGCCTTGCAACACCGCCAAACACACTTAAAACACCCCAAATACACCTTCAGAAACACCAGATTACAGTATAAAGAACGGTAAGGGATACTTATCTAAATATTGTGGCTTGACTCTTCCTCTGCCTTCCTTTCTTCTTTCTTCCTCCTCCTCCCCATTTGTTTTAACTTTTTTCTTCCTTCTGCGGCTTCAATTTACACTCTTGACCCTAGAAACACATCAAAACACTTAGAGGACACTAGATATTACACAATATATTGAGAGAGAGAGAGAGAGAGAGAGAGAGAGAGAGAGGGGGGGGGGGGGGGGAGGGGGGTACTGTGGCTTGGCTCCCTCTCCTCTTCCTCCTCGTTCTTCTTTCCTTTTCCGCCTTCTCCTCTACTTTTTTTTGTTCCTTCTACTGCTTCCATCTATGCACCAGAGCCTAGAAACACATGATAACAAGTAGAAATCACGAGATATTAGGCAAAATGTTGATGAACTGCGGTGGTGAATGGAGTCACCAGGCCAAGGGGTATGTTGACTAGCCACCGTGGCTGTGACGTCATCAGGGAGAAAGGCTAACTTACGTAGATTACGTACGTGAAGCATTTCAAAAATGACTCCTCAAAAAAAACAAAGCCACGGTTAAATTAAATGCTTGTTAATTTCTGACTTGAGAGATACTTTAACTAATTCCCACAATATAAAAACATATCCAGCCTAACTAATTTTAGAAGAAATGTATAATCAAAAATAATAAAATTATGAAAACATTCTCATTTTTAAAACGACTATAACGTCCACCTATTTTGACTTTATATTTCTTTTGAAAAATATTAGACTACATAAACTACATTTTCAACAATCTAATAGTTAATTAGAACCCGAAATGAATGCATAGAAGGAATAGATGTTTTAAAAAAGCATCAAAATCTAAATTCATTAAAAACTCATGGATAATCCAGTCATTTTCCTTCAATGCTTATTTTAACACACTTTACAGAGTCTGGGTTTTCTTTTAAGGCATTCCATAACGAGCTGGACCGTGAACCAGAAACGTAAACAAATAAGATGAATATTATTAAATTTATGTTTATATAACTCAATTGGTTAATTTTCACCATAATAAAGAATAGGTTATTCTTTGATACCATAAAGACCCAACTAGAGCTTAAAATGAAAAAAAAAAAGAAAAAATGGCGAGGGACAAATTTTGAGCCTTCAGACAGCCGATACTTACGCCTTAATTAAAACACCACTAAACGCCCCATATTCACCAGAGGCATGGAACACACTTCAGAGGCAACGAAGTAATCATAGAAACCATTAAAACATATTTTGGAAGCGTAATATTTAAGTAAGGCAATATATGAAAGGATAGTAGAGTAACCCCGGGGCTGGAGGCAGTTACCAGGAGGCCGAGGCGGCGGCATCAGTCAGACAACCGACGCCATCTTGCTCTCTATTCTCTCACTACATCAAAATTAAGCCATATCGGGAATATTTGACCACGGGATACGAAATGCTAGACAAATGGCTCTATACTGAGGCATATTTTGCTTATGATAAATGAAAGAAGCGAGTAATAGTTGGTAATATCGAAGATTTGCCTCAATAGACTAATATCCGGGTAGATTTCGCACTGTTGTCACTCTCATATGTAGATAAAACCTAAATATAAGTGATTGACCTTAAAAATACCTTTAATAGATGGATGTAAGTTACTATAGAGGCTTGTGGTGACGGCGTTATAATATTGTCTTCGCTTGTACTGATAAAGATTTCCTGGAATATGGTAACATACTTGTCCAAGATTTTGTGAGTGTTTGCGAGTGAGACTACGTGGGGATGTGTTAGGGTGTATGTAGCCATGTTGTGGGTGTATCCATGGGTGTTTTGGATATATATGAGTGTCTGAGTATGCATGGTTGTATGTTGGGTGTGTCTAGATTGGCATGTTCTGGGTGCGTGTACGAGTATTTGGGGGTTATAATAGTGTGTATGTGTGTCTGTGGGTGTGTGTGGAAGACTGAGTAACACCAAGTACCACACCACCACCACTGCCACCAAAACCCTTACTGCCAGACGTAGGTGTGTCCTTAAATGTTTGTGATAACTACCTATTACTAAATCCATTATTAATGAGATACCATATTCATACAAAACTTCACTTGTTGATTTATTGGTTATTGTGACATCTTTCTTTTCGTTTTCGTGTCCAGCAATGGCTATTTGGCTAAGCAGTACATATTAAGTGGATTCTAGCGTTCCAGCGAGTAGTTGTTTTCACACTGGGGGGGTAATCGGCCGCACTGCTAAACGTACAGAACGCGTTAACAGTAAGAAGTGAACTCTATTGAATTTAGAGTTGTTTGGAATTTGTTAAGAAAAAAATAATCGAAAAAGAGTTTGGTTATTTTTTAGATATCAATGGAAGAGTCCCCGATCCAAAACTTCTAACGCGCCAAATTTAAATAACGGTAGAAGTCACTTTTAAAGTTCAGCAGTGTTTTGTTGCTGATATCTCTGTTAATATTCAATGGTTATTTTTTGGCTGAATTATAGTTCTCAATATATCTGTGTTGATGATTACAATGATATATATATATATATATATATATATATATATATATATATATATATATATATATATATATATATATATATATATATATATATATATATATATATATATATATATATTCCTTTAGTCATTGATTCATTCATTTGTTGATTTTTTTTCAATAGTTTCATTTGACTCAACATTCTTGAGGGATAGGTCGTCGTGGAAAAGTGGCAGTGAGTGCGGAGGTGAAAGCGAGAGTGAAGATTAAAGATGAAAGGTTGAGAGGACTTTCAGAAAGACGTGAGTGTGAGGATAAGAGAGAGAGAGAGAGAGAGAGAGAGAGAGAGAGAGAGAGAGAGAGAG
>CM035205.1:22615633-22628653 GCA_020233015.1 Callinectes sapidus | reverse complement strand
GAGAGAGAGAGAGAGAGAGAGAGAGAGAGAGAGAGAGAGAGAATAGGTTCAGTGGTGGGCCCAAACACACGAGGCTTGGTAGGAGGCGGCGGCGGTGGGTCGGTCCTCCCGATACGCCTTGCATAACAAAATGTCAACAACACAGATTGGCGGATCCATGGGTCGTGGCTACAGGTAACGGGAGCAGTAATTTCTCATTCTCCTGCCGTGTTATAATGCATGAGTGAAGGTGGCAAATGATTCAGTTCTCCCTGCAATTTATTCCGCTCCTTCCTTTCCCCTTGCAGTGTTATTATGTATTTTCTGAGATCGTAATTTGCGAGATACAAAGGGAAGGTTATGAATGGATGTATTTTTTGACGTCTCAGCCTCGATTTAGTGTGTTTCATTTCGTGCCATTTTCAGGGATACGTACGAGTTAGGTAATCTGTTATAATTACTTTCCTTTTGCACTTTTATGCATTTTCTAACATCATGCATTGTAAAGTATTTAGATGAAGTTATGATGATTTCTTTACCCCTCTTTGTGTTCATCTCAGTGTAGAGTCAAGTTCAAAAGCAAAGTAATGTGTCACCTTTACTTTGAATATTCTTCGTTTATCACTCGATCTTAAACTCTAACCAGGCGACGCTCCTTTGAATCCAGGAATGTAGTATAGAGACACCGGAGCAAAAAGACTTCTACTGGAGGGAAAAATACAGAAGAGAGTGAAAATAAACGCAACAGGCGACTCGATTTGTGAGTGTGACTGCACGACTGAAACCTTTATTTGTCCCGTCAGTGGTCCGGAGTCCCCTGAGGTGTCACATAAGTAAGACTCAACACCTTAGATGGCGTTGTTTCTCTCCTGTTAATCCCAGCAAGGTTTCTTAGCGAGACTCACCTTGGCTTAACGCACCAAAAAGGCTCCACTTCTGTGACATACAAGAGCACAAGAAATCTCAAGTTTCATGTCCCTAATAAGACTTGGTAGGCAAAAAAGTTGATATAAAAGGACTTTTAAATTCCAGACGAAAAAAGAAAAATCCAAGTATAGTTTGTTTCCTTTACAAATTTTACACGTCCACCTCTGTGACATACAAGAGCAGAAGAGACTTGGGGTTTCATGTTCCTTATAAGATGTGGTTGGCAAGGAGCTGCTGTGAAAGGTTGTGCATAATCTTCAACACAAAAAGCTCCATGTATGTTTCGATGCACTAACAAATTTTACACGGATATAATAGAAGTTTTGTGAAGACTTAAATCTGACATCAACACGACATTATATTTGTTATTTTATTATATTAATGCGAAGAGAAAGAGAGAGAGAGAGAGAGAGAGAGAGAGAGAGAGAGAGAGAGAGAGAGAGAGAGAGAGAGAGAGAGAGAGAGATGGATATACAGGGAAACAGAGATTTAATTGGCTGGGAAACTTAGAGAGATAATGTACATAAGGAAGAAGGAAAGGGAGTGGTGGTGGTGGTGGTGGTGGGAAGGAACACGAAGGAAGGAGAGAGGAAGGAAGTGGTTGTCGACTTTCTGAGCGACCTTCAGCACAGTGGTTTGTGGGTAAGAACTGTGGTCTCTCTCTCTCTCTCTCTCTCTCTCTCTCTCTCTCTCTCTCTCTCTCTCTCTCTCTCTCTCTCTCTGACGTCCTTTTCACGCCATCCTCTATTTCCTTTCTTTCTTCCAACCTTTTCCTCATCAGTGGCTCCCCTCCTTTCCCTTTCCTTCAGTTATTATTATTCCCTCAGCTCTCATCTTCCCTTCTCTCGCTCTCTCTGAGCCGAAATTAATGATGAGGATGACGAGTTGGAGGAAGAGAAAGGACGCACGCTAGAGAAGACAAAATTGCTGGTGGGCGAAAGAGAATAAGAAGAAAAACCCCAACAATACTTCACACGCTACTGTACTCGTGTATCCCTTCGTTAACCGACTGAATTGTGCGGAAAATCACGGACAGGACACTCAGCTATGCATTCCGAGACCGCACGAGAGATTCATGCACCGTGTCTTTGCATCACCTGACGCTAATGGCCACTGTGCTGATCGTTGCTGCAGTGGGATGCGATGAGTATCACAGTAATTTGGGTGGAAAAGAAACGCTCCCTTTACTTGCTTGTTTAACTTGATTGTTGCCTACACCTGAAGTTTACAATGTTGTGGCCAAGAAGGGTTTGGATCCAAGTGGTAAGATGTAACGTTAAAGAAGTCGTAACAATTTAGGTGTGCTGTCGATGGAATGTTTCCTTTTAACAGCTATCTTGTATAAGTATTTAATTATTGTCAGCACGTCGTCTTTACATTAGGATGGCTACAAGAGAGATTATACTGTAAAGAATATCATAGTAATCTATGTATAGATGAGGAATTTTTTTTCAAATCCCTCTCTTTATATGTATCTAGTGTTAGTATAGCAACGCATTATAACCTAATCTAACCTGTAGTGGCTAAGACAGTTGATAGTCTCTTAATGGCCGGATGGGTGGGCGCCTGTATGGTCTTTAAGCCAAAAACACCCAAATACCACGACCGTCCTTGCTAAACACACATCCTTTCATCCTTCCACGCCCGTGATGGTTCGGTGGTGACAGTTGGTACCCAGAACTCGAACAGGGACATTCTAACGACTTTACGGCCTCCAATTGGGTTCCCTTTTTTCTCCAGTAACGGAAAACACTCACCGACGCCTGTCCTATCTCTGTGACACGGAGACTATCCACCTATCCACATGTCCTTTTTTTTAGTTTGTCCTCCAGTCACCTGCCCTTCTGCACCTCCACAAGACCAGTCCTTCCTTCACACATCAACGCTCCGACAGATTTAGGAGCGATAAAGTTTGCAGACTGTGATAAGCTCCGTGTTGCGTCGCCACTCAATCCTGCCTTGCTGTTCTTGCCTTCTGTGATTGAGGTGGATCAAAGGATTTTTTTCCTCCAGGACACAGAGCCGACACCAACACCCGAGTCAACACCGTATACCTTCCTCAGTGTTGTCCAGATACCCTTTTGCCGATTTGGGATGGACAATGAACAAGTGGGTGGGCTGAGTACCGACACTGTACCACAACATCGCGGAGTTACATCAACCGTCAAGCAGCACAGATTGTAATGTTTATCTTTTTACATTTACTACTGGGATTGGACGCATGACGCCTGTCCTATTCTGACCCCATTCACCACGGCATTGTATTCACATGAGACCTTTGAATTAAATACTTATACCTTTACTGAATTTTTCAGAAATATAAAATCAGTTGTTTTTCTGTTGTGATTTGGTTTTTGTTCATTATCTTTACTGCGAGTGGGAGCAAAAACCTGGATAACGAGGCACTCTGAACACTGCACAATATTTCAAACGGTAAATTATATTCGCTGACAACTTGATTCAAGGAGAGAGAATAAAAGAAAGGATTTCGACATGAATAAATCAATACGTTAATTCACCGGGGAAATCCATTTACTTATATTTACCTCTGGTTTTTGCCAAAATGTAATTATTCAATTTCACATGATAATTTTCTTAATATTCATCTAACATTCCTATGATAATATAACAAAGTCATCACTTCTGATTAATCTTAATTGAAGGCAGTTTGCAGGTAAGTTATATATAATTTTTGCTGTTCAGTTCTATTTTTATACAAGAGAAAAAGATCATGGACAACAGAATTGAAGGATGACAGTAAATCATCAGTGTATATAATGCAAGATGGCGGACCTTGAGCCGCGTGTTGTGCAGCCTGACGCCCCCCACCCTCCGCCCCCGGCCTGAGGGACGCCCGCTTACCATAACACGTTGTTTGAAGCTCATTAGCTCATGTGTGAAGCGGCCGGCCATTCCTTAGACTTGATTCAGGTAAGCTTTAATCAGCCAACTGCCCCGCCACGTAGGACTTCATGTGGTGGTTTCTGAAAATTCATGTCCACTGTACGGCAGGACTTGACTTGCCAGTGTCATGGTTTTCTATTAACCTCAAACAATGTGTTTTTCTTTTCTTTTTTAGTGTGGCGCGAGTGTATCTGGAATCTAAATAATGACATCTGGAATCACGCAACGTCATTTGCACATATTGAAGCCCGGATGCGTTGAGTTTAATACGAGTTTCTAGAAATCTTGAATTGTCGAAGAAAATATGTAATGAGAGGCAGCGACGCGAGGGTGCACTGCTCTGTCCGCCCGATAAGGTATCAGTATTATCACATTTCGGTAGTGAATACATGAACACATTTATGATTCTCATGATTTTTTGCAGGCTATTTTTTCTCATGATATTTCTTTTTTTTCTTTTCTTTCTTTCTTTCTTTCTTTTTTTCGGGTTATTTCCCGCAGGAATTTGATAAGATTCAACGTATGACTTGGAGTTAATTATGATTCTCAACGGCAGCCAGGCAGAATGTTCACGCAGGAAATAAGGCGCCAGACACGGGATTGGCCAGCTTGTTGTAGCAGCGATACAACTTTTTACTTACGACGAAGACCCAGCCAGACATCCACAACTTCAGCAATGATAAGAAATACACACATACACACACACACACCTCTGCACCTTTGTAGATATTCTAGTAAAACAACCCCATTACGTTCTCGCGCATCCTGCCTTTCAAATCCCCCGCAGTTACTTTCTTTTTCTTCTCCCTTCTTTCCTTTCCTTGTTATCTCCTGCCCCGGGAAGAAACGCACAGCGGAAACCTGAGCACCTCCAGGGACACAACATGGCGGCCACTAAAAGCAGAGTAATTGTGCTGACAAAGAGACTCGAAAGCTTGTGTTCCTGCCTCTCAAACACACACACACACACACACACACACACACACACACACACACACACACACACACACACTTGGTAACATTTATCTCAAACAAAGCCACTGGGGTTATTTTGCATTCAGGCGTCTTGAGGCTCGAACATGCGACCCAAATGTTTCCCGTGCACTGATGGCCAAGCTAGCAACAGTCGATAAGGACACAGCGAGAGAGAACCACGATAAGAGAACACCATCGAGGAGGAGGAGGAGGAGGAGGAGGAGGAGGAGGAGGAGGAGGCGCACAAGACCAGACGAAGGGAAATAATAATACTGATATATCTAGAGTGGAAAATTACAATGAGCGTCTTACACTTCATGAATAATGTAAAGCACACATTACCATAATAATAAAATACACACGTGTGGACCTCGATAAACCCAATGACGTTCATGGTAATGGTAATGATGAACAAGGGTAGTAGTAGTAGTAGTAGTAGTAGTAGTAGTAGTAGTAGTAGTAGTAGTAGTAGTAGTAGTAGTAAAAGGAGAGGAAAAAGGAGGGGAAAAAGGAGGAATACAAAGGAATACAAAGAAAGACAAACAGCAACAGATCCTGAGGTCCTTACTAGGCTGTTTGTTGAAATTATTCACTTATTAACAACGATAGAGACAGGACAGAGTAAAGCAGAAGGCTCCTCCACACCCACCCCTTCTTCCAGCAGATGCTTGGAGAAAAAAAGGAGCAGGAGCAGGAGCAGGAGGAGGAGGAGGAGGAGGAGGAGGAGGAGGAGGAGGAGGAGGAGGAGGAGGAAGAGTCGTTCACTTTATGAAGCTTCAGCACCACACCACATTACTCTCCTCCTTAATGCTTCTCATGAATCACGATGCCTCCCATGCTCACACACACACACACACACACACACACACACACACACACACACACACAAAATAATAATAATAATGAAGTGTGTTTGTTTACTCATTAAACGTGGGCATGAAGAGACCCAGACATGATGCTTTGTTGTCTATGTTCTTGTCGATCACTACCAACACGTCCTGCATTGAAGGACGCCACAACCTGAAGGTGAGTGTGTGGTTGCCGCCGGGGTCGGCTGAACTATCTATCCCCCAGAGCTAAAAGACAAGATTCAGGAGTGCAAGCTAATACAAAACAAACGACGCTGCTGATTAAGAGATGCTGGTGATCCAAAATGCGGAGAGAGCATGAGTATTTATTTGTTTTTCATTTATTTATACTTTTTTGCAAGGTAAAGATTGCATTCAGGCATAACCACTTCAGTAATGGGAGATATTTCCACCTTGAGTTTTGGGTACGATTACACTGTTTTATTTACACTACCAAAAGGTTTATAGGGGTCAGAGGAATTATGACCTGAGTCTTCGCTGTTGTAATCCCTACATAAGTTTCTGAAGTTGTACAAAATCGCCCAATAGTAAACCAGAATGAATATGGAACGGGTCACTGTACTGAAGGGGTTAAGCTGTGTACGAGATTTCTGAGAGGATGACGGATGAGATCTGTACGTGACATTCCAGATGTAGGAATGTGAATGGTCGAAAAGACATTGACTATATTATCTTGGAACCAAAAAGAGAGGTAGAGTTACGGGACATAAATTGTGCTAGATGTTACAGCACAAATACCTCACCTAACTAATCCTAACCTAACCAAAACACTAATCAAACCTAACTTAACCAAAAGATACTGACTATACTTTGGAACCAGAAAGAGAGGCGGAGTTAATATCAGGACATAAATTGTGCTAGATGTTACAACTCAAAATTTCTCTACGTAATTTCTGAGGAAGACGATGCGATTTTTTCTTGAAGTTCATGACATATGATATGAATTATGTAAGAAAAAAACAAAAAACAAAACTGACTACTTTGAAATTACATGAGGAGGGAATTTCATCTTTGGAATAGGGGCTGTCTGTCCCTTTAAGGTGTTCAGGCTCAAGAGCTGCATACCAAATTTCATAGGAAAAGTTTGGCATTTCTACCAGACATTCATGGTATAGGAATATGATTGATGGAGCAGCTGTGTGGCAGGTGTTGAACGCTGATGGGATGGACGTCTTCCCAGACTAATAAACAAGAACACTCGCAATTAAAGGTTAAGTGGATAATTTCGCTCTTTTTTCCGGAACACATTATGCCAGGAGGAAGTGATGCCTTTGGTTGTTCTCTAAGCAATAGTTAAGAGGGATATCATGAAATAAATCAGGATAATAATGTTAACCCCTTCAGTACTAGAACACTGTTTTACAACGAGTTTTGCGTGTGAATAGACACTTTTATCGGCATTAGAAAGGCTCCATAAAGCTCAAAAGACTAATGGGTAGAGTCTTTACTATTTCAATTACAACATGAGTTTCTGAAGCTGTATTAAAACGACAAATAATAAGCAGAATAAATATGAAAACGCGTTCCAGTACTGAAGGGGTTAATTAAGAAAGACACCAGGTAATTACGTAAGTTATAAGACGACAGGACAGATGCAGTGTATTTTCTGTTACAATTAAGAAAAGTGTGAATGCAGTGTAGTGTATTTCCTGTTATAGTTACGAAGAGTGTGGATACAGTGCAATATATTTCCTGTTACAATTAGGATGAGTATGAATATAAAGTAATATATTTTCTCTTATACTTAGGAAGAGTGTGGATGCTTGAATACATAAAATTGACGGACAGAAAGACTTGAATGTGGCAGAAGGGCAGCAAGTGTCATAATGAGGCGAATGTCCATAATGGTGAAATATTATAAAGTTAATTATGAAAATGAATAAATAAAGGGTTTGTGGGAAGAGCTGTGAGTGTGTTAGTGGATCATCCCTTTTTTTCCTAATGATTTCTATTCTCATTTCTAATTTAATATATTTTATTCCGTGTTTTTTCCTTTTTTTATTAGTTAACGCTACATTTTTGTGTTATATGAATGAGTAGAGTAACAAACTCTCTCTCTCTCTCTCTCTCTCTCTCTCTCTCTCTCTCTCTCTCTCTCTCTCTCTCTCTCTCTCTCTCTCTCTCTCTCTCTTATAAAAAAAAGTATAACAGACAAGACAAACAAATAGATATGGCTCCATTAAACTTCTCCACCACTTTCTTGGACGCGCCACAAACAGGATGTGCACCAGACAACACACACACACACACACACACACACACACACACACACACACACACACACACACACACACACACACCACAGCAGCTGCTCACCTCACCCACTTGCAGCAACAATTTGGTGGAACACACAACTTTGAACACAAGACTAACCCATCGACTCCAAACCAGACGCTGTAATGTGGAATGGTAGGAAGGAGTGGTGGTGGTGGTGGTGGTGGTGGTGGTGTGGTTTCTATAAACATAAATGGGAAATTAGTCATGATTTTTCTACTGTAATTATCACCCTCTCTCTCTCTCTCTCTCTCTCTCTCTCTCTCTCTCTCTCTCTCTCTCTCTCTCTCTCTCGTGTTAATTGCGGAATGAGTCAAGCTTTTCCTACTAACATTGCCTTCTCCTCCTCACTGCTCTGTAACACACACACACACACACACACACACACACACACACACACACACAGTCTTCATAACGGGACCACATTCTACCTCCTAGCCGGACCCTTGCTCTCCCTCTCCCTCTCTCCTTTCCCCCTTCGCAGTCTGCCACTAAGGGTCATGCCCGGAACCCACACCCTAGGAGCTCCGACCCTCTGGAAGGGCGGCGCACCACCTTGACGCCCCGCCATAGTGGATGATTATTGGGGGACGTCTCCTCCCTAATTCGGGTCTGGGTATGAGTCTGGGTTTTCAATCTCAAGAGTCACCCTGAGTTAGTTACTATTTTCGCGTGTGGAAGTCTTCTGTCTCGTCTTCTCTCCAACACATCTGCGCTTCACCTCCACTATTTCAAAAAGATTTATTTATATTTACACGAGTTTCTTCAGGTATTTTTACGGTTCTAGAGGCAGAGTGACAAGACTTCTAGATTAATAACGGAAAAAAACACTTTTAGAGCCGCCCCTCTCCTGCAAATCATCTCTGTGGCCTTGGACAATGGTCATGGTGGGAGAGGAAAGCGTTTCTGAGTACCGAATTCTGCGTCTTGACTCTTTGTCCAGTCGCGGTCAGTCATTAAGGGAACTTTGCATTCTGACTTTTTTGTGTTTTGTGTTATTCTCCCGCGAGACTTGACATGTGACAGACTTTCAATACAAAAGATGGCGGGAGGATGCTTGATACCGTTGCAGTAAGTGTTCAGTGGTGTATATGTGTGTGTTTCCTTTCTATAACATTTCCTCTGATTTCTTAGCGATTTCCTTACAAACCTTGAAACTTAATTGAACTTCAGTGGCATTAAATGACTTGAGTATGTATACTTGGTGTTGTCTACGCATTAAGTTCTTTAATTTGATAACGATTTCCTAACAAAACCCGGGAATGAATATATTTTCAGCTCATTAAAATTGATAACACGCCATACTCTCTGTCCTGACTTATACTGAGCTTGTGATTCCTTTCAGTATCAAATCCTCTGATATTTTGTTGATTTCTTTACAAAACCTAACAATTAGTAGATATTTACGCCAAAAATTGATGAAAAATGCCAAATACAGTGGATATCAGTGTACTGCGTCACTCGACTACTAGATAAAAAACAATACCTATCTATATTTGTGTCTGCAGAAAGAAAAATGGCAAAATTGTTAGTACTTGAATGGCAATCTCTTCAATTATCCAATTCAATCCTACGCTCCGATGAAAATAGACAAGTGATGGTTTAAAAAGTATAACAGTCCCTTATGTCGCCCTAGGGTGTGGAAAAGTTGTCTAAAAGTTGTCTTAAAGTGCCATTACGCCGAACCCCAGAGCGGAAAGAAGTGGGTTAGTAGAGGAAAACGGTGTCACGGCTGGAGGGAGGAGACACGTGTGGGCGCCGCTTCACTCTTACAAGCAGGAAACACCATTACTACTACTTGCCACCACCGCCAACACCGCCACTACGACAGGCACTACACATAATATTAGAATGAAGTATGCCTCAGAAAATATAACGAAATCATGCGTAAAATTCTCTGCAGTAATTGAGTTCGTTATATTTAATACTTTATCTTGTGCAATTTGAAACACGAAAAATGAGTGTTGACGAAATTTGAAGTGTGGCAAGGATGGTTTCTTCTTTCCTTATGAGAAATCATCAATGGGAAACTTACAATAAACATTAAAAAATAAAAATAAAACGAGATAATCAACAAAAGAAAATTAAATAAAAGAAAATAACCCAAAAGAAAATCATATAGACAACTAAACTAACAAACGTAATAAAATAACGAAGTCTTCTAAAACCCCTCACACTTAGCACTCACTTAAGATACGATGCGAGGAGACAGACAGACAGACAGAGACAGACAGACAACTTGGCACTTCCCGTGAGGCGAATTGGAGGCGCAATGAATGAATAACGAGGCAAGGAGAGGGTGTGGAGTGTCGCTCTATTAGTATGTGGTCAGCGATGCCTAGAGAAGAAAGGAAGGCTTGTGGGACGGTGAGAGAGTGAGAGGGCGTGAGAGGGTGTGAGAGGAAGCCAAGCCCAGATAAGTACGTAGTTTTGATCCAGAGGTGACCCGTCCTGCCCTAACACAAGGACACGGATACGGGTGTTGCTTTTCTTAATGTTTGCCTTGTTTGTTATGTTTTGTTGATATAATTGCTGTTTTTTGTTGTTTCTCTCTCTCTCTCTCTCTCTCTCTCTCTCTCTCTCTCTCTCTCTCTCTCTCTCTCTCGTCTCTCTCTCTCTCTCTCTCTCTCTCTCTCTCTCTCTCTCTCTCTCTCTCTCTCTCTCTCTCTCTCTCTCTCTCTCTCTCTCTCTCTCACTGTCGGAGCACACACGCACACATACCATGAAAAACACATTTACACGCCCAGACAAGGGAGAAAAAACACAGACAAGAGAAACTGAAGCTTTATCACTGGTGCCGCCTCCTCACCCAAATGTACTGTGCCGCTGGGAGTCATTTAACCGGATCGGAGGAAGGATGGAAGGCTGAGCGGCGCAGGAAATTGTTGCTGGGAGGAGGCGATAGAAAGAAAGGTGAAAAATGAAAGAGAAACAGGTGGATGAAAGGCAAGGCAAGGACGATGTGAAAGGCCGGTGGAGTAGTAATTAGTCTAGAATTTATGAAACTGGGGAAATGGCATGACACGGAGGAATGCGTGAATGTGATGGAATACAAAAGAAAAAGGTGTTGAAATGGTGAAAGGTGGAAAAAATAATGATTCCCCCCCACCCCAAAAAAATAAATAAATAAAAATAGAGCGTGTAAATAAAATGAACAAAAAAATTATCAAGAGAAAAGATAAACGGAATAATTTGAAGCAGTAAAGGGGAAAACCAGAGAGAGAGAGAGAGAGAGAGAGAGAGAGAGAGAGAGAGAGAGAGAGAGAGAGAGAGAGAGAGAGAGAGAGAGAGAGAGAGAAAGAGAGAGAGTCAAGAGATACAGTCGGGAGATAAAAATGGCAAATGTAGACAGAAAAAAATAATACACTGAGGAAATGGATAAAAGAAAAAAAAAGGACAAGAAAGAGAATCACATTTAGTAGAGAGAGAGAGAGAGAGAGAGAGAGAGAGAGAGAGAGAGAGAGAGAGAGAGAGAGAGAGAGAGAGAGAGAGAGAGAGAGAGAGAGAGAGAGCAGTATCTTACCCTACCGTCCCCTCCCACCTCTGTCTAATCCTCCCTTCCCTTCCTTCCCTTCCTTCACCAGCCAGGACACGAGGCTGGAGAGATCGTGACGCGTGGGATGGAACAATAGAGAGTAAGGAAGAATTCAGGTCTTATTAACGACGTGGAGTTAACTGTTCGCTGAGACAAAGGACAAGGAGAAAGACGAGGAGGAGGAGGAGGAGGAGGAGGAGGAGGAGGAGGAGGAGGAGGAGGAGGAGGAGGAGGAGGAGGAGGAGGGAGATAGAGTTAAAAATAAAGTCTTAGTCTTTGCTATGTCACGTCCTATCTTAAAATTCAAAGGAGAAATGGGAAGAGATGAGCTGAGATACAGAGGAGAAAGAGAGAGAGAGAGAGAGAGAGAGAGAGAGAGAGAGAGAGAGAGAGAGAGAGAGAGAGAGAGAGAGAGAGAGAGAGAGAGAGAGAGAACAAAAGCAAAAATACTAAGGGTAGAAGTATATAATGAATTTGGAAGGTTGTCTGTTTTTTTATCATTCATTTTGCAAAACATGGCTGGCAAATCCTTCGAGCTTCTACAACACCACTGCAGTATTTCACCATCACTTCAGAAAGGCTGGGACGACAACAACATTCACAAGCAACAACAACAAAATAAATGTGTAGCTTTTTTCTCATTCTTTTAACATGCAGCGGTCTGTCAGTGCGTCATGGCTGTGAGTGTTGCAATGGGGCAGTTGGCAGCAGTTCATGGCAGTTCACCGCTGAGCTGGCTTCGTGATGCAGGAAGCTCGGTCGCTCACAAATTGTAGGAAAATTTTAATAGGAAGGATACGCCAGGCAATAAATAAATAAATAAATAAATAAAAAGAAAAAGAAAAAAAAGAAGAAAAAACCCCGCCAAATCTAACTAAACCAACAATCATTGGCACATGAGTTCTTGAAGCTTGAAGACAAATGATAAACAGAATAAATAATAAAAAAATGTTCCTCTGGACTGAAGGGGTTAACCGACTCATGCAGTATTGCAATCTTTAAACCCTGTGAACCGGTACAGAAGCAAGCCATCGCGCCATCACGTACCTAACATCCCATTATAACGCTATTCACCTTGTTAACATTAATATCACTAACGGTAGAGCCTTTTTCACTCATAAATTCGCAATGCTTTCACCTCTGATGTTTTGATCATGAAATAAAACGATCAGATTAATTAGAATCAAAAGTTAATTTGGTGGATGGCATTTGACAAGTCTCGCTATTTTACTTCTCTGTCAGTTTTGCAAGTGTTGAAACTCAGATTCGTGACGTGACACCGAGCGAGAAGGAAACAACAACAACAACAACAACCCAGAGACAACGTAACAGAAAGGGCGATAGACACTCATCAACATCATCAGTAGTAGTAGTAGTAGTAGTAGTAGTAGTAGTGGTAGTAGTAGTAGTAGCAGTAGTAGTAGTAGTAGTAGCAAGACATCTACCAATCCCTGAGCTAAGCCAAGTCTCACCATCATATTCTTTCTTATACACACTTTGCAGACAATCACTCATCCCGTAACACTGAGAGAGAGAGAGAGAGAGAGAGAGAGAGAG
>CM035205.1:22490010-22495010 GCA_020233015.1 Callinectes sapidus | reverse complement strand
ATAAGCAATGATGTCGGTCATAGCGAGACAAAATGACGCATTTTAAACAAAGTCCATCTATGATGGCTCTAAACTTGTGGCGTCGTCCATAAGTGCTACTAAATGGTTCACCCTAGTATAGCACACTGTCTGACCGTTGAAGACTTGTCAACATCATGATAACATAGTAATGTGTATACCGTAACACGATCACCAATTGTTTGATTAATTTAACAATGAATGTCACTAATGATGAATAAATAATGTCTTTCCTCGATACAATAATGTATCATTATGAATAACTGCAGGGAGCGGAACGATCAGCTTTGCTAAATTCAAACAAACCTTGCCCCGCGTGGGCTGCACGTGTCGGACTGTTAACAGTAACCTTCTCCTATATATATATTATCATGTTTCTCTTGTTTGCATACATTTTCTAACTATTCTTAAAAGCAATGATATGTCAAAACAATTCAAATCGAAGAAAATTATGTCAAGAACCTATTTCATTCTATATATTTAAAATTGAGATGGTCAGAATTCTGTGAGACCTGACGATAACTATGTAGAGTACGGCCTCTGGACAATAAGCTGTCTCCCCGTCATGGTGGAAGCATTTCCCCTCGCCTTACACTACAAGTAGTGTTGGTATCATCTTCATCTACTACTACTCCGGCACCCTTCGCAATATTAATATTATATAAAAGCCTTCACGTTTCTACATTATCTTGCGGAAATATTTCTGTGGCGTTTCCGGTGCGCCTTTCTCAGTTGCTGGTTGTTCGTCGGTCCACTCGAATTTGTTCTTCCTGTTACTGTACCTTTTCGAGCAAATATATCAAGAATTGTGAGAAGATATTTCTCTCCTACAACCCAACCACAACATACTAACTAACTGACTAAGCCGCAAGTAGAAAATCAAAACCTTCGGAATACCAAAGTTACTGATACGCTCCAGCCTAAGTACTATCTCATTTAGCGATAAGAATGTTTGCACATTTTTCCGTCTACTAGACGTGATGTGGAAGAGGAAAAATATTGACTGTCCTTAATGCAGTGAAACTGTCCTTATCTATATGCTCATACTGAGGAGTTCAGATCACTGGCAATTGTTACTAAATGTTGCCTTTTTTTCAGGTGTTGCATAATACTAAACATATAACATTTCTTAAATCACTCGTAATGATAATAAGTAAAGAGTAAATCATCTTACGTTTACAAAACACTGGTATACAGTATAAGCAATTTTTGTCACTTTCTTCCCAAGAAATGTTTTTTCTACTAGTCTGAGTACGAAGGAAAGACAGACATGCTGCCACTCACACGGGAGGGGTGTGTACATAATGCAGGGAAATTGTCCTCCTGAATGTTTAAACTCACATTGCGTGTTACGTCAGCCTTTGAGGTGAAAAATCAGGTAGTCTTCTGGTATTCATGAACCTTCTGTTACTTTTTGCCGAGTCTTCCTTGTCCAACTCCTTCTCTTCTTTCTATTTCCTTTAATTTATTTATTTTTTGTATCATTTTTCTTTTCATATTGTATACGCAATTTTCGATTATTTTTCTTTGCTCACACACACACACACACACACACACACACACACACACACCACCACCACCACCACCACCACCACCACCACCACCACCACCACAAAAACTGAAAAGTAACATGCGTCGTCTTGAAACAGGAAAGGAAAAAGAAAAGAAAAGAAAGACCGGAAAAAAAACTTTCTCGTCTCCCAAGTTACCACCATCAAAAAAATACGTGTCTGCCACCTTGCCGCCTCGTCCTCGCCGCCACTTACTTCCCTTGGCAATGAAACTTTTATCACACTGCTGGTTGCCGGACGTCTCCCTCATCCCTAAATGCTCGACCCAAGTATTTTCAGGGTGAATAATTAACAGAACCGTCTCTTGTGTAATGGCATTATGGCTCAGATGGAACGAGGTTATATATTGTATTGCGTTATTTTGTGGGTAATAATGTATGGAATGGATTGTGAATTCCTTCCTTCTCTCCTTCACTAATCTGAGAAAAAGGTCGTAAACCCTCATTACTGCTTAAGACAGAGGGAAACACAAGCTGACTGAGACCAATACTAAATAGATTTATTTCATTTATCATTTAGCGGATGTGTTTAGAAGCCTGAGAAAGTTACTCAATTTCTGGTAATATAGAATATAACAAAGTTTCATGAACGGACGAACATGGCGTGTAGAATACTATATAACCCATAATTACCTGTTTAGAAATTAGTGATGATGTCAAAATTAATAGATAAGTAGAAAGTAAACAAATAAATAAAAGGCAAATCCTAATTCTTAATTTTCATAAAGGAACAGATAATGGATACACATATATTTTCAAAATATTGCTATCAATATATCTAAAGAATCCTTGATATAAAAGTCATCTCATGACTTTGTTTTAGTTTATTTCTAGATTTGCAAGTTCGAGCTTTCATAGCTATGCGAAAAGCATTCAGGAATTTAAGTGCCACAAACACAAGCTTCAGCACTTGCTAATGCTTCAATTGACCGAATTTGTCGACGAACTTTTCTTTTCCCTCCAAGAACATTTTGAATGTATAAACCTTTGCGATTCAGAACACCCTACACACTCGTCCTCTTAGTCGTCCATTTTCACATACATGTGAGCACTCAACGCTGGTTTCCAAGGAGGCACAGAACACCACGCAACACATTTGAGAAATTCTGCTTTCAAGGAGAAAACGCGTTTCCTGCTACAAGGCAACAGTGTTGTTTCATGTAGTACGATACCCGGCACATTTTGTTGAACATAAACCGTTCCCACAAATTCACCTAAAACTGAGCGGACTGCGAACACGAATTTTCAGGATATGACCGCTGGTTCTGCATATCTAGTGTTGTACGGTGCTCGTAAAAGAAGAGAGGGAGAGAGAGAGAGAGAGAGAGAGAGAGAGAGAGAGAGAGAGAGAGAGGGAGAGAGAGAGAGAGAGAGAGAGAGAGAGAGAGAGAGAGAGAGAGAGAGCTGCATAAGTGATTTAATTCATCAAGAGTGACATTGCTCAGAACAATATTCTTCACGAATCTACCGGCTGATGAAATAGTTCCAATCAAGCACTTATCGGATGGGTATGTAAGATGTCGATTAATTCATTCATTTGTTTATTCATTATTGATGTTTTTTCAACGGTTTCCAATCCCACCCCACCTCTTTACCCTTTATCTCTCCCTTTCTTTCTCTCCCTCTGTTTCTGTCAACAATGGTGTATTTCCGAAATCATTATGAATTTTGTTCTTAATCACTATTGAGGTAAAAATCGAGGGGCATTATTTTTTTTCTCGTATAAAACTTCCCCCTCCCCCCCTGCCTAAACATGGCATAATGCTGAAAGCCTTCACATTACTTCACTCGTCATCAGTCCTGACGTTCTCATATTCAGTCCCGCTATGGACTGTTCTGGTGCCATATGGCCAGCTTCACAACGATTGTAAGACTATTATAAAACGTGAGGAAGTATTACTTGGAAGAAAAGGTGAATAGAGGGCCTTATACAGCCATCCTCACAAACAATTACTCAGGCAGCAAAGGCCACCCAGACAAGTTTGTTCTGAATTGAGAGAGAGAGAGAGAGAGAGAGAGAGAGAGAGAGAGAGAGAGAAAGCGTGGAAGGGGTTGCTGAACTCTGGAGATGGCAACAGCGGAACATCAGTTGTCAAACAGCGCGCTCACCAAACCAGCCACTTTTGAGTGATTGCAGTAAAGGAAGGGTAGTGATAGCAGTACTTATAGGAATAGTGATAGTAGTAGAAGTAGTATTAATAGTTGTGGTAGCAGCCATGATGACAGGATAATGACATAGTGGGGGAAGCAGGAGACAAGATAAGCGGCGGTAGGCTGTGGCCAGCTAATGGCAGCGCCGAGAATCTACGAAAAAACAACAAAGCAGAAGCATGGACAGCGGGTGTAGCAAAAGAGTCACAGTGTAACGCACTGGGTACAACAGTAGTAGTTTGGCAAGAACACGAAATCAGTGTAATCAAATAATCGGACTGCCTGTTATTCTCGTTTTTCGACTGCCTGCCGGGCGCATGAGTAATTCGGAGGAGGAAGAAAGGCGAGACAACTTGTCAAAATACTCACCTTCCCAGCTATTACTTTTGCTGATAAGTAATTCAATGTCCATTTTACAAGACGTTTATTCGCGTTAGTAAGCAGGCAAGAATACTCCCTGGGTAACAAGATAGTTGACGGTGTCTGTCTCAGCCAACACGTCCGAACCAGGTTCATCAGTTTCCCTTAATTAATCACTTATTATGTTCGCTAGCAAAGCTAGATTTGGCAAGGATTCGAACCCGGGCTGCCAGCACCGGAGGCCACCGCCTTAACCAACTATGCCATCCAGCCCCCTGGCTACATACAATACGAGTATGTAGAGCCCTCTAAAGGTTTTGTAGTCGAAAGTCTTCATGTCTTGAGTTCATGAGATCTAGAGATAACTTGTTTCTGTACACGCTTACTCTTGGCATGGCTCGACATGCGCAGACGCAGGGCTCAGCTGGGAGGCCGTGACTCTCCCCGACTCCTCGAGTCCTTAGGCTTAGTGCCACGAGTCCAACCTCAGTTACCAGCCTGCCGCATAGGGAGGATGTTTGTTATATTTGCTCAGAGTTGAGTAACTTCATCTTATATATATATATATATATATATATATATATATATATATATATATATATATATATATATATATATATATATATATTTGATAGAGTCGTACGCCTTCCCATTAACAGGATAGGTTGTCTTCCCATTGATAGTTTAGAGGTAGCGTTGTTCCGTAATATAAGTATATAAATGGAACTCCTCATAGTGCTAAGACCCACTGGATTTGACCTTGTGTGTGTGTGTGTGTGAGTGTGTGTGTGTGAGAGAGAGAGAGAGAGAGAGAGAGAGAGAGAGAGAGAGAGAGAGAGAGAGAGAGAGAGCACCGACTCCCCACCCTCTTGTGTGGTGAGCCGTGTGCACTTCAAGTCTG
>CM035205.1:22485010-22487510 GCA_020233015.1 Callinectes sapidus | reverse complement strand
TTCACATAAGTTCAGATCATAGATAGAAATACAAAACCAGGCTGGAGTTCCTGTGTTTACTAGACAAAGACATGAATGATTGAGAGTAATAGTCAACTCTTATTGTTAGAGAGGTGCACAAAACAGAAATATGAGAAAGCTGAAAGTTTTGTGCAGTAAGGTGGCGGGAAGGGAGAAGGCATAGTTAGCAGTATCAAAAGAACAGTTGGCATGAAAATAGCGGTAGAAGAGAGCAAGAAAGCAACATTGCAGCGCTGAAAAGAGACTGGAGACAGTTACGGAGAAGATAAGAATTTATAGGACGAAAAGCTTTTCCATTCCACCCTATCTATTAAAACAGCATGAATAGAAGCCCTCCATACATACAAAAAATACTCCATATAATGACGGATAAGGCCAATGTACAGAATTAGCAGTTTGAGGTGAGAAAACCTGGAGGAGACGACTCGAAGCATAACTTCATTGATTTTTTTTTTTTTCCTAGCCAGAGAAGAGATGTAAAGTTTCCAATTTAGATTATAAGTAAAGGACAGACTGAGGATATTCAGACACAGTTAATTAATCTTTGAAGAAGACGGGCTAATTGTCTGGAAGATGTCGATTCGAGAGATGGAGAAATCGAATTTTTAAGACCTTGAATTGATTACTGCAGGAGGCTAGAGTGTCCCTATCCTAACGGCCGTGAGGGAAGCAATTTATATTTTTTTCGCAAACTATCCGGCACAATTAGTACTGAGATAGAAGCGAAACGGGAAAAATTGACGTTCCAGATTTTAGTGTAGGGTAGCGAATCAGCGCAGATACTGGCGGGAAAACGTCATATAGCGCTGGAATTGTGACTATGGTCACTCGTCACTATTCAGTCCGCTCTCGGATACAATCAATACATGTTTGTACTCTCTCTCTCTCTCTCTCTCTCTCTCTCTCTCTCTCTCTCTCTCTCTCTCTCTCTCTCTCTCTCTCTCTCTTGTATAGTTTAATTTTTTTATCAGACATGCCCCTCCGAGTATTTGAGAGTCACTGCTTGTCAGCTGCCGGTGTTGTGCGATGAAGGCCGACAAATGAGTTACCAGCTGGTAAGTGATTGCTGGGCACCGATTTACGATATTGACAGAGTTACCAGGAGCTGGCCTGGTAAGTACCTTCGTAAATGCTTTGATCAAGCTGGGCCCAGGTTAGCTTTGAAGGGAATCAGAATACTTAGTTATTTGATTTTCTGCGAGTACCTTAATTATAAATCTTAAAAAACTTCAAATAACCAAGTATTATTCGAAGCCCACACATTCTTCGCGTCTGACTGCTTAACACACGTTGAAATAACTTATTAGCTGACTAATGTAAGTTGCTGACATTTGATAACGTGTCAGTGAAGATGATTTTCGCTTAATTGTGAACTGTGAAAGATTTTTTAATATGAAAACAAAGTCAAAGGTTAGATTAATGTAATTTAGGTTAAGCGAAAACTTAAATTGAATTAATCTAATCTATCCTAATCTAATCCTTGCCTTTGTTTTCGTGGAAAAGGGTAGGGTGGTAGTTTGAGGGATTAGAACAAACAGACAGACAAATGGCAAAAGTAGTTTAATATAAACTAATGATATGTAAAGAAAATTTTTCTTAAGCTGTAAAAATACTGAAAAGTGGCATTCTGCGCACGAGCATCCCGAAGTTACACATCTAATTTGCCGACTTCCCTTATATTACACTAGTCTTCTTGTGTTTTGTTGGCCTATATAGACCCACAAATGTGTGTGTGTGTGTGTGTGTGTGTGTGTGTGTGTGTGTGTGTGTGTATATATATATATATATATATATATATATAATTATATATTATATAGATTACTATATATATATATATATTGCGTGCCCAGGCCCAACGATGCTACAGAGAGAGAGAGAGAGAGAGAGAGAGATGGGATCGTTTGGCAGCGCAGCAGCATAGTGTTTAACGACGTGTGCTGTACGATAGCTTGGGTCTACTGGCCGCACTCTCACAGGAGAGGAAACCGGCACCCTAATATATATATATATATATAATTATATATATATAGATATATATATATATATATATATATATATATATATATATATATATATATATATATATATATTCGTGTAAAATCATTTAGTAATTGTGATATGAACCAAAGTTGGTGTTACTGATCAAGGTATAGTTGCTCATTAGGGTCTGCAGTATTTTTAGAGCACCAAGGTTGTTGTTTTTTACAATGTTTATTTTTGCGACAAGACTATATCTCGATTATTATATGCTTTGGTTGACATCAATCGAAGAAGCCTTCAAATCGTTAACAAGTAATTTTGCAGGATAAAAATTGGTTTCGGGCAAATGTAGGCCTACATACAGAACACAGAATGTACAAGAGAAGCCTCAATACCCAGAATGCCAACTCGACATTTTCCTCAACCCAAATGGAGGGAAGAGTACTATTTCATCAAGCTTCTTGTAATGGCCCAATACCTCATCTGCTTCAACTCTCTC
>CM035205.1:22457042-22467867 GCA_020233015.1 Callinectes sapidus | reverse complement strand
GTAGAACTCCTTTGCTTCTCCAGACCGATTTTACCCCTTTAATCTTTTGTTTGCTTAGGCTTTACTCTTCTATTCCGGAAACACTTAAACAGACCCGATGTCAAAGACTATTATGGAGGGAAAAAATTCCTTCATTGATTGTAATTTAATTGCAAGTTTGGTGCCACGAATACAGTTTCGCAAAATAGCAAACAATATATCAATTAAATCTTAGATGCAGGTTTTCGAGAAAGACTGGCATATAAAGATTTTTATTTCCTCACATTAATTCTTTATTTTCTGCTCTTCATTGTTCTTTTCCTTCTTTCGTTCTTGCTCTCATCTCTTTAACCTTGTCCTCTTCCACTATTTTGTCTTTCCCTTCAGTGCTCCCTTTGTCTCCTTCCTTATCTTTTCTCTTGACCTCTTTTAGCTTCTCCTCATCTTATTTTCTCTTCTTTTTCCTGACTCATTTTGAGGATCATCATTTCGCGTCTCAGTCAGTGTTTTTATCTTTGGATCTCAATCATAAGCCTTCCTTGTCTCCAATATGTTGACCTAGCTGAAAACTATCAAGCAAGAATGGAAGTCATACCAGAAAATAAGAAAATCTAATAATAAAAAAAAGTTATCTTGATCTCAACTACTTATTATAGATTTCAAACTCATTTAAATACAATGAATGTGTAAATGAGAATGTCTCTGGGAAAACTAGCATACACGTTAACACACACCCACACACACACACACACACACACACACACACACACACACACAGAGAGAGAGAGAGAGAGAGAGAGAGAGAGAGAGAGAGAGAGAGAGAGAGAAATGGGGTACAAATATTTTAAACTCCCTCCCTAACTGCAACTCGCATTGTTTTCTGTTTATTTGTCCATTCGAACTTTGCTTTGATTCAATTGTGATTTACTAACACTCTCCTGTCTAATGATCAAGAAATATTTGAACAAAATAAGGGAGACAGAAAACAAAAAAATCAGTAAAATGTGTTGCATAGAGACTAGAGTTCAAGATAGACTGGATAACTGGGGGATGATGTTCAAAGAGCCATTGTTTATTCGCTGAAAGACATTACAAAACTAGGTTAAGCTTCAATTGTAGGCTGAAAATATATTATCAGTAGTACCAGAACATATTTTAAGAGGTTTATTATCATGAACTGAGAAAAAAAGAAGTTTGCACCTTCTCTATTGACATTACTTAGTAGGGAAACATTCTACAATATCAGCTTTCTATTTCATAACGATTTTGCTCAATCGAACTGTGATCCTTAGATATTCTTTTACGACACCATAGGAAGAAACATTTTCCTTGGTTAAGAACAGCACGTTTATAATTACTTCTTCGCATAATTACAACACAAATAAAGAAAAGTCAACTTTGCAATTCTTAGGTGAGAAAGGGTTACTTTTGTTCTTTTATATGCAAAATGAGGAATCAATGAATTATGTCGCAGAGAGAGAGAGAGAGAGAGAGAGAGAGAGAGAGAGAGAGAGAGAGAGAGAGAGAGAAATACGCTACGATACTGGAGAAAAACCCAGCTGTAATTAGCCGGGCGGGGGAAAAGTTGGGAGAGGTTGTGATATAGTGCGGCAGATTTAATGAGATCTGCTTTTCTCGGTGCTCCGTAAACCTTGCCTAAAATATTATGATGACCCTTTCTCCAGCGGTTCCCGCCACTCCCTCAGTAAAGGATGCAGGCCGTCCTTCTGTTGTGATTCCACATAGAACAAAGATGCTTCCCACAGAAAAATCACACGCACACACACACACAGACACACACACACACACACACACACACACACACACACACACACACACACATCCTTCCATCACCAGAATCCTGTACAGAATACATAATTTTCTCCGGAATCATGCCTGGTCTGTTCTCCAACTAGGAAAAATTAAATAGATTAAATAAGAAATTAATTTATTACTAATAAGTGTTTTTTCTTTTTTTTCAAGTTCTATTTCCCGTTGCGATTTCTGGCACCTAGCCAAAAACATTTCCAATAACTTTTCTTGCTCATCTTTTCCTTCGATATTTCAACTTGATGGCACCACTACCATCTCATCTATGTTTAAAGCTCAACTCTTCGCTCAAGCTTTTGCTAAAAAAAAAAAAAAAAAAAAAAAAAAAATGTGCCTAAAATTATTCAAGGTTTGTTTTCCATTTCCTTTTCCACTTTCATAATGCTTCAAGCTATCGATTTAGATCCTTCGCAGTGATGCTTATGAATCTAATGGGATTCATCCTCTTGTTTTCTGAAACTACCTCCGTGCGTCCACCTTGTCTAGTCAAACTCTTCAAACTCTGCCTATCTCATCTACCTTTCCTTCTTGCTATAAGTTTGTCTTTTTTTTTTTTTTTTGTCCTGTTCCTAAAAAGAGGGACCGTTCTAATTTTCTGCCTCTCAAAAGTTTTTTAATCTATCCTCGACATGAAGATTCTTAAACATGTATCACTTCACAGTCTTCTAACTGAGCGCCAGTATATGGGTTCCATTAAGACAGCTCTACTACCTCATTTTGGTGAAACTTTAGTTGTTGCCATATACATATCATATTGGCGCAAACTTTGATTCCCAAACTATCTTTCTAGGGCTCCTATTTTTCTTTATTCATCTCAGGTTCCATTCTTCACCGTTCTGTTATTGTTGTAAATGGTCACTCTTCTCCTAACCCCACTGACAATTTATTCTGTCTTGTCACCCATTCTCGTCTTATTACTCATGAAAAGATCTTTAAACGAAACATTTTCTCCTATTCATTCCAATACTAATGACTGTATCGGCAATTTTGGTTCAGTCAGTCAGCATGTTGCAATACCGATATGTTCATATGGATTCCGATCAATGGAAAACGTTAAAGATTAGATATTCATTTCAATAATCACATAAATGGACATAGCCAAATATATATGAATCACTACAACAATACACAAAATACAAAATATATGGATTGAAAATATCCCACAAAAAAACACTACCAGTTCCAGGATAAAATACAACACTACCACTTCCAGCATAAAGTCGTGTTATTGCATAAAATCACAACACTAACGGCTCTGTAAACAGCGAACAAGCCAGCTAACTACGACACAATAACTTCCGAAAAGTAACTATGCATGCTTAAATAAAGCTAAATCGAAATTATATCAATTTTAATACTTGTACCTCTCACAAAGTTAGACAAATACGAAAACAGACTATTCTGTGTACCTCACTGGCATGCATACAACCTGTTAGTGATTTAGCCAACAAAATAACAAGGCTCTTTTTAAATACTGCATGACAAAAGAAAAAAGTATGTAATTTCCTTTCAGCTTCCACGATATGTTTACTGTACCTTATAGTGAGTAGTAGAGTGGAGGCAGCAGCACTCTCGATTGCTAAGATGGTAGCGGGAAGAGGACGAAAAAATCTATTGGTCGTCTAAAAAGCCCAATGATAAAGAACATACTTTAATCAATACATTCACTCTACAGGGGAGGAGCTGGCAGCTATGCAGCACCACAACACTTCTGGCAGCCTCCACCCCTCAAGCCTCCTCGTTCTTGTGATCCAAGCGGTGCTGCTCATAGACTCCCAGTGCAATCTCGGCCGACGACACCGCAAGCAGCCACTTCTTCCGAAGGCTTTGGTCACAACGCCTTCCCCTCAGAGCCCCACCCTTACATGAAAATAAGGAGGGGGAGAGGGGGGAAGGAGGAGGACGAGGTGAAGGAGAAGGGAAAAGAGGAGGAATTGGAGGAGGGGGAAAAAGGAGAGGGGAAATGTAAGAGGAGGACCTAGAGAAAAAGAAAAGAAAGAGGAGAAAGAAATGTGAAAGTAGGGACAATAGGAGAAATAAAAACTTATGGAATAATAAGAGATGCGAAATTAAAAAGGGACACAAGAAAAGAAGGAAAAAATGGAGGAAGAAGAGGGGAAGGAAAATACTGAATGTGAAGTACTGACTGGAGGACGAGTATTGACAATACTGTTGTAGGTGAGTCACCATATACATCTCCTTTCATAAAGCGCAGTATTTTTTACAACTAGTTTTAATTTTGATCATAATTAAATCTGAATGAACCTGGACCCTGCTGCTGTTGCTGTTGACGCGGGAACCTTCAAGGACAGTGATAATTAAAGTCAAGAACTTAAACGTAATCGCGCCAGCCTAACGGAAGTAACAATAATTATGTACGGGGAGGGGGGAAGCATTTTACTGGATATATTTTCTCATTTCACAAAAGGCACAGACTAAAGAAACTTACTGTCGCAATACGAACACTGAAGCTGAGCGCAATGCATTTTTTTTTTCTGTCCTTGGTATATTCGTATTAGCTATTAGGTGTTCATAGTGCTGTTGCTTTTTTTCTATAGTTAGGAATCAGAAGAAAAAATGAGGAGCAAATTATCTCTCTCTCTCTCTCTCTCTCTCTCTCTCTCTCTCTCTCTCTCTCTCTCTCTCTCTCTCTCTCTCTCTCTCTCTCTCTCTCTCTCTCTCTCTCCATAACAAACAACCGAGTCATTCTTATCAGACACAACCTTGGAGCATCCCTTGGTCCGAACGAGCACCAGCCGCAGTATGGTCCTAAGCAGCAGCCAAGGGGAGAACGAGTCCCATTTATTCTAATGCACAGTGTTTCCTTTTTGTGTTGCAGGACCGGCTGTGATGATAAGGTCTTGGCACCCTCCTTGCACCGCGACTCTCACTCACACACACACACACACACACACACACACACACACACACACACACACACACACACACACTCACACACTAAACCTTGCCATAAAATGATTTTGTAAACAATGAGTAACATATAGTGAATACTTAAGTATGAAATTTAAATTCACAACCAATGGACAACGCACACACACACACACACACACACACACACACACACACACACACACACACACACACACACACACACACACACATTCCAATTCCGCTGTATATTATCCCTTCCCACAACGTTATATGTGTTGATATTTCGTAAACAATAAAATGATATTCATGTTCATTGTGTGGAAGAATAAATGTGAATATAAAAATAAATAAGTATATATCTATACTATAAACTTGGAATACGGTGGTGTTTCTTTGCCCTGCCTTCCAGCGTCGGCGAGTGTGCTGTTTTGAGTAAAGAAAGTCATCACTGAAAAGGTTTCTTGCATTTTTCAAGTCATTAGCGTCAGGGTCTCGCGCCTCCGAGAGTCGTCACCTACTAATACTAGGGCTGCGACCTGGCTGGGCTGGAGGCGAGCTCGACATTATTATAACTATTTTCTTCTTTTTTTTTCATTATGTTGGTGATGCTGCTCATAATCATAATGGTAAGAATGATGGTTATCAAAGTGATTACGAAGACAATAACAGCGAAATAACAACAGCAACGACGATGACAATAAAAGCAATAATAATAATAATAATAATAATAATAATAATAATAATAATAATAATAATAATAACAATAATAATAATAATGAACTACGCACAACTTCGGTGTTATTAAATGACAAAGAATCAATTTTCACCTCCATCAAGACAGGGCACAGGGAAACAATCCTCGGAGAGCGGCAGTGTCGCCTGGAAAAGTCAGCCTTGTGCTCCATGCCCAACCTTATGTATGAAATTTGTGCATAAAAGGGTGGGGCTGATATCCCAAATAAAGCAAGCATCATTATGAGCGTATATAACACATCATCAGTAGTATTGTAATCTCATATTCATCAAATATTTGAAATCTTCCAGTACGTCCAACTCCACAATTCCGCACGATGTGGACACATCCTGTCCTTTCATCTCTCTCTCTCTCTCTCTCTCTCTCTCTCTCTCTCTCTCTCTCTCTCTCTCTCTCTCTCTCTCTCTCTCTCTCTCTCTTTAAATAAATTATGCGAATTTTGTCGTTTATTCTAATAGTTTAGGCAAAAGGAATGTCTCGCGCTGCTCCAGGTAAATTTTCAATGAGAAATATTCACATTGCTTGCCCTGAATAAAAGGATCTGCAGCTAGATAGATTCTCTGTCTGTGCACAATATGAACCTAATCTGATTATCATGAATAAAATGTAAAATATTTATTTTTCTATAGATTATGTAGGCATAATTCGTTTCTGTCTTTCAATCTCCGTATATATTTTACGCTTAATACCCACACGTTGCATATCCCTCTTCATTGCTGTTTTCTTTACCCACAATAAAGGCAGAATTAAAATGCCTCTTCCATATCAATCGTAAAAGGATTTTTTACAACTATCATGTAAATTATCAAACCCACATAGGAAACGGTCACCGAGTGATCAACTTGCTACGAGAGAGGATGTGCATGAGGTCCAATTTAAGATTCACCGGTGACATATTTCATTTCTAATTCAGTGGTGTTGTCTGCCGCAACAATTATTCGACCTGCAATGCAGTACTCAGACCGTCCATGAATTACTTCCTGTTTGTTTAAATTTCGTCAAGTATCTCTTTATGTAAGAGGGGGAAGCTGGCCAAGGACAACATAAAAGAACAAAATAAAGCCCAATAATTTGCCAGCTTCCTTTCATGTCCAAAACAGTTAGCCAAAGGGTAGAGATAAACGTCTTGAAATCTTCTTCTTAAATAGAATAAAGTTATAAAAAAGACTGAGAGTACTGGTGAACTTTTGCATTAGAGAGTTACAGAATATGGGTGAGAGGAAGAAGAAAGCCTTGCACGGCGAAGCCACAGGTGTGTGTGTATGAGAGAGAGAGAGAGAGAGAGAGAGAGAGAGAGAGAGAGAGAGAGAGAGAGAGAGAGAGAGAGAGAGAGAGAGAGAGAGAGAGAGAGAGAGAGAGAAAGCAATCCCGACCTACTGCAATTACTGTCCACTGAAAGTCTTATCTTTCTCTCTAGATTGAGCAGTAATGTTTTCACTCCCACCGCGGCACACTATATGACTTGAAAGGAGAGTAGTTTTGTTCTTGTTATATTACGATGCACGAGATGACTTTATGTGCCGAGCTCTGATGAAGCTCACAATCACTCGGAGCGGGACACAAATTGGCCACATTAATTAAACATGAATAGTAACACAAGATCCACTGACTTCTTTGTAAGCACGAGTACATACATATCCATCCGCCCCTCGCCCGCTCCTGCGGCCCCTCCTGATGGGTACAGCGATCGTACATAATCATTCCCTGGGTTGACAAATGTGCATCAGTAGAAAAGCTTCAATAGCAACTTTTATTCTATTATCACCTTATTTCGAGAAGAAGAAAAAAGAAATAATATTGCATTTTATGCTTATTAGTTTTTTTTTCTGATAAAGCGTTACTTATGCAGCAAGAAACAAGATATTCGTCTAATGAATCTACCTTGGATTGCAGAAATACAATCGCAAACACACACACACACACACACACACACACACACACACACACACACACACACACTCGAGTGTATATTAGAATTAACTGAAGTGAAAGTCAGAGAGAGAGAAAAAAAAAACAGAGAGAAATGTTTGGAATAAACCTTAACTCTTCGGTGCAGTACTTGATGCAAGTAATGAACAGATGTACAGATATTCCCAATAAGAAGAAAGTGAAGGCCGCACTGAAAGTGATGAAGATTATTTAGCATGGAAGACCCTTAGGCTATTGACATTTCATGTTTGTCTATGATATGGTGCACACATACAAAATTTAGCAGCTGGTGCTTTACCATATTTAGATTATGTTACATTACATTACTGTTATTTAAGTTTAAAATCTCAGTAGTATACGTAGCTGGTGTCCATTCAAGGTTCCCCACCTGTGTGGATGTAAAAGTTGCCATTATCAGCCAGTTAGAGGCTCCCATGCTAAGATGAATTCATCAACTATAATTTTCTAATGTTTAACTGTGCATTTGAAGTTTTAAAATAATGCAATGGTCACTGTTACTGATCTGATTATCATAATAACTGTACATTCTAAGTTTAACAGAAACACCAACATTAAATCACAAGATGTACACAATGGTAAATTTTTGCTAGAAAATTGGAAAGGTTCTAAACATTGCTGTCATCAGTGTGTTCGTATGCGTGTGTTTCTCTGTGATAACAAAATTATACATTTTAGTTTATTGCCAATGGTTTCTGATGTCCCTAGAAAATTACATAACTCATATTCAAACACATATGACGTATACGACGAGTTTTATTCTTGAAAATATTTCACTGAGTATCTACTACGGGGACCTCTTCCTCCAATATTTCAGGCGAGGCAGCAGGATCAGTGAGGGTCAATTTGCATGGAGTGTAGTTTGTATTGGACATCGAGCGGCAAATGACGTTCGGAAACAGCTTAAACATTTCACAAAACAAACTTGCCAAAGCAGATAGAAAAGACATTCTCTCTCTCTCTCTCTCTCTCTCTCTCTCTCTCTCTCTCTCTCTCTCTCTCTCCCTCTCTCTCTCTCTCTCTCTCTCTCGCGCTCTCTCTCTCTCTCTCTCTCTCTCTCTCTCTCTCTCTCTCTCTCTCTCTCTCTCTCTCTCTCTCTCTCTCTCTCTCTCTCTCTCTCTCTCTCTCTCACACTTTTCAGCTTAAGACTACTTTTCTAGGACCACTAGAATAAAGCCGCCTTACCATCACAAACAGAGTTAAGCTTTCGGGACGAGCTTCTTTCCCTCATCTCCGACCTTCCACCCATCCTTTCTCGTTAACCTTAATATTTCCAATTCTTTCTTCCTTTTCTCCCAGGCACCGCCAAGTCTCTTACCAACATTGCGACGAACGTGACGTGGTAATGCATATCCTTTAGGTAAGTGTTGTTCCTCTTAAAAAGGAGATTGAAACGTTCTGCTGCAAATCATTTAGAGGAGTGGTTATTAGCGTTCACATTCCACGGTTTATTGGTCTGGTTTGCCGAGGGTGAAATCAATTCAGGACAAAGGCACGACTGCACAGGCTGCTTATGCTCGTAAAATAGGAGAAAAATGTGTGTGTGTGTGTGTGTGTGTGTGTGTGTGTGTGTGTGTGTGTGTGTGTGTGTGTGTGTGTGTGTGTGTGTTTGTCTTTCTTTTATGTTAACGACGTCCACAGGTTGTCAAAAAGGGTTTGATAACACATAAGATCGGCAGTTTACTGTTGCTGACATTCTTGCCACTATTTTCAATGGCCTTTCTTTAGAGTCTTATTGCTCACTAACAAATAGCCGCTGTCTGAGTGCTACTTTAAGTCCTTGCTAAGAGCTGGTTTCTAATTTTTTGGCTGACAAGAGGTGATTCATGTACCACCAGATGCTTGCAACACACACACACACTCTTCAGCAATTGTCCTGAGCAGACGTGTGTTGTAGCGCTCTGAACAATCGTCCTGACCCAGAAACTATTAACTCAAGATGGATATACCAGCTCTGAAGACTGTTCTGGCTACTCAGGAGCAAGCTTACACAAGCACATTAGAAATTTTCTGCAGCAAGTAAAGAACGACATGAGAGTTATGCAGAAGGACATCCAGGACTTAACTACTAGTTTGGAGTTGACTCAAAGTGAGGAAGTGGACCTGAAACAAGAAGTTGCTCAGCATAAAGAAGAAGAGTCACCTTAATACAATTAACATCCTACAAGAAGAAGTCCGTAAGAGTGAGAGCAAGATTGAGGAGTTAGAAGGCAGAGCAAACTACCAGGAAGACTACAACAGACGAAAAAAATCTGCGAATTGTTGGTGTTGAAGAGCGTCCGGGTGGAGAAACGTGGAAGCAGACGGTAGATTAAGTGTCTAAACTATTAATTGATAAGCTGCAGTTACATAACATCGAACTGGAGCGTACGCACCGTGTGGGGCAGCGTAACGACCATCAACACCGCCCCATCGTCGCGCGCTTCAAGAGGTATGGTGACAAAGAAGCCGTTATGAGAAGTATCGCCAAGCTTCGTGGAACAAGGATCTTTATCAACGAAGATCTCTGTCCCTCATCTCTAGCAATTCGACGAGCTCAGTTACCGGCATTGAAGCAAGCTGTCAGCGAAGGAAAAGTGGTATATTTTCGCCATACGTAACTGGTTATTAAGGAACGACCCAATAACAAGAGGACGTTTGTTGGCTTCTCGTCGGAGCTTCGGGCGGCAGCACCAGCAGCAGCGGTGTTGTGAGCGGCGACAGTTCTGCTGTTTCTAGTGTCCGAGGCACTCCTCCAGCAGCGGGCGGCGTGACCACCAGCAACGAAGCTGCCTCTGCTGGTGCAGCCTTCCTCGTTGCCTCTGACAGTGGTGACGCTCATGTTGCAGTTGGCCCTATTGACGGAGGAGGAGTTGGAGTTTCGACCACCAACAGTAGACCAGCCGAGAGAACAAGAGCTCAGAAGAAATCGCAGTCTTCTCGAGGAGGGAGATAAGTCGAATTGATATCTGATTACACTGTCACTTACCCATTATCCTATTGGCTAATCATTTATATTTTCTTTGTCAAAACTTTTATTATTATTATCTTATCATTAATCTTATCTTTATTATATTTTTGTCTATTAACACTTCCACTACACTGTTATTTTTACTACAACTCACATTATGCCTGTTTCTGCTGCTGCTGCTAATGTTACTACAACTACTACTAAATTACTACTTCTACTATTACATTACTTCTACTACTACTACTACTACTACTACTACTACTACTACTACTACTACTACTACTATAACGTTGCTACCACTACAAGTACCATTACTACTATTACTACTACTAGTACCATTACTACCACTAGTACTACGACTACTACTACTACTGGTACTGCTACTACTGCTACTGCTACTACTACCACCTTTATTTCCACCTACTATTACTAGGTTTGACGGTATCATGACTATTTTTGATATTACTACTACT
>CM035205.1:22416698-22426698 GCA_020233015.1 Callinectes sapidus | reverse complement strand
TGTTTAAGGTAAATAGTTCTGAAGATTTTTCATAAGAAACGTCATATATGAATAGGAATGAATAAAAATCTTATACTAAAATCACTAAAATTGAAAAACTTAAGTCTTAAAGAATACAGTAAAAGTTCTTAAAAGACGGTAAAAAGTCTCCGAGAACAAGTGATTAGAAACATAGATAGATATAGGTATTAAGGTTCATTGAACTGTTCCATTAAAAGGTGGCGCAGCAACTGCCTTTTAAAGGAAACTTTGGTGCAACTTGGTGCAGCGGCAAAGGTTTGGATCTCCTGCACCCGTTGCAGTTGAGTAGCGTTGGTAGATCCCCATATTCTAATTCCGTAGTTTATTGAGCTCAGTATTACGGAAAGAGTAGCAATAGTTCTTGCATGAGGACTCAGATTATCTTTAATTCTATTTAAATACGTTACCGTACCGAGATTTTTCCTCGTGATATTATTTACATGGTTTTCAAACGTCAAGTACGTATGAAAATTGGTTCCAAGATTTTAAGTGTTTTACTCGGGGCTATTTCGCTTCCGTTAACCTTTAAACAAGTGTTAGGAGGTATTTTTGAAATATATCCTCTGCTTCCTACAAACATGCATTGCGTTTTCTTTGTGTTCAGTAACAATCCATTTGCATTAAAATAATTTTTAACAATTTTAAAAGTAGTAGCACTTCTGTACATAAGGTCATCAATATTGTCAATGCTTCCAGTATGTATGAACTGTGTGTCATCAGCATATTGTAATACAAAACAGTCGGAAATATACTGTGTTAGATCATTTACATTGTATATTAGGAATAAAATTGGGCCCAGCACCGATCCCTGAGAAACAACGAATGTAATTTCTATCTTATCAGAGAACGTCTTTCCCATACCCACACACTGGGATCTCTTGTTTAAATAGTTGTCAAACCAAAAGTGATCGATATTTTGCTTATGAAGCTAAGTCATTAAAATTTTGTGACACACACTATCGAAAGCTTTATACAAGTCACATAGAGTAACTAGAGATTTTTTTTTTGTCAATATTATCATACAATTTGTTACTGAACGACATAAGCGCTGTTTGAGTCGAAAGGTGAATTCAATAGCCATGTTGAGATTTACTTAATAAATCATTGTCTTGGGGATATTTTTCAACTGATATGCAATTACCGTTCCTAAAGTTTTTGACACTACAGGTAAGATGGATATTGGTCGGTAGTTTATGGGCTCGGTAGCATCGCCGGTCTTATAGATTGGAACCACTGTTGCCTGCTTCCAAAGTAAAGGGAAGGTCCCTGTCACAATAGAGGTATTTATCATACACGTCAGTTGAGGAATGATAACTGTCAGAGAGTCCTTAAAAAATCGTAAGGGTATACCATCACAGCCATACGAATCACAATTTTTCAAATGTTTAATTATTAGAATTATCGTATCACTATCAGTAAGCTGAGGTCGAAAGAAATGGGGATATGTGCTGCTATCTAATTTTGGATTACACAAATCAGTGTCGTTAGGAACGTTCTTTTTACATTCGTTATAAGTTGCTTTACCAATATTTGCAAAAAAAGTGTTAAAACTATTAGTCCGAGATATTAACTGTTCTTTATATTCTCCGAGAGCTGCAGGTTCCTTACTTGTGGAATCTGGGGCCAGTTCATTTATAATTTTCCAAATTGCTCTCACATTTTCTTTGTTGTTTTCCAGTTCTTTGTTATAATATTCAGCCTTAGTCCTATGAAGTGAACTTTTTACCAGCTTCTTTAATTCTTTATATCTATTTCGCATATCAACATTATTATTATTATTGTTACAATCCCGTTTCAAGGATAAATGTATGTCATTTTTTTTCGCGTATAAGGGACCGTAAGCTGTCATGAATCCAAGGAGAGAAAGGCCTTTTAACTTCTTTTGTGATAAGGGTGCACTTGCATTTATAGCTTTGTTGATAATTTTTGTAAAAACATCAATTTGTGTGTCCACATTGTCAGTTGTGCGTAAAAATGGTATTCAAGTTATGCATAACTTGCAGCAAGTTACATATCACATAAGACATCCGGTGTGTAGAATCTCAGTTCACGAAACGTTTTAATTAATTATAGGCAGGCGCCTAGGTTTCTTCAGGTTTTATGTTGCTGAGATTAATTCATGGTCAGCTACTGGCCAAGGAATTATATCGGAGTCTAGCACTAAGTCTGGCTGATTAGTAATTACTGTGTCCAGCAGAGTTGCAGAGGTGGACGTGATCCTTGTTAGCTTAGAGATTAAAGAGACTAGTTTTGTATTTAAAACAATTTGCTTAATTTTACTGCTATTTGATAACAGATCGTCATTAAAATCACCTAAAAGTAAAAATGGCTTATTTCTAAAATTAATAAAATCTAAAACATCTCCAATATAGTCAAATGTGTCAGATAGAGATTTAGGATGGCGGTAAAGGCAACCGATTATCACAGAAGGCAACTTGTTGCTTTGTACCGATACCCACACATCTTCTATTCCTTTCGGCTTTGCAATGTTAATGTTTACAGGGGTAACCTTAAATACATCTCTGCCATAAATACATACACCACCTCCTCTTCCTGCATCACACCGATATGAAACATAATTTGGAATAGCAATGTGCTCGTCACAGATTTCAGGAGGTAACCAAGTTTCGCTAACACATAGAATGTCTGTATCTCTCTTATTAACGAGTAGGTTCACCTCTTCCTTATCAGCTAAAAAACTTTGTGCATTGATGTGATCTACCTTGACTCTATCCATCTTATAGATGTTAGTAAGAACTCCGGCAATATCTTCTTCGCCAACCCCCTATTGTCTATAATATTTGCAAAGTCTTTGCTTATGTCCTAGTTGATGACAGATTGCACACCTCATCCCGACATCTTTTCTGTTGGTGATTATGCTCACCACAGTTGTGACATCCATGTGGGTAGGAAGGTCGAGGTGTTCTATAGGGGGAATATTGTGGTGGTGGAGTCTGGGTACCTGTGTGTCTGGCGTCAGTGGTGTACCTTTCCCATATGGCCTCCGCAAGTTCGGGTATCGTGGTGTGCTGGAACGCTTGATATCCCAAGTCGTGCTTCCACTTCATCCTAGCAGGTCCTATTTGCATGCTGTGCTGTGAGGCTCTTGGGGGTGGTTCATGGTACCTTTGAGCGTTTTTCCTGACCCACTCTCTGTGAGGGTGAGTGAGTGGTGGGGCCCCATCGCATATGCGGCAGTTGAGGAGACTGTTTGGAGGCTCCATGTGTCGCTCCATGTGTCGAAGATTGGGAAGCCTGGTGGGCGGGTGTGGTGGAGTGCATGGCTCAAGGGAGGAGTTACTAGATAGATGTGACTGAAGGCTTGGTTAGTAGATGGATGTGTATAATATGTTGTAGGAGAATGGTACTAACCACTAACTGGACGAGATGGATTTCTTGAGTGTGTGTTTATTTGATCATAATTTACTTTCTCTTGTGTCAAGGGTTGGTCTTTTTTCTTGTATGTGTTATTAGTTGTGACAATGACGTCTTTCTTAATTTTCGTCCAGTTCCTATTTAGCTTAAAATCAGGCTTTGTTTTTCAATTGCACTCAGTAATTTTACAATACCTAACCTATTTAGTATAGGGATATCATAATCAACGTCAAACCATATGTCATCAACATCTCCATTACCTAGTGTAAACACAGGGTTTGTGTTGATAATGGGAATACCGTTTTTCTCTCCCCAGTTTTTCAAATTATCATGATAAGCCATTATCTTATTGTTAATTTCTGTTAGCATTGGCACTGGTGCTATATTCATTGTATTATTTTTGCCTTTGAGATCGCTAATTAGTGAACCCAAATTGTCAAGAATACTATCATTACATGATCCGTCGTTAATGTCATACAACCCACAATATAATACACAATCAGAGGGAATGAAGCTTAATTTTTCCTTCATCCAGCTTTTCAGCAAATCCATGTTCGCACGTGGTATTGTCTTTACAGAGCAGTTATCATCTAAATCTGAATTTAGAATTTTCTTTAGACGTGTGTCCCTTAGAAGGAGACATTTGGAATTAGTTTGGAGCCTGTGGGCATCTCCTCTTGCTGGTTACCTCTTTTTCTTCTAATTCACTTATCCTTTGTTGAAGTAACTGTATCACAGTATATGCTGTCGTAATTTCTTCGTTTAACAGTTCTATTTCACTATCTTTTGTTTTCAGTTTACTCAAAATAGTTACAATGTCCTGTCTAAAATTTTTCATTGTCACTTCTGCACTCACAAGTATTGTTAGAGTTACGAGCAGAACTTGATTGCGAAGATTCGTTAAAAGAAGTTTGCGTCGTGGGGCAGAGCATCTGAAGTGTGGCATCCGAAGGCAAAGAAAGAGTGACGCCGTGTGGAAGGAATTTGAACGGCTTCTGGTAAGAGGGACAGACTGACTAGCTGAGCGGCGGTGTGGATTGGTAGGTAGGTCTACACCCCTGCCCAGGCTGGCTGGCTGGCTGATGGGTAGCACTTGGTGTTGCAAGGCTGGCTGCCATCCTGAGTGGTGTGTAGAGATGGCTCAGTGCTGCCAAGGTTGGCTGGCAGACCGGCGCGTGGAGACGGCTCAGCGTTGCCAAGGCTGACTGGATGAGCGGCGGCATGTGAAGGTGGCTCAGCGCTGCCACAGGTAGCTCGCTGAGTGACGGCGTGTGGAGATGGCTGACCGCTGCCAAGGCTGGCTGGCTGAGTGTCGGCGAGCGAAAGTGGTTCAGCGCTGCCAAGGCTGGCTGGCTGGCTGAGTGGTAGCGTCACGTTGAGGGGACGGAGGAGCGGTGAGCATGGGTCACGATGGTTTTTGGTGTTGTCAAGTTTTGTGTTGGTTTAACTAACGTTTCTGTCCTGGAGGCTTGCAGAATAATATCAATGAGCTGGTCTTTTCCTACCCATACTTTATTGAGCCCCAAAGCTCGGCATCTCCTTTGAAGATCTGATTTATGGCATTTTACCAGCGTCTGTCCAGTCAGAGGTGGTGGCGTATCTTGTGGCTCGTCACTCTCTGTCTGCACGGGTTGTAATGCAAGATTTGCGTCAAACATGATCTCTTAGGTGGTGGCTACTCAAAATCAATGATATATTACATAAAATCAAGATCAAGGCTGGTTTAGAGTATTATTGTTCACAGATGGCGGTGTTTATAAACAGAGTGGAGGTGCACAGCTTCAAGGTCGTTACCGTGGCAACGGCGTTGGTAGCCAATGCGCATGTGCAGAAATGATCCACAGGTCAAGGGGGCAAGTAGAAAAGGCCATGATATTTCTGCCTTAAAATATGTCTAAGTTAGAAGACACTTCACGTTGGTTTACACACCCCTCAATCTGACCATATCCATACACCTGTATACAATACCAGCTCAAATCATACCTTAGCCATCTAAGGAGCCTCAAAACCGTAGTATGTATATCGAGAGCCAAACCACCTGTGATTGTTTACAACGACATCATGAAAGAGAGAGAGAGAGAGAGAGAGAGAGAGAGAGAGAGAGAGAGAGAGAGAGAGAGAGAGAGAGAGAGAGAGAGAGAGAGAGAGAGAGAGATGGCTTTATTGTAAGAAGTAAACAACAAAGGAGAAGGTGGGAGCATGTCCGCCTCTCCCTAAACATGGAATAAACATATGTAAGGTACTGTAGAAATATAACATTGTACTTTGATCTACACACACACACACACACACACACACACACACACACACACACACACACACACCTCAGAGTAGCGCTCGGCTCACAACCGAAAGGGCTCGGGGTTCGAGTCCCAGGAGCGGCAAGGCAGATGGGCAAGCCTCCTAATGTGTATGAAGCCCCTGTTCACCCACACAGCAGCAGCAGCAAGTAGGTACAGGATGTAACTCGATTGGTTGTGGTTTCGCTGTCCCGGTGTGTAGTGTGTGATCCGTCTATGAGCTCTGAGCCCGCTCCGTAGGGAATGGCTAGCTAGGTGACCAGCAGGCGACCGTGGTGAACATAGAATCTATTGCACTTATAGAAAATTGGGGATACAACCCTTCACAACTAGGGTGAGATCAATGGTTAGTGTACATATAGATGCATACACACGCATATACAGTACACATGTGTATATGCACATACATGCATAAATACATACATATAGGTAAAGCCATAATACATATACATAATACATGTGCATACACATATACACCTATGAGAGAGAGAGAGAGAGAGAGAGAGAGAGAGAGAGAGAGAGAGAGAGAGAGAGAGAGAGAGAGAGAGAGAGAGATTGACTATTATAAATATTTCTTAACCTGAAAAGAAAGAAAAAAGTAAATATTAGGTGTGTGAAGTCGACACGTTTTGTGGCTGACCTTTGTGGCTTATGCTGTGTTTCCTGGCGCGATGCGCGGGGCTGCGACAGACAGCAGCCAGGAGACAGCGGACAGAGACGCTGTGTGACACAGCAGGGCCGGAGAGGCCGGGAGTGTGAGGATGGTGCGGGGATAGAGAGAGGGAGAGGGACAGGGAGAGGGAGAGGGTGTTGCTATTAGCCGCCGCCATGGACGGAAATGCAAGGAATGCTGTCCTGTGGCGGCAGGGTGTGTTGCTGCTGCTGCTGCTACGGCTGCGACTGCGACTGCCGCGGCTTCGACTGCTGCGACTGCTGCGGCTGCGACTGCCGCGGCTGCAACTGCTGCGGCTGCGACTGCCGCGGCTGCGACTGCTGCGGCTGCGACTGCCGCGGCTGCGACTACCGCGGCTGTTGCTGCCACCGCTGCTGCTGCCGCCCCTGCTGCTGCTGCCACTGCTGTAGCTTCGACTGCTGTGGTTGCAACTTCTGCGGCGGCACGCCGCTGTTGTTGCTGCCGCCGCTGCTGCTGCCGCCGCTGTTGCTGCTGCGACTGCTGCAGCTGCGACTGCCGCGGCTGCGACTGCTGCCGCTGCTGTTGCTGCCGCTTCTGCTGCTGCTGCCGCTGCTGCTGGTGCGACTGCTGCAGCTGTAACTGCCGCGGCTGCGGCTGCTGCCTTTGCTTTTGCTGCCGGCGCTGCTGCTGCCGCTACTGCTGCTGCTGCGACTGATGCAGCTGCGACTGCCGCGGCTTCGGCTGCTGTTGCTGCCGCTGCTGTTGCTGCCGCCGCTGTTGCTGCCGCCACTGCTGCTGCTGCCACTGTGGTCGCCGTTGCCACTGCTACCACCGGCGCTGCTGCTGCTGCTGTGTTTATCGTATGTTGCAGCCTTTACAATATGGCCGCCTGGGGTCAGTAACTTACAAAATAATGAACTTTCGATGCGGCGACTCAACTAACCTTTGTTCCAACAATTCAGAACCCACAAAGTGTTGGTTTGGATTCAGTCTTAATTTCTCCAGGTATTTTTTTCGCGTCTTCAAACAAAGACCACGAGAAACACAACGGTGAATCCACTCTACAACAACTGTGTAGGTGACCCGCTCTGTCAGAATGCAGGTTGTAAACAGACCGACGGTGTTACTGACCCCTGGCTTGCCGATAGGTCTGCATTGCACACAACCCGCACAGCAGCAACAACAACAACAACAACAACATCTACTGTTATTAGCAGTCCTAGTAGATGTTGCGTCGATCGAGGAGCGGCAGGTCACCTGAGGTCAGACTCTAGGTACAACATGGTGACCTTTTATTGAGGTTCTCCTGACCAATGGTGCTGCCACGTTGGTGTCAAGCCAGAGGGCGCAGCCTATCGTTGCCCTCACTCCGCCCCCCCCCCCTTCTTTCTCTCCTCTTTGTCACGGTAAAATGGCTGTGGCTGGCGAGGTGGTCGGCGCCACCCACAGCCAAACGGCTGCCTTAATTGAGCTGGGCTGCGAGGCCCTACTGGCCCCTCTCAAGTCCCTTCACCTCCTCTTACCTCACCTCACCCTGATCTGAGGCAGGCCAGAGCCTGGCGGCGTCGTGCAGTGGTACACGCCAACACCTGCAGGAAGGCGGCCAACGCACGGCACTTCCCACCTCAACACGTCCGTCCACCCGTTGGTCGGTTCGCCACACAGCGCACCGTGGCGATGGTCTGCTAGCGTCCTCGTCCTCCCAGCACCCCAGGACCCCTTTGGTCACTCTGGCAGGGCTGAGGGCTCCGCTCCCCGCCCTCCTCACCACCATGTGAAGGAAGCAGCGCGGCGCCTCCTCCTTTCCTCCCCCAGCAGCAGCACCTGGCGTGGAGCGGGACAGACAGCCGGGCACTCTGCTGCTGCTGTGCCACACTGGCGAGTCACGCAAACAGTTTCTTTACTGTTTTGTTCTGACTGCTGTCCGAAAAAAGAAAACTTTGCTGTGCTGTGGCTCAGCGATAAACAAAGTTTATGGATGGATTGCTGAAGCGCTAATAACAGTCTATCCTGTCGTCTGTTTTTACTACGCTCTCTAACATGCTAATGTCGCTTAATTCTCATTGTCTTACGGAAGGAATGAAATAAATTAAGAAGATCCAAAAATACGTATTCACATAAAATAAAATTAGCAATGTGGTCAAGCCCACAATCTATCATTTTCCTACTTTTTTTCACCCCTTCCCTTCACACAAACTTTTCCTATTAGCTATCCACCTATCTTCTTTGTTATACCCTCCCCCCTTTTATTAAAAGAATGAAATAACTTTTTGTACACTTGAAGTAAAAGAATGATAAGAAATAATAATAATAAAAAAAAAGAAGTTGTTATTGATACTATTTTCTAGAATGACATTTTATTTGTATGTAATTAGTAGATGTATCAACAAGATGTAACTGATAAAAACAATTGATCAATTTCATTACTTCATTAGTGTGCTAACAAGAAATTTACGTTTCTTAAGTGCAATTAGAAAGGAGGAAATAAAATTTCACTGAATAATTTAAAGTGTACACAAAATAAAACTCATAGAAGCATGCCCAGCGATAAAAATCAATGAAACAATATTTCCGATTGATTTACAATGTGAAAAGCGTCAATGTGTAAGTAAGGACTAACACTAGGAAGACTAACAGTACTAACAGGAAGAACATTTTATTTTTGCCTTCCTTTATTAGCAACAGTTTGGTACCCCTTCTACCATCATCAGATTATGAAATGTATATAAAATAAAGAAGGAAATATAAAAATTGTAATCTTCTAAAAAAAAATAATAAATAAAATAAAAAAAATCAAAGTTTTTGTACTAAAAAATATTAAACATTAAAACATCAAAGTACAATATATATATGATGCACAAAAATATACACAAAACAATGCATAAGAAAATTAAAAAGACCCACCATGAGATTGATCAATGTTTATTCAATACATTGTGTCGTCGATATACAACGAAAGACATTAAAACAGAAGGAATTTAGCACAAGAGACTTTGCCTGTAATAAAACCACAGTCAGAATATATAATAAACGTCAGACTCTCCTCAAGGTTTGGTCGACCTTGACAGTACTATCACTGTTTCTAATAATTATGTTCCTTTTTTTCTAGATTGGAAACTGAGCTTCAACAACAAAACTTGAAAAAAGACCCTCTGAGGTGCCAGTCTTCGTACAGGGTTAAAAAACCTTCGCTTTAAGTGAAAGAGATTCGGAAACACTTCTCTGTACCTCTATCGCTTCTTCCTTAAATTTACAGTTTTGGATAGATTTACATGTAGATATATCCATTGTTGTATAGGAAAGTACAACAAGAAAGGAGGATTGATATATATGTTCCCCATTCAAGTACATAATTCTGGTAACATGGACAATGATGAGCTAAGAAAGCGGTGAACAGTTCAGTAAAGGAGGATGTAATCAGTATAAGACTTAATTGAATGTCCTGCGGGAGTCAACATCGGACATTTTTTCTTCCCAATCAAAACTTTAAATAGTAAAAAAGTACGACTCCCTCTGTGTGTGTGTGTGTGTGTGTGTGTGTGTGTGTGTGTTTTGTGCGAGTGCGTGCGTACCTGTGTGTGTGTGTGTGTGTGTGTGTGTGTGTGTGTGTGTGTGTGCACAGTATCGTGTGTATAAATGAATAAATAAATAAATAAATAATTAAATAAAT
>CM035205.1:22399883-22416678 GCA_020233015.1 Callinectes sapidus | reverse complement strand
TGACGCAAATCTTGCATTACAACCCGTGCAGACAGAGCGTGACGAGCCACAAGATACGCCACCACCTCTGACTGGAGAGACGCTGGTAAAATGCCATAAATCAGATCTTCAAAAGAGATGCCGAGCTTTGGGGCTCAATAATGTATGGGTAAGAAAAGACCAGCTCATTGACATGATCCTGCAAGCCTCCAGGACAGAAACGTTAGTTATACCAACACAAAACTTGACAACACCAACACCATCGTGACCCACGCTCACCGCTCCTCCATCCCCTCAACGTGACGCTGCCACTCAGCCAGCCAGCCTTGGCAGCGCTGAACCACTTTCGCTCGCCGACACTCAGCCAGCCAGCCTTGGCAGCGCTGAGCCATCTCCACACGCCGCCACTCAGCGAGCTACCTGTGGCAGCGCTGAGCCATCTCCACATGCCGCCGCTCATCCAGTCAGCCTTGGCAACGCTGAGCCGTCTCCACACGCCGGTCTGCCGGCCAACCTTGGCAGCACTGAGCCATCTCTACACACCACTCAGCCAGCCAGCCTTGCAACACCAAGTGCTACCCATCAGCCAGCCAGCAAGCCAGCCTGGGCAAGGGTGTAGACCTACCAATCCACGCCGCCGCTCAGCCAGTCAGTCTATCTATCCTTCTTACCAGAAGCCGTTCAAATTCCTTCCACACGGCGTCACTCTTTCTTTGCCTTCGGATGCCACACTTCAGATGCTCTGCCCCACGACGCAAACTTCTTTTAACGAATCTTCGCAATCAAGTTCTGCTCGTAACTCTAACAATACTTGTGAGTGCAGAAGTGACATTGAAAAAAATAAGACAGGACATTGTAACTATTTTGAGTAAACTGAAAACAAAAGATAGTGAAATAGAACTGTTAAATGAGGAAATTACGACAGCATATACTGTGATACAGTTACTTCAACAAAGGATAAGTGAATTAGAAGAAAAAGAGGTAACCAGCAGGAGGAGATGCCCGCAGGCTCCAAACTAATTCCAAATGTCTCCTTCTAAGGGACACAAATCTAAAGAAAATTCTAAATTCAGATTTAGGTGATAACTGCTCTGTAAAGACAATACCACGTGCGAACATGGATTTGCTGAGAAGCTGGATGAAGGAAAAATTAGGCTTCATTCCCTCTGATCGTGTATTATATTGTGGGTTGTATGACATTAACGACGGATCATGTAATGATAGTATTCTTGACAATTTGGGTTCACTAATTAGCGATCTCAAAGGTAAAAATAATACAATGAATATAGCACCAGTGCCAATGCTAACAGAAATTAACAATAAGATAATGGCTTATCATGATAATTTGAAAAACTGGGGAGAGAAAAACGGTATTCCCATTATCAACACAAACCCTGTGTTTACACTAGGTAATGGAGATGTTGATGACATATGGTTTGACGTTGATTATGATATCCCTATACTAAATAGGTTAGGTATTGTAAAATTACTGAGTGCAATTGAAAAACAAAGCCTGATTTTAAGCTAAATAGGAACTGGACGAAAATTAAGAAAGACGTCATTGTCACAACTAATAACACATACAAGAAAAAAGGCCAACCCTTGACACATGAGAAAGTAAATTATAATCAAACAACCACACACTCAAGAAATCCATCTCGTCCAGTTAGTGGTTCGTACCATTCTCCTACAACTTATTATACACATCCAGCTACTAACCAAGCCTTCAGTCACACCTATCCAGTAACTCCTCCCTGGAGCCATGCACTCCACCACACCCGCTCACCATGCAGGCTTCCCAATCTTCGACACATGGAGCGAGACACGGTTTCCTCAACTGCCGCATATGCGATGAGGCCCCACCACTCACTCACCCTCACAGAGAGTGAGTGGGTCAGGGAAAACGCTCAAAGGTACTATGAACCACCCCCAAGAGCCCCACAGCACAGCATGCAAAGAGGACCTGCTGGGATGAAGTGGAAGCACGACTTGGGATATCAAGCGCCCCGGCACACCACGATACCCGAACCTGCGGAGGCCATATTATGGGAAAGGTACACGACTGACGCCAGACACACCGGTACCCAGACTCCACCACCACAACATTCCCGCTATAGAACACCTCGACCTTCCTACCCACATGGATGTCACAACTGTGGTGAGCATAATCACCAACAGAAAAGATGTCGGGATGAGGTGTGCAATCTGTCATCAACTAGGACATAAGCAAAGACTTTGCAAATATTATAGACAATAGGGGGTTGGCGAAGAAGATATTGCCGGAGTTCTTACTAACATCTATAAGATGGATAGAGTCAAGGTAGATCACATCAATGCACAAAGTTTTTTAGCTGATAAGGAAGAGGTGAACCTACTCGTTAATAAGAGAGATACAGACATTCTATGTGTTAGCGAAACTTGGTTACCTCCTGAAATCTGTGACGAGCACATTGCTATTCCAAATTATGTTTCATATCGGTGTGATGCAGGAAGAGGAGGTGGTGTATGTATTTATGGCAGAGATGTATTTAAGGTTACCCCTGTAAACATTAACATTGCAAAGCCGAAAGGAATAGAAGATGTGTGGGTATCGGTACAAAGCAACAAGTTGCCTTCTGTGATAATCGGTTGCCTTTACCGCCATCCTAAATCTCTATCTGACACATTTGACTATATTGGAGATGTTTTAGATTTTATTAATTTTAGAAATAAGCCATTTTTACTTTTAGGTGATTTTAATGACGATCTGTTATCAAATAGCAGTAAAATTAAGCAAATTGTTTTAAATACAAAACTAGTCTCTTTAATCTCTAAGCTAACAAGGATCACGTCCACCTCTGCAACTCTGCTGGACACAGTAATTACTAATCAGCCAGACTTAGTGCTAGACTCCGATATAATTCCTTGGCCAGTAGCTGACCATGAATTAATCTCAGCAACATAAAACCTGAAGAAACCTAGGCGCCTGCCTATAATTAATTAAAACGTTTCGTGAACTGAGATTCTACACACCGGATGTCTTATGTGATATGTAACTTGCTGCAAGTTATGCATAACTTGAATACCATTTTTACGCACAACTGACAATGTGGACACACAAATTGATGTTTTTACAAAAATTATCAACAAAGCTATAAATGCAAGTGCACCCTTATCACAAAAGAAGTTAAAAGGCCTTTCTCTCCTTGGATTCATGACAGCTTACGGTCCCTTATACGCGAAAAAAAATGACATACATTTATCCTTGAAACGGGATTGTAACAATAATAATAATAATGTTGATATGCGAAATAGATATAAAGAATTAAAGAAGCTGGTAAAAAGTTCACTTCATAGGACTAAGGCTGAATATTATAACAAAGAACTGGAAAACAACAAAGAAAATGTGAGAGCAATTTGGAAAATTATAAATGAACTGGCCCCAGATTCCACAAGTAAGGAACCTGCAGCTCTCGGAGAATATAAAGAACAGTTAATATCTCGGACTAATAGTTTTAACACTTTTTTTGCAAATATTGGTAAAGCAACTTATAACGAATGTAAAAAGAACGTTCCTAACGACACTGATTTGTGTAATCCAAAATTAGATAGTAGCACATATCCCCATTTCTTTCGACCTCAGCCTACTGATAGTGATACAATAATTCTAATAATTAAACATTTGAAAAATTGTGATTCGTATGGCTGTGATGGTATACCCTTACGATTTTTGAAGGACTCTCTGCCAGCTCTCATTCCTCAACTGACATGTATGATAAATACCTCTATTGTGACAGGGACCTTCCCTTTACTTTGGAAGCAGGCAACAGTGGTTCCAATCTATAAGACCGGCGATGCTACCGAGCCCATAAACTACCAACCAATATCCATCTTACCTGTAGTGTCAAAAACTTTAGGAAAGGTAATTGCATATCAGTTGAAAAATATCCCCAAGACAATGATTTATTAAGTAAATCTCAACATGGCTATTGAATTCACCTTTCGACTCAAACAGCGCTTATGTCGTTCAGTAACAAATTGTATGATAATATTGACAAAAAAAAAAATCTCTAGTTACTCTATGTGACTTGTATAAAGCTTTCGATAGTGTGTGTCACAAAATTTTAATGACTTAGCTTCATAAGCAAAATATCGATCACTTTTGGTTTGACAACTATTTAAACAAGAGATCCCAGTGTGTGGGTATGGGAAAGACGTTCTCTGATAAGATAGAAATTACATTCGTTGTTTCTCAGGGATCGGTGCTGGGCCCAATTTTATTCCTAATATACAATGTAAATGATCTAACACAGTATATTTCCGACTGTTTTGTATTACAATATGCTGATGACACACAGTTCATACATACTGGAAGCATTGACAATATTGATGACCTTATGTACAGAAGTGCTACTACTTTTAAAATTGTTAAAAATTATTTTAATGCAAATGGATTGTTACTGAACACAAAGAAAACGCAATGCATGTTTGTAGGAAGCAGAGGATATATTTCAAAAATACCTCCTAACACTTGTTTAAAGGTTAACGGAAGCGAAATAGCCCCGAGTAAAACACTTAAAATCTTGGAACCAATTTTCATACGTACTTGACGTTTGAAAACCATGTAAATAATATCACGAGGAAAAATCTCGGTACGGTAACGTATTTAAATAGAATTAAAGATAATCTGAGTCCTCATGCAAGAACTATTGCTACTCTTTCCGTAATACTGAGCTCAATAAACTACGGAATTAGAATATGGGGATCTACCAACGCTACTCAACTGCAACGGGTGCAGGAGATCCAAACCTTTGCCGCTGCACCAAGTTGCACCAAAGTTTCCTTTAAAAGGCAGTTGCTGCGCCACCTTTTAATGGAACAGTTCAATGAACCTTAATACCTATATCTATCTATGTTTCTAATCACTTGTTCTCGGAGACTTTTTACCGTCTTTTAAGAACTTTTACTGTATTCTTTAAGACTTAAGTTTTTCAATTTTAGTGATTTTAGTATAAGATTTTTATTCATTCCTATTCATATATGACGTTTCTTATGAAAAATCTTCAGAACTATTTACCTTAAACAATAATTCGTATGTTGTAAAATCAATATTATGTAAAGAATAACAATAATAAAATGGAATAAGTATTTTCACGACTTTTGACTTTGACTCTCTCTCTCTCTCTCTCTCTCTCTCTCTCTCTCTCTCTCTCTCTCTCTCTCTCTCTCTCTCTCTCGTTGTGAGTAATTTCACCAGAATGATGTGTTCCTACTCCTGCTTTCCTCTCATAACTACACCTACCCGTGCTGCTTGTAACAGTGCTACACTTATTGATAATATTTGGTCAACAGAAATAGAATGTAATATAAGAGATATGATCTTGTACACTGACATTTCAGACCATTTCTCAGTAGTATCAAGCTTTACTTACAATAGAGAAGATATTTCACATCAGCAAATTGTCTAAAAGAGATTTTTCCTAACACAAGTTTTCAGAGATTTGTGGAGGAACTCTTTAAAACCAACTGGGATAATATATGTACATGCAATTGTGCTATTAAACGATATGAATTATTTGAAGATAAATTTCGGAAAATGTTTGAGGACACTTTCCCAGTTAGGACCCTTTGTCCCAGAAATGAAGATAAATGATACCCCAGCTCTTAAGAAAAGGATCACAGAAAAGAAACGCTTAGAAAGACTTTCAGTAAAATGGCCACTATCTTTAAGAGAAAAGTACAAAACATATAGAAACAGGCTTACTAAATTACTCTGCATAGCATGAAACAAATACCATAAAGAGTCTCTTCAGAAAAATCAAGGTAATGCTAAGGCTACTTGGCAAACTATGAACACCATTCTTGGAACCTCACCTGCTGCCAGAAAAGAAAGCCTTATAGACATACAGTGTAACAACTCAAGTGTCCCTGATGCATTCAATAGAAGTTTTCTCCAATTAAGTGGTGACACCTCAGTCACTGATTATGACATGCCTCATGATGCACACAGGAAGTATTTCTCTCCTCCTTTAATTAAATGTTTCACTTTATCTTTCTCTCTCTCTCCTACAACACCTGGAGAGATTACATACATTGAAACCCACTGCAGCTGGCGTCGATGATATTCCTTCCATGATATTAAAGTCGACATCAAATATAATTACTAAACCCCTTTCCTATTTAATCAACTTAGCATTTCAACAAGGCACGTTCCCTAAGAAGTTAAAAATAGCTAAAGTAATTCCAGTTTATAAAAAAGGAAATAAAAGGATGCAAGTAACTATAAACAAGTATCGGTTCTCCCGGCCTTCAGTAAAGTGTATGAAAAAGCCATTTCTTGTAGATTAAAGAACTTCCTTGAAAAAATAACATCATAGATAGATTGTCAACATGGCTTTAGGCAGAACAAATTAATTGACATAGCAGTATTTTAATTCATAGATAAAGTATATAAGTATCTTGACAACAAGTATCAATCAAGTAGGCGGTGTTTTTGTAGATTTGTCAAGACCCTTTGACTCTCTTGATCATAGAATAATGCTTGAAAAGTTTTGCAGTGTTGGGATAAGAGGAAAACCACTTCAGTTATTTACAGATTATTACACAAATAGACAACAGTCAGTCTTCTGTAATAATGAGTATTCTTTCTTTGGTGATATAAAACAAGGGATTCCACAAGGTTCTATTCTGGGGCCAATCTTTTTCTTAATTTACAATAATGACATCATCAAGGCTAGTAATAAATGTGGCTTTGTTATTTTTGCTGATGATTCCAGTCTCCTTTATGCTTAAGACAGTACACAACAGATGGATCAAACAATACAACAGGATTTAGGGTGTGTGAAAGAGTGGATAATGAATTGTAATAAATTGAAACTAAACATTGAAGACTAACTTGGTATTTTTCGAGAACCGTTCACACCATCGTCATTTTCCAATAATAAAATCAGATAATGAAGAAGTGCAGCAAGTGAAACGAGTAAAATTTTTAGGAATAATTGTTGATGAACATCCTAACTAGAAAGCACACATTAATTCAGTGTGCATGAAGCTCTCAAAAAGTTGTGGACTCCTGTACAGAGTTAGAAATTTAATGACAAGGGAAGCATTGATATCTGTATACTATATATATATATATATATATATATATATATATATATATATATATATATATATATATATATATATATATGACAATTAAAAAATACCATTATAAAATCGTGGAAGCAAGCCAACATCACCCCAATACCCAAACCAAAGCAACCTGTTGCCTACAGGCTCATCTCTCTGCTCTGTTGCAGAGACAAAATCGTGGAAAAGATAGTTCTTAAGAGACTGCAATGGCTATGTGGTGACTTTCCCCACAACATATTCGCACGTGAAATGCAGAATGCCTCGCCTCCTTTTTTGACATTAACAAACAAACCATCACCTAGATTATTCCTCTTTACTAAGCCAACTCAAAGCAATCTACCAGCTAGAAGACTTTAAATATACCCCCTTAATGATCATTTCTATCGTTTTTCTTGATGTTGGTTAATATGTTGTTTTAGCACTGTGTTGTGATGTAGAATGCAGTGAAAGAGTTAAACACCACTGAACACAAACACTTCCGGTCTCATCACCACAACATTAAGCCTCCACCTTGACAGTCAGGATGAATGCCAAGCCGTGCACCGCTAACTCTTGCTTGCCTCTATCTACACTTCACCGGGTGTTCGTTCACCAAAATTGCCAGGTGGGAACCTCGATTTTCTCAGTAAAGCAATTTGTCAACAGAGAGAGAGAGAGAGATGGTGTTCAATATGAATGAAAATTCGCATTCTCTCTCTCTCTCTCTCTCTCTCTCTCTCTCTCTCTCTCTCTCTCTCTCTCTCTCTCTCTCTCTCTCTCTTTGCGTAAGGTCAAGGTCAGGGGTCTATTATATCACCGGAACAGTTTGGTTTTAGGCATGGACTCAGTACATTTGACGCCTTAACTTCCTTTACTGAAAAGATCTACTCCACTTTGAACTCTCAAAATTCTTTACTTGGCATTTTTTTCGAAAGTATTTGACACAGTAACTTAGGCTGCGTTTACAACAAGCGATTCGATTCGATTCAATTCATGAAGAATCGCCACACTAGTTTAAATGTAGCCGTTTCCACCGGGCGAATTGATTCAATTCAATTCATGGCGATTCCTGGCGATTCAAATTCAATGACCCTTTTTTTTTTTTTCATTATTTAAGGCGATTCAGCCGAGGAATAAACATCATGATAATGGATGTCCTCATCAATTTAGTACGTGAACGACGTGCTATACATATATGATACTAGTGATCCTCTGCACCGAGATCGTGGTGCCATTGTTGCGTTATGGAAGGATATTGCTACAGAAAGGAAATGCAAAGGTAAGTTATTTACTTATTAGGTCTATACAGTACAAGTTACATGTGTGTATATATGTATATGTATGTATGTTATTAAATGTCGTTAAAATTTAGGACATATTGTTTTGCAGGTAAGAAAATAAAAGAAAAAGTGGGAAAGTAAAAATAAGGATATTTATCATTATTCTGGTAAATGAAGCCTAATTATTATAATATATGAGTACGTATATAGTAACTAGGCTACGTATACCTTGAGTTCTTTTGCGACAAGTTGTATCATGATGGGTGACAATAATAATTATTAGGTATTAACTTGTCTCTCCTTAATTCCTTCTTTCTTACTTCATTAATGTATAGTTCCATTTTTAAACATTAAAAGGAATTAAAGGGATAAAGGGAATTACTATTAGGAGTATATGTTAGATATTAAGGAAATATTACATCTCTTTTCCTCTGATTTCCTTCACTAAATACTACGGTATGCCACGTCACATAAATGCTATTCAGAAAGTAAAAGGTTATTAATACGACAAAATATTAAAATTGACATATCTGTATTTGTTTAAATACAATCTTCCGTATAATTTATTTATTTATTTATTTATTTATTTTTTATGTAGAAGGGAGGCGGCCAAGGGCAACAAAAATAAGACAAAATAGCCCACTCTAGTGCCGGTCCCTGGAAAGTCCATAATCAGTAGCCAAAAGAAGAATGGTATAAGTGTCTTGATACCTCTCTCTTGAAACAGTTCAAGTCATAGGCAGGTGAAAATATAGAGGCAGGAAGAGTTCCAGAGTTTACCAGAGAAAGGGATGAAACACTGAAAATACTGGTTAACTCTTGCATTAGAGAGGTGGACAGAATAGGGGGGAGAGGAAGAAGCAAGTCTTGTGCAGCGAGGCCGCGGTAGCAGGGGAGGCACGCAATTAGCGAGATCTGAAGAGCAGTTAGCATGAAAATAGCGGTAAAAGAGAGCAAGAGAGGCAACATTGCGACGATGAGAAAGAGGCTTAAGACAGTCAGTCAGAGGAGAGGAGTTGATAAGACGAAAAGCTTTTGATTCCACCTTGTTCAAAAGAGCTGTATGAGAGGAGCCTCCCCAAACATGTGAAGCATATTCCATACATGGGCGGATGAGTCCCCTGTATAGAGTCAGCAGTTGGGGGGGTGAGTAAAACTGGCGGAGACGGCTCAGAACACCTAACTTCATAGAAGCTGTTTTAGCTAGAGAGGAGATGTGAAGTTTCCAGTTTAGATTACTAGTAAAGGATAGACCCAGAATGTTTAGTGTAGGAGAAGGGGACAGTTGAGTGTCATTGAAGAAGAGGGGATAGTTATTTGGAAGGTTGTGTCGAGTTGAGAGGTGGAGGAATTGAGTTTTTGAGGCATTGAACAACACTAAGTTTGCTTGGCCCCAATCAGAAATTTTAGAGAGATCAGAAGTTAGGCGTTCTGAGGCTTCCCTGCGTGAGCTGTGTACTTCCTGAAGGGTTGGTCGTCTATGGAAAGACGTGGAAAAGTGCAAGGTGGTACCATCAGCATAGGAGTGGATAGAGCAAGAAGTTTGGTTTAGAAGATCATTGATGAATAATAGTAAGAGTGGGTGATAGGACAGACCCTTGAGGAACGCCACTGTTGATAGCTTTAGGGGAAGAACAGTGACCGTCTACCACAGCAGCAATAGAACGATCAGAAAGGAAACGAGATGAATTTGCAGAGAGAAGGATAGAAGCCATAGGAGGGTAGTTTGGAAATTAAAGCTTTGTGCCAGACTCTATCAAAAGCTTTTGATATGTCTAGGGCCACAGCAAAAGTTTCACCAAAATCTCTAAAAGAGGATGACCAAGACACAGTAAGGAAAGCCAGAAGATCACCAGTAGAGCGGCCCTGGCGGAAGCCATACTAGCGGTCAGATAGAAGATTGTGAAGTGATAGGTGTTTAAGAATCTTCTTGTTGAGAATAGATTCAAAAACTTTAGATAAGCAGGAGATTAAAGCAATAGGGCGGTAGTTTGAAGGATTAGAACGGTCACCCTTTTTAGGAACAGGCTGAATGTAGGCAAACTTCCAGCAAGAAGAAAAGGTAGATGTAGATAGACAGAGTTGAAAGAGTTTGACTAGGCAAGGTGCAAGCACGGAGGCACGGTTTCGGAGAACAATAGGAGGGACCCCATCAGGTCCATAATCCTTCCGAGGGTTTAGGCCAGCGAGGGCATGGAAAACCTATGACGATTTCAAGGTGTTTGATTCAGTGGATCAAGAGGTACTCTGAGATCTTACACCAACATAATATATATATGTATGTATATATATATATATATATATAAGAAAAAAATCATCAGCGTGACAAAGTGACAAGGGTAATGGTGGAGAGGATTGTTGCTGAGTTGGCTTCACCTTGAGGAGAGGGCGGGGCCCTCAGGCAACCTTCACTCTAGCGGCTTTGGCCTCGCCACAAGCGAAAGAAAATATCATTTTTCTATGTAAAAATTGTGAAAAATGTATATGAAGCTGGAAAAAAAATACATATATATATATATATATATATATATTTTTTTTTTTCAGTAACATTGCTCATAATTCTTTTTCCAATGTAAAGCACGCGCGCGCTCGTGTGTGTGTGTGTGTGTATAGTGGCGATGTTAAGTGTCACCTTATCTATTTAATCTTTTATATATTTCTTTCATAATTAATTTTACATTGATACTTCATTTCCCTTTAGATCTTGCTTTATTACTTTGGTAGCAAGACTGAGCATTAACACACCAAAAATTATAATTGATAGCATTATTTGTTTTATGGCAGCGGTGATATTTCTTATCATTATTTCAGCACCCGTCTCGTAGAATTATTACGGGCCGTGGTACAGTGGAACAATGGAGCTGCTTGTGCTTTGGAGGCCTTGGGAGCCCCGAGCGCATGGGTTCGAATCCTGGCCACAGTCTGAGTGATTGGGCATCCACTCGGGGTAACGGTTCCCAAATGGGTGGGCTTTCAGATAAGAGGTCTCCATTAGGTGGTCTCCTTTACCCCATAAATTCCCATAAAAAGCCCACTTTGTATAGGTAAAAAAAAATAATTAATAAATAAATAAACAAAAAAGATATAATTGAAAAAAAAGCACTCAATCTCATATCCATTATGTAATAGAATAGCTTTTTCGAGGAAGATGACAAGAGAAACCTAATTGGGAAATTGCCCATATGCACACCCATCGCACCTGATTGGTATTCCTGCCTCTTTGTATAACCCACAATTTTTAATTATTCCTCCCTAAGTCGAAATGTGAAACGGACCGACCATTCACGCTCTATCCCGAATTACATTATACCTTCTCTAGAATTTTCCTTTCATTACTACAACCTTCTTAGGCTTTACACCTTCACTCACAACTTTAGCATACTACACAAATGTATTTATTTTCATAATTACATTTATAACAATAAGAAAACATGGAGCATGCTTGCGTTTGGTTTGCTACATGCCTTCCAAAAATCTCAATTCATTCTCTTCGTTCCCTTGACATACAACAATGGGATCTATGATCCCACACGTTAAATGAATGAAGACCACAAGTCATTCGAAGGACTGAATTTGATTATTATTTGGAGTTATTAGTATGTGAATTTCCGCTCATTCATAAAAAATTCATCATTGGTCAAAAAATCTGATCCCGCGAGTTATTCAAAACACTGTAAAAGATCAAAAGGAATGCTCAGACACGAGTGTCTACCTCACTGGATTCATAAAAATGCACTGTCGCCACCAAGACCTGACATCAATGTTACGCCTCCCTGGGCACGTATATCTATTCCTCACTGGCTCGTGTACTGCTGCGACGTCACCAAAAAGTTACAATCCTTCGAGAAGGAAGCAATCGGCAGAACTTTTAATTCCTTGTGCAAGAAAACTGGGTATAACAGCAGCGAGTCTAACACTAGGCTTCTTTTATCACTTCGCGGCCATTAACTCTTCTCACGTATTACTTGCACACTGACTTCATGCAAACTTTTTTTTTGTTTGTTTATTTATTTATTTTTTATCTATTTATTTATTTTTTATTTATTTATTTTTTTTTTAGAATTCTATACTTTTCTGGATATAATAGTGACACGTGAAACATCCATTTGCATACAACAGTTTACTGCTAACAAACTTTTAAAGGCCTAGGTATTATTATTTCTAGTATTATATATTGTTTTCATTAATCTTTCATTCTTCAGCTGTTAAAGATTAACTATATCGTCGATACGGTCCATGTCCTAAATGGATTGATTTTGATTATGACATTAACTTTCCCATAGTAACGGGGATGATATTCCAAACAGGACAAAGAATTATCAATTGTCATTATGAGCGTATATAACACATCATCAATAACATTATAATTTGATATTTGAATATTTGAAACAGAATAGGCTACCTTCAAGTAGCAGTTTCGCACGATATGTATATGTCAATCCTGCACTTTCACTTTGTTAAAGTAAAAACTGAGAATTTTAAGTGTCTTATGATAAGGTAGAGAAATATTCACTATTAGCCAAGGATTCTCTAAGAAGGATACCAAGCCGTGAATTTTACCTTGGAGGAAAGGTCATGGCGCCACAGTGGCCACTGACGGAAGCTAAAAGATACGGCGTTTTCAGTGGCGTCCATCCCAACCCGAACGCCTTCCAGAGAGTACGACCGTGAAACCCGGACGCATGTACTGAAGGCTGCGAAAAAGGTGCAAACTTTTCCAGTTTTAAATCAATAAAAACTTCTATTCTGAGGCGCATGAAGATATGATAAGTAGTATTATGTATATATAAAAATAAATGTAGTAACAAAATAAATGTAGTAACTTTTTTCTTTACTGAAATTCAGAGGAATTCTCCATGTGGTTAGGATTTAATGCATGACAATGGGCCTAAATTCTCGGGTGCATCTAACCCGAACAAAGTTGCTGATTGGCTGCGAGACTCACACTTTCTCATGGTGGTGCTCTGAAAACTTTGGACGAACGAACACAGCCTCACACGTAGGCAAGCCGCCACTGGGCGTCAGTCGGCTACTGACTCTCTCCCGCTCCACTTCTCCCAGTTCAAAGGACAACGCGGCAGAAATGTCTCAATAAACGTAAGTACTGAATAACAAGCAATCACTAGTGGTATAACGCCTTCTTTGGCATGTTGTGCATTAATGGTTAATGGGTATATTGCCTGTATTACTTAAACTGTAGGAAAATGTGATAGGACAAGCGACACCCAGGACCTTCAAGGCAATATTTGTTTTTCTTACCCCTAGTATTTAGTCCCAAATACCGCCACAGGCGCCCCCCTATTACTAAACTCCTTACACTTTATAGATTCATGTGTGACATCTGAAGGGCACCGCTGATAGCCAGGAGCTATTGCCAGCTGTAGAGCAGGACCCTGGTGGCCCTCCATCACCTAACCCCTCAACTACATACACCGTTGTTGCTCCTGTCGCACCTCCATGAGGGACCACCACCACCACCATCCACTGTTATGACACAAGCCCTCAGAAAACGAACAAGAAGAATTAGACCAGAGAGTGAGAAGAGAAATTTTGGACACTAAAAAGTATGAATAAATCAATGCAAAGAATAAAATATTATATGATAAAAAAAATTTATTTGGGGGGTGGGGCTTGAATGTTTATCGATATCATCATTAGTTTACCACATATTACCATCGAAAGCTCCAAGTATTAAACAAAACAAAGTCCTTAACATAGGGTCAGTCTTTCCAAGTTCTTAGTGAGAAAATCAGCAATTAGGCCACATGAGAAACCAAAAGGCAGGAAATCAAAGAAAACAAGTTTGATATCATCTATGCAATTTGTTTATATCTTCTTTTCCCTGCCAAATATATTTGAAATCCCATAAAAACATTCCCTCAAACTTTTACTCCTTTTTGGGGTGAGATTGCTTTTTTTTTCTTTCTTTCTTTTTTCTTTCTTTTTTTTTTAATGCTAACCCTGCCTTGGAGAGTCTAACCCTCTGAGGAGTGAGGAATAATGATAAATTTAAAAAGTCAGCAGCATTAACCAAGCCTGATGTCCAGTACAACTTCTTGTCATAAAGTCATGGCAAATAAGCACATTTTCACAGTTGCTAATTTATAATGTAATTACCTACTCTATAATATCACATAAGCTATGAATAATTTAAAAATGAAAGTGGTTTCTTGTAGAAATCAGTTCTAAGTTATATGTTTAGATTAGTTTCTTTCATTTTAAAGGTAACGTTAGGTTAGTTTAGTGTCATTAAAAAGTTAAGATTTCCACAAAAAAACTATCTAGATTTGAAAAAGCATTAAATATTGAATGGAAAACAAACTTGTCCTGAAAAGTAGCAAAATTTTATTCTGGCTTGGGAGGATATCAATCCTCTGTTGTGTGGTGAAATGAGGACGCCTCAGCAGCGCGCGGCGTGATTCCGGCGAGAATGACGAGTACGACAGTTTTTCCGGCGGGCAAAGAGGGAGGGTCGTCTGGCAGTGTTGCAATCGTTTTCAGTGGACTCACACTTCTCAAAGGCGAACAAATGTCCGGGTAAAAGACGCCACTGAAAACGCCTATAGAGAATGGAACCCATTTTCTCTGTTTCACAAGGGATGGCTATGTTGTTTTGCTTAATTTTTCGCCCTCCTTTTCTTATATTAGTTGTATTCATTCTTAGTCGTAGTCATTCATAGTCGTACTCATTCATAGGTACATTGATACATATACATATAGATTAATATATTTTATTGTGTAATATCGGTTACATAAAGTCAATAGCCATAATGACTAGATTAATTCTCAAACTGTAAACAAAATTTTAATGCCTCCTGAGCATTGAATTTCATACTTGCAATGTTGTGACAAGAATAATCATTGCATTCACATAATATTATTGATAGAACACACACACACTATTGAAGACCCTGCATAACTAAGTGTGTGTCGGGGCGCGCGTCTATATGGCCCAGTGGCACTGCAGCTCCTACCTCGTGCTGGCTCGTCGCCTGCCCTGGGCCAGAATGGGGCCCACAATGTGTTGTTGCTATTGCCGCCATGTGCTAAACGTGAGGGAGGCAGGCAGCGAGGAAGGGAGGGAGGCTCGCTGCTCCACGTGTCGCCTCGCCCATGGTAACAAGGTGGTGGTCTTTCCAGTCAGCTTGCGTTGAAGCCACTGCATTCGTCTACAAGTGAAATGTGTGTCAGCGCCAATAAAATTCAACTCAACAATAAAACCAGTCGATATGTCACAACCTTTAGAACAATCTGGATAAGGTTAGGCTAGATTTCAAAATGTTTTAACGATATTTATCTAACGTTTCCTCTGTGAGGCAGATACTCCGATATATAGAATGGCTTTTTATTTAAAGGTGTCATATTTATTGACTTATCTTATCATTATCTATCACTACATACCTTTTAGTGTTTTTAGGGAACAGATGAAGGCGCATCCGCGGACAAGTTGCTCAATTTTCGCCACAAAAGCAGCAAGAACTGTTCCTTGTTGTTGATGTGCTTGGGGACATTTTGAATGTGGTGGTGCCAGTGGAGCGTTGCCGCTGTGTGGGGTCAACAGCTGGCCCGGCCCAGGGGTCCCCAGTGAAAGCTTCCAGGGAGAGAGAGAGAGAGAGAGAGAGAGAGAGAGAGAGAGAGAGAGAGAGAGAGAGAGAGAGAGAGAGAGAGAGAGAGAGAGAGAGAGAGAGAGAGGCGCCGCAATAATGATGATGATGATGATGATGATGATAATAATAATAATAATAATAATAATAATAATAATAATAATAATGATAATAATAATAATAATAATAATAATAATAATAATAATAATAATAATAAATATAAATGTGATTGGTTGTCTCCCAATGAGCGGTGTTATGCGAGTTAGCGACACCAATCAGCCCAAATAGCGACAATGTTCGTGGATACCGATTCTCGAATGTAGCTATGAGGTCTGTTAGCGTTAGTTAGTTAGCGTTAGCGACAAGCTTCGTGGATCCGGGCCTCCTGAGCAGCTTGCTGAGGTTGTGGCGGCTGGTACTGGTACTGGTACTACCAGCTCTGCTGCCTTGTACATACAATCCCCTTGCCTTGTACATACAATCCCCGAGAGAGAGAGAGAGAGAGAGAGAGAGAGAGAGAGAGAGAGAGAGAGAGAGAGAGAGAGAGAGAGAGAGAGAGAGAGAGAGAGACGAGGCCTCGCCCCGAGGCTGCAGAGCCACTGGGAGAGGCCGTGTACTGTCCTTGGACCTTTAGTGGTAATAGTGGTGGTGGTGGGTGGTGGGTTGGGCGAGAGGGCAGCTTCTGGTTACTTCAAATGTCTTCGCCTTTTCTTAGTGACTTCCGCTCAAAAATGGCTTATTTACTTCATTTTTGTCACTAATTTGGACGAAGAATTATGAAAAGGTCGTAAGATTTGTGTGGTAATGTATGAGATGTCAGGATATTAGAGAGAGAGAGAG
>CM035205.1:22380703-22390013 GCA_020233015.1 Callinectes sapidus | reverse complement strand
GAAGTCACATGGCGGATTGGCCTGGCCCACGGCGTTATGATTCGCTCAACACGAGTATTTGGCGTTGTCGATACCTGTGCAGACGGACAAAAATTCGGATCTTCAAGTCGCTGGTGATTCCTGTCTTACTCTATGGTTGTGAGACATGGACGCTGAACACCGACCTGAAGAGGCGAATTGATGTCTTTGGTAATAGATGCCTTCGCAGGATCATGGGATACCGCTGGTATGACTTTGTGTCAAATCAGCGATTGTTCCACGAGACCGATTCGAGGCCTATTACTAGCATAGTCCGTCAGCGCCAACTGGGGCTATATGGGCATGTGGCGCGATACCCGGACGCCGACCCTGCTTGTCGGGTTGTTTCCGCAAGGGACAACCCAACCTGGAGGAGGCCTAGGGGACGCCCACAGAACTCCTGGCTGCGGCAAGTCGATGCCTCCTGCTGGGAGTTACTCGGTATAGGAAGGGAGCCTGCATGGAGACTCGCGAGGCGTGACCGCCAGGAGTGGCGCCGTAGGGTAGGCGAGGCAACGCGCCCCCCGGTGTATGCCCCCCATGATTGATTGATTGTTTTCTTGGATTACCTTGATTTACCGTCAGTTGGATTTTTGAATGCATATTATTTGCTGAGCGTAAGATGGAGGTTAATTTATTTCAATATTGGTTGTACAATTTGCCATGAATCAATGGCCATTTTTGGCAAGCCTTTCTAGTCTGTGTTTTACTATAATACTGGCTTTAAGAGCTGGAGTAATGTGTGGACTAATTTCAGATTTTTTCTTGAGACGAATATCTTTGATTGAGAAATGTACTTGATATAAATTGTCAAACTCAGTATGGGCAATTGTAAGCTTCATCAGAACACGAGGAGTTCAGTACCTCATTCCATTCAATTGCTGATAGATTATTAATAAAAAGTTTTAATGTTGTTTCAATGATTAATCTATTACTGATATATTGAGGAGTGGGACATTCGAGTTTACATTGGGAAGTATGGGAAAATGATCCGAAATATCAGTCTGAATGATGAAACTACTGATATTCTCTTCTGGTTGTGAGGTCCAAATGTTGTCTTTGAGTGTGGCTGAAGTGCTAATCTCTCAAGTTGGTCGGTTAATCAAAGGATACAGTGAAAAGGAGAACATAATATTAAGACATTCAAAAACTTTTTTTTTTCATTACTTTTCAACAGGTCTATGTTGAAATCTCCAAAAATATAAATTCTATAATATTTTTTATCCATTATCAATAAGAGAATATCAGATATTGCATTCAAAAAGTTATTAAAATGACCATTTGGAGGTCTATAGATACATATGAATAGATACTTCTTATTTACAACTGTAGTCTCAATACCTATGGTTTCGATAAATGATTCAGAAATTCTTAATTGGTTTTGTGTTCCTGTATCATAATAATCTGTTGAAATATATAAACCAACTCCACAATGGACATTTCTGGATCTTGTAAACATGTGGTACCCCGGTATGTCGTACAATGAACAAAGATGAGAGTCTAACCTAATTTCTATAAACCCTAGAATATCAAACTCGATTGAACTATTATGCATAATTGTATCCTTTATAGATTGAAGATTTTTAGGAATTGATCTTATGCTCAGATTTAAAATGGTTAAGGCTCTATTGCATATCGGGGAGGGTTATCTAAAGATACATACCTTGATTTCGGAACAGCATTAAACCTATTGTGCACAAAGAATTCCTTCACCTCTATCTCGGTGTTATATTTTCCATCATATACAAGAAAGGGATGGAATTCTAGACTTTCAAAGTTAGTTTCATTAATAGACTGCAAAGAGAAATGTGGAGCTGATTGCAGTAACTCATTGTTACATATTATGGTAAAAGATAATTCGTGGCAAAGACTCATTACTAACCAATAGTAACATTACGTAAAAGATAACTTGTTGGAACTATACCCATTTACTTTTTGTGCTGATTTTTCTGCCGTCGCATGCTTCGTTGCAATGAGAACTTAAGAAAGAAATAATATTGGTATTGATGGAAAAAGCTGTCAGTCTAATAGGCATGAAAAAAGAGTAAACCAGTGGAAAGTGTATATCATTCTAAGACACTTTTTTTCTATAATCTTTCCTCAGAAAATAACTCATTTAGTATTTTTAATCATTTATAGCTTAACCGTAGGCTCCTCTCCAAAGGTCAGCAAATTTAAAGAAACACAACAAAAACGCATCATCGGGTTTTCATTAGGTTAGAGTAGGTTAGCTATTAGCATAGGCTGGGTTTGATTAGAATGGGTCGATGGCTGTATAGGCAAAGAACATAAATCTAAGGTTTTTTAACCTGAAATCTAGAAATCTCCATCCCCCCCCCTTAATTAAAGATTTTTCCCTAGATCTAGGGAATTTTTCTTAATGGCTTTACAGAGGCAGGAGTGTTCATTTCGTGTTCCAGGCATAAAAATACAACCATTGATGCATTTTGTTTTATTACTTAATACCAAACTAACAACTTTCTCCACCTTTACCATAACATTTACCTTCATCACATTTTATTTTCTTTATGTAGAAGGGAGGCGGCCTAGAACAATAAATATAGAACAAAAATGCCCACTGAAGTGGCGGTCCCTGGGAAAGATCGAGATCATGAGCCAAAAGAAAGGGATAAGTGTCTTGATACCTCTCTCTTGAAACAGTTCAAGTCATAGGCAGGTGGAAATGCAGAAGCAGGGAGAGAGTTCCAGAGTTTACCAGAGAAAGGGGTGAAAGACTGAGAATACTGATTAACTTTTGCATTAGAGAAGTGGACAGAATAGGGGTGAGAGGAAGAGACAAGTCTTGTGCACCGAGGCCGCGGGAGCAGGGGAGGCATGCAGTTAGAAGAGCAGTTAGCGTGAAGATATCGTTAAATGAGAGCAAAAGGTGAAACATTGCGGTGATAAGAAAGAGGCTGAAGACAGTCAGTCAGAGGAGAGGAGTTGATAAGACGTTTACATACATGCTTATCTGTGTGGAATATGATGAGACGCTTCATTCTATTTCAATTTGATTGAGTGGTAAATACTTGAATTAGATGACTATATTATTGGGTTAAAAGGAGGAGGATGAGTAGGAAGAAGAGAAAGAATGCAAAATAATATGAAGGAAGACAAACAGCAAAACACACTAATAAACCTAGTATTCATAGTCAACTTGTTCTCTCACCACGACTGTTTACCAAGGCCATAGAGATGACCAGCGGGGTTTTCAAGATTGTTTTTTTTTTTTTCCAGTTAATAATGCAGACATCTTATCACTCTGCGTGTAAAACCTTAAAAGCACCTTAAAAGATTCGAGTCAATCGAAATGGAGCCTTTTGAAATAGTGAAAGTGAATCAGAGAAGCGTTTAAGAATGCGAGCCTGAAGTCCTTACTCTATTGTGTGTTTATCTCTCCTGCCATACATACGCTGACTGCTTGTCGAATAAACAGGACAGCACACTGAAATGCTCCTCCACACACACCCATCTACTTATCGGGGAAGGAGGAGGAGGAGGAGGAGGAGGAGGAGGAGGAGGAGGAGGAGGAGGAGGAGGAGGAGGAGAAGGAGGAAAAAGGAGAAAATAGATGAATGAAAGATAACTATAAGAAGACTAACTCTTTTATGTATTTTCTGCCAACACTCAACTCACCATCACCAACACCGCCACCGCCACCACCACTTCGGCCATCACCACCACCACCACCACCACCTCCACCACTACCGCCACCACCATCACCACCACCAGCACCTCCACCACCACCACCACCACCACCATTACCTTCGCCTTGTTCTCCCTTCACGCCATCCCTATTCCCTCTGTTCCTCAGTTCCCATCTTTTTGCACCTTTTCGTAGCTTTAAGGTTTAATATCCTTCCTTTTCTCGTCTTCCTCCTCTTGTTGTTGTTTTGCCAGTGGATGTAACAAGTCATAAACGCTTCTCAAAATAGATAAGTCAATAAGAATGAATAAGTAAAGAGGTACGATCAAACAAAATAAAATCCATCATGTGCTCACGTGTTTAAAGGAAAAAAAAGAAGAAATAAAAAGGACATGTAAAATTGCGCTTTTACGACACGGAGACAAGTTACACTGGGAGAATTTTCTGTTGAATTCTGAAAAATGCATCTCATAATAATCATTACACAGTAAACTTACTCGGGCACATTCATCTCCAATATTCACAAGCAATTTGAGGTCATGGAGCTTTGACTTTTATGGAACACATACAGAACACCAACTTACTTGAATGGAACACTTGTATGGAACACTGCAAAACAACAACTTACTCCGGCACATTCATCACTATTATTTACAAGCAATTTGAGGTCATGGAGCCTTGACTTGTATGGAACACTGCAGAACACCAACTCACGACAATAAGTGTTGGTGCAAGAGGGCCTCACACTACACACGGGGAGTCCCTGTATGAACCACGCCATTTATAGTACTTATAATCCCCATCCATAAATTTTGTGTAATCCAGTGATTCGCAAACTGAGGGGAAGTTTGAAGCTACCACAGGGGGGAAATAATTACACTGTCTAATAGCAATAAAAGAAAATGTTAGATGTATTTTCTCATGTCAGAGAGAGAGAGAGAGAGAGAGAGAGAGAGAGAGAGAGAGAGAGAGAGAGAGAGAGAGAGAGAGAGAGAGAGAGAGAGAGAGAGAGACATATAGATAGATACTAAAGAAGAGAGAGAAAAGAAAAACACAAAGATGAAAATAGGTAAATAGATTGATAGATAGATACATAGATAAATAGACTTAACTTTACGTATACATGCAGAAAAAAACATATATAAATAAACAGATACATAAATAAATAAATACATAAAGAGATAGATTGAAAGGTAAATAACAAAAAGAAAAATTGATAAACGAAAAAAAAACGTGAATAAAAATACATATTGATGTAAAAATTAAGTAAGGATAGAGAGATATAAATAGACAGATACATAAAAGAATACAAACGTAGAGAGATTATAAGATAGATAGATAGACAGATAGATAAATAGATAGATAGATAGATAGATGAAAATATAAAAGGATACAAAATAGATAAACAAATGAATAAACAGTTTGATGGAGAAATAGATAAACGAAATTAGCAAATAACACATAAAAAGGAAGGAAGAATGTAAAGAAGGGAGAGAAAATTACAAAAACAAAAGGTGACTGTAGGTAAAGAGGAGAAAATGGAAGAGGATTAGAGTAAAAAGAGAAATGATGCATGAAACGAGAAAGAGAGAGAAAGAGAGAGAGAGAGAGAGAAGGGGAGAAAATAGTGATGATTATTGAAGTGGTCATAGAGAAAAAAATAAAAATAAGGTAAAAAATGAAGAAATGTAAATAAGATGAATAAAGAAAATAAAAAAAAGGAAAGAAAATGGAGGAAATATAAATAGGAGAGAGAAAGAAAGAGAGAAGGAGAACTTATATAGAAGGAAAAAAATAAAAAGAAAAGAAAAAAGAAGTTATTTTGGGTGACAAGAAACTGAGGAAAAAGCGTAAATGAGAGAAAAGAAAGTAAATGAAGAATACAAAAGAAAAGAGAGAGAAAAAAACAGGAGATAAAAGAAGAAAAAAAAAGGAGATTATTATTAATGAGGGGAAAAAAAAGAAGAAAAATAACAAAGGAGATAAAAAAAAAGAGAGAATCATTATACATTTTCTGGCTTAAATCTTGACCTGAAATAGATAAAAGGAAAAAGAAAACGAAAAAAAAAAAAAGAACAAAAAGAAGAGGATAATGATAATGATGATGAAAATGTAGAAGGAAAGGAGGAGAAGGAGGAGGAGGAGGAGGAGGAGGAAGAGGAGGAGGAGGAGGAGAAAGTTTACCTATAAAACGTTCAAACATTAGTAACAAGAGGAAAGTTTTCATATTTTCTTTCTAATTAAAGTAAAAGTTTTGATGTTATTACTTTTTCTTACTTTTTCTTTTCCTGATTTTTTTTTTTTTTTTTTTTTTTTTTTGTGTGTGTGTGTGGTGTAATACTGTTATATTGGCCCTCCATATCTAGCATTTTGAAGTGATTTTTTTCGGGTATTTTGAGGTGTGTGTGTGTGTGTGTGTGTGTGTGTGTGTGTGTGTGTGTGTGTGTGCTTAATCAATAGGCAGGGGATAGATAATAGGTAGAAATCTCTCGGTATATTAATGTTTGCTACAGGACCTGCCACATACAGATGTGATATCTTGTTGCAACATCTTCCCTTCATTTCTTGTGTTGTAACCGAATGATGTGAATGTATTTAACTGATGAACAATGTTAATTTGCGTCTACTCTCTCCCCAGCGCCTCCTCCACCGCTGCTGCTGTTCCCCGTGACTAGCCAGCTGATGGATGACCATTGGTGCTTCTCCACGCTGCACACGGAGCTGGTGGCCATCCAACTAGGCCGGGAGCACGCCCAGCACCGTGAGGAGGCCACCGTTGTGCTGCACACTGACTCAAGGGGGGCAGTGGGCCTGCAGGTCCTCCAGTAGCGCCATCCCAACAACAACGTGGGCCTCGTCACCGCCACCCTGGGCAGCCTGCAGAGTCTCGCCGCAAAGGAGCAGCGGGCGAGACTCAACTGGATAGCCAGCCATGTGGGCATCCAGAGCAACGAGGCCGCCGACACAGCCGCCAGGCGAGCCGCGGAGAGGTAACAGGTGACACGGCCCGTCCCTCTCAGCCGGAGACAGGTGAAGGAGCGTGTCAGACGTGCCGACACCAAGCAAGCCCGCCGGATCCACCAGCAGCTCGAGGGGAGGAAGAAGCAGCCAGGCTACCTGGTACGCCGCCGCCACTGCCTACCAAGCGCTGGCCGCCTCCCAACAGCAGCCCCGGGCAGACGACGTGCTTTTGCAGAGAGACTAAGGCTGGGCTACTGCACCAGGGGGGGGGGGAAGCTGTATTTCTGAATAAATTAGTGATGTTTTATATGATTTTGTGTCGGCAAATTTCCGCGGGGCAAACCACACATCCCTCTTCTCCCACAAATTTGTAGGGCCTGTGGCAAACGTTTTAGTGATGGAAAAGCACCATAATGATGTATCTGCAGCAGAAATCAAGTGAAACAAATAAAAACACCAGATCTAAATATTAGGGACACTCGTGTCGGTCTGTGTTCCCTCCGGCTCGCCCGTGCCTGTGGGGCCCATGGGGATGAGGTTAGGCTAGCCGAGAATCGTCTCCACAGTGGGCCGGCTATATACCATCCCGCCTTTATGGAATGATCTTTTGGGTGTCATATTGTCTCAAATCACTTATATCTTCTTGACATCTACCCCTTACCCTACTTTTTTTTTTTTTTTTAATCCCAATGCATTCAGTAATATCAGTACAGACACGTACGTTATCACAATAAATTTGTCAGCGTCTTAATTATATTAATTGCAATCAGTAATAAACTTTAGTGAAAAAAGGACAGAAAAGGACAGATTTTGTCTGTCCTTTTTTTCAGGAAAAATTAAGGACAAACATGGCCTAAAAAGGACAGACTGTCCTTAAAAGGACAAACATGGCAACCTTGGTGTGTGTGTGTGTGTGTGTGTGTGTGTTTGTGTGTGTGTGTGTGTGTGTGCGCGCGCGCGTCAGAGTTGCCAGATACTACAGTGAGAAAAAGGACAAACCTACAGTAAAAAAAAAAAGGACATTAATTTTGCCCCCCCCCCATAAATATCGATATATGATAGATATATAGATATATAGAATATATTAGATATATATATATAGATATATATATATATATATATATATAAGTGGTAACGAGAGAAAAAATATGTAATATGTAGAAATGGATGTAGTCGTGAAATAATGCAATATTCACTACAAACATATCTATGTACATATATACATAGCTACATTCTAATATTCAATTGTTAGGATTTCTTTAAATGAATCCCCTTCTCCTGAAGCTGCTGAGGTACTTGCAGCCTGCTGATCTACTTCTCTGTTACCTTCAGAAGATGTCCTGTTTAGCCTTTACGTACACACAAGCGTGTTGGCAGTTCCTATGTGACTGTCTCCACGTCTTCCTTAGACTTCAAGACTCAAGTTCCGAGCAGCACCGTAGTTGCCACGACATATCTTTTTATTAGATTTTTTAGTATGACACTCACCGTGGACTACATGGCATTTTCGTCTTTTTTTTTTTTTCCTCCATATGAAATGTCAAGCAGTTTCCAACTATATTTGCATAATTCAAAGTTCTTTGATAGCAATGTAAGGTATGGGGAAAATATCGATGGTGCAGCCTGGGCAACTCGCTGTACAGGTTTTAGATACGTCCCTTCCCTGTCACCGTCACGTCCGTAAACTGACATCTACCCCTAGCCCTACTTTCTTTTAATCCCAATGCATTCAGTAATATCAGTACAGACACGTACGTAATCACAATAAATTTGTCAGCGTCTGAATTATATTAATTGCAATCAGTAATAAACTTCAGTGAAAAAAGGACAGAAAAGGACAGATTTTGTCTGTCCTTTTTTTCAGGAAAAATTAAGGACAGACATGGCCTAAAAAGGACAGACTGTCTTTAAAAGGACAAACATGGCAACCTTGCCCCACCCCTTCACTACTCTTTACTGCTGCTGCCCCCTAGTGTGCAATGACGGCATGAACATTTTCCTCAATTTCGCCAATTCGATCACTTCATCCTTGCTTATAATATCCTTGCTAGAGAGTTTTACACGCTACTAGTTTTAGGTGGCGAAGCGGTCATGAGTATCTTTACTTCGTATGGGATAGGATGATTGCTACATTATGATTGCTTTCTATAAAGTCATTCAATAATGTATTAAATGTGCAGGATAGATATTGTAATAGGTTTAGAAAACATAAGAACTCCAATAATTATCTTCATCTTTTACTTAATTCTCTAACTTGCTTGCCGGGTCTGCCCTTTTAACACTTTTTTGTCTTTATTCTAAAAAAAAAAATAAAAAATAAAAAAAATAAACAAACAAAGAGACTATCAGATTCATACAATTTGGTGCTGCAGAATTTTTTTCGTGGAATGGTTTTCAACTAGAATTTTAACAGGCAAAGATTGAAAAACAGTCTTATCTCCAGAAAGTTTTACAATAAAATGTCGTGCTTGCTGTGCGCCTACATTTCATTTCACATCATGACAATGCATCACCTGGTCACCATCAGTTGGGGTTTCACACTCGGATACTGAGCACAATATACTGGTTTGGAGACAAAACGAGGCACCTACTTTAATACCTCATAGTAAAATATGATTACCAAACAAATACATGGCAGGGAAAAAATCTGATTGTCATCAAACTATAATTTTGGTGACAAACATC
>CM035205.1:22370703-22378203 GCA_020233015.1 Callinectes sapidus | reverse complement strand
AAAACAGCACAGGAGAAATATGAAGTATTCCTGAGGAAGTATCATGAAGGTGTGAAAAGATACATGCCTAAATACAAAATAAAGAATAGCAAACACACATGGTATAATGCTAGATGTGCAGAAGCGAAGCGAGTAAAAGACAGAACTTGGAGGAAACTGAAGAAGCAGAGGAATGAAAGTAATAGAGAGAGATACAATGTAGCAAAGAATGAGTATGTCAGGATAAGAAGAGAGGAAGAAATAGCTTTCAAACAGGATGTGGTAGAGAAGTGAGGAAATGAACCCAAACTCTTCTATAAGTATATAAATGAACAGATGAAGTGTAAAGAAACCATAGATAAAATAGTAAAGGGAGAAAGAACATACCAAACAACAGAAGAGCTTAGTGAAGTTATGAATGAGAGCTTCAAATCTGTATTTCAAATCTGTATTCAAATCTGTAGATTTGGGTCAACATATAGAATGTTAACCAACATCAGGGTGGCTTTCCACTACATGGATAAAGATATGATGAAAAAAATTCTAACCAGTATGATACGCCCGAAGTTGGAATATCCAGCAATGGTGTGGTCACCAAATGCTATAAAAAAAATCCAAAGAGTAGACACAAAAATGGTACCAGAATTAAGGGAGCTGACATATGAGGACAGATTAAAAGAAATGGGACTGCCAACTCTACAAAATAGAAGAGAGAGAGAGAGAGAGAGAGAGAGAGAGAGAGAGAGAGAGAGAGAGAGAGAGAGAGAGAGAGAGAGAGAGAGAGAGAGAGAGAGAGATGACTCTATATAAAATAGTAAATGGTATGGAAAAGCTGGGCACACAAAACCTGGTGATGATGGAAGAAGAAACTAGACAGATGAGAGGACACACAAGGAAGATCAGAAAGAGTCGGTGTCTAAATGACACAAAAATGTATAGTTTTCCACATAGAATTGTGGACACCTGAAATGGATTAAAAGAGGAGGTTGTTACAGCAACCAATTTACATAAATTCAAGGAAATGTTGGATATATAGAGATATGGAGACAGGACACTATGAGCCCCGCTCGAACGCTGTATAATACAACTAGGCAAATACACACACACACACACACACACACACACACACACACACACACACACACACACACAAGACCAGACCAACATGGGAATATAAAATGGGAGAGGAAGTGATAATGAAGAGCAGGGAAGAGAAAGACTTGGGAGTGATTGTATAGGATTCCCTGACCCCAGAAAGACATATAAATGGGATATGTGGCTCGACACACAGAATGTTAAGGAATATCAGGGTGGCATTCCATTATATGGATAAAGATATGATGAAAAAATTATAGCCACTATGATACGTCCCAGGTTAGAGTATGCAGCAGTTGTGTGGTCTCCACATAAAAAGAAAGATGTAACGAAGATAAAAAGGATTCAGAGGGCAGCCACAAAGATGGTACCGGAGCTGAAAGATTTAACATATAAGGAGAGGTTGAAGGAAATGGAACTGCCTACATTACAAGCCAGACGAGAAAGAGATCTAATAACGATGTATAAGATAATGAACAGCATTGACAAGATTGACAAACAGGATTTAGTGGTACTAAAGGAAGATGGTAGTGGAAGGATGAGAGGGCATTCAAAGAGGATCAGAAAAAGACAATGTTTGAGAGACATTAAAAAGTACAGCTTTCCGCATAGAACGGTGGATGTTTGGAATGGATTAAGTGAAGAGATTATTACACCAGCAAATGTGCAGAAATTTAAGGAAATGTTGGATATATTATATAGATATGGAGACAGGACAATATGAGCCCTGCTCGAGCCCTGTATAATACAACTACTAGTAGGTACGCACACACACCACGCAGTGTAGTGGTTAGCACGCTCAGCTCACAACCGACAGGGCCCGAGTTTGAGTCCCGAGCGCGGCGAGGCAAAGGGGCAAGCCCCTGTTCACCTAGCAGCAAGTAGGTACGGGATGTAACTCGAGGGGTTGTGGCCTCGCTGTCTTGGTGTGTAGTGCGTGATGTGGTTTCAGCCCTACCCGAAGATCGGTCTATGAGCTCTGAGCTTGCTCTGTAAAGAAAAGTCTGGCTGGGTGACCAGCAGGCGACCGCGACAGTAAATTACACACGAAAAAAAACTCCAAAATTAGAAAACTGGCACATTTACACACACGCCACATTTACCAAACCTCCACACCAGCACATATCTTGTAAATGCTTAAAAATACTGCATATATTATTTATAGGCTGTTAATATATAGCAGAATTAAAGGCAGACTAAACTATATAATATTATACTGTTATGACGCTTTGAATCAGATAGAAAACCAAACATTGAAACGGGAAACTAAAGTAAACATTATCTTCCACCAGCTTTACTGACGCCGCCTCTTTTCCATCCCTTACTCCTGTTCCTCCTACACTGCAAATAACATAATAAGCAAAAAGAATAACAGCAGCAACAACCACAAAAGAAGAAATAATGAGTGAGAGGCCAGGCTCATCCCTTCTCATCCCCTCAGTTCATTCCTTCCCCCCCTAAACACACACACTTGCCCACCTCCTGCCGCTTATCTATGCACACATCAACCTAATAGTATGCTTGTTACATTTGGGAACTATGCTAATGGTAGTAAAATTGATGAAGAGGTTTCGAAACATTTTTCCCTGACTCCCTGGCTAATTCTTTGGTAAAAATGCAGAACAGCTGGTTCCTCCATTTCACCACCCACACACCCCCAACCCCTCAAGCAAGCTTGGGAGCCTGTGGGGAAGCGGGGCTTTTGGGTGGGGGAGGCAAATATGAGTGATATATGGCTTTTGAAAAATCTAGGGGAATTTCCATATATATATATATATATATATATATATATATATATATATATATATATATATGTGTGTGTGTGTGTGTGTGTGTGTGTGTGTGTGTGTGTGTGTGTGTGTGTGTGAGTGAGTGTACTTTTCACACTGTTACTTCACTTCTAAAGGTAAAAATTGGACCCATTCTGATCTTCAGCGGCCCCTAGATGTTCAATATTATTGCGCAATATTTTGGTTTGTGCAATATAATGCCTCATCTATATTAACTCACCACCCCCATTATAAATTCATAACTCACGATACCTTAGCGAGAGGATGAAGATCCTTTCCCTGGGTCATCCTCTACTCCACTGTCGTTAGGTTTAGTATCTTCCACGTGGACAATAGGAGCGGTGGCGAAAAAATTACTAGCCCGACGAATCCACCCCGCTGCGATTCCACCACGCCCTAGCAGTCATAATACCAGACAGGGGTGTCAGACTAAGTTTACAAAGCGTGTGGCACTCTCTGGTCACTGAACACCTGCTGGTAAGACGCCGTGTTCTCTCAGAAACTAATAACATAAATCGTCTTTTGAATGAAATTTTCTGATAACTTCTCAGTAATCGAAATCGCAACCTCCACACGTTATTTCAATGGTAGCCATAGCTGAACTGAGCACACAGATGTCTCTGTGCACCAGTCTACCCAGCTGTGACCCGCCTACGAATACATAAAGCAAATTCCCACTGGCACATCCCGTGCTGTTAAGAGATGGTGGCACGTCATTGGACAAAATAAATATATAGACACAATAAGAATCCTATTCAGCATTTACCCACAAACCCCAGCTGTAAACAAATTCAAATCAATGCACTGCTCATTTCCGAGTGTGTTGGTGCTTCGGAGCTCGTCACAGCTCGTCAGATTTGGAGAACTCAACAGACAAGCACATTCACGGATCTATTGCAGCTTTATCATTTATTTGTGACAGGTAGTGTACGTATTGGAAATGTAAATAGTAAGAACAAAAACCTAAGGATGGCCAAAACCAGTGTTTATCGTACGAAACTGTAGTATAATCCTTTAATTTCATCATAATTGGTTATATTTATTTAAAGTTTACCTGCACTAATAATTTACTATTAACCCTAACATAATCAAACTCAATATGGGTAAGGCAAACTTAACTTTACCTGTGCTTGCTAACTCACCCAGTCATTTGCACTGAAAAGTCACACAGAGCAAAGAGAGGAAAGCACGCTTCTCCTTATATCCATATACAGTACATAAGTACAGTACAGAAGTCTCCGTCACGACACAGGGCCGGCAGGTGCTCATATTGTCTCATCATCACAGCCAGTTAGTTATTACACATTTACTCTACTCATAGGAACTCAACTCGCTTTCCTTTGTTTCATTCCTCACACGCCTTGTCACGTCGCAGTCTCGACACCATCATCACCTCTCTCGGGCAACACTTAATAGCACTCATTCTATAAGTACCAGTCATGTAGGTTCTCAATATTTGCTACTTACATAATACATGCGTTCACACTCGCAGAACTACAATTAGACAGTATCGTATAACAATTTTTCCATAATTAACTAACACACTCACACATACATACGCTCATCCTAGTGACCTCAGGGCTTCAGAAAATGTGATGAAATAGGTTCTATCTTATGCTATTATATAGTAAATGAAAACCATGATTTGGGAGGACGTCCAGCAACTGTGTAAGCTCACAGGTCATTCACAGAGGTGAAAGCAATATCCCCTGCTCTTGTCAAGAACTGAAAGAGAAACCTTTGTTTCATTAGCTGGAATATAAGGGAAACAGATATGTACGTATATCAGTGAGACGCTCAAGGCTATATCAGTATAAACACCAGCCAAAACATTTAGCTTGTTTATTAGCTAACTTCTGAATGTGTACATAGTTTGCTTTGCTCAATTACTGCACCCTTCTGGCTCGGATCTTGAGCTTGCATGCTCCGTTCCTCCTGCACTTGTACTTCAGTCTTTCAGGTGACCTTCTGCGTCTGAACGAGTGGGAGAGCTTGAGACCGTAGTTGATTCCACTAAACACAAGAAATAGAGGGAAGAGATCAACAAAACCGTCACATAGGTATGCATGCAACACACATTGTAATGAGTTATATTTGTTATTTTTTCGCCTTTTCATTATCATTAATGCCTTACCTGCCACTGCTTCCCCAATTCTTTACTGCACCAATGCTGAGTGCCGTTCTGTCATTAGGAGTGAAGGTGTACTTCACTCCTGCATTGATATCAGTACCGCTGCCCACTCTGGGAGAAAGAACCAGGCGTGTTATCGTATACATGTAGACTAGAGACTATAGGTACATCAATTTTAAATTTGCGGGTCATCCATAATATACGAATTCAGCTTTTAAGCTGGATAAAGTAGCTTGTAGCATAGCCCCGTGAGCGCGGTATATTACATAATAGCTCATTAGTAAGGATTGCATCATCCCAAAAAAGTAACTCCAAAATATTTCAGGTCAAATTTATGTAGTGTGTGTGTGTGTGTGTGTGTGTGTGTGTCTGTGTGTGTGTGTGGTGAGGGGGGGGGGGATTAAAACAATTTTGGGGTGAAATGCAAGTGATTATAAAATCATGGGTAAAATAATCAAATATGTAGTACCTGGCAGAGACGCTGTGTCCACTCTGCCTTATAATGTGCATTGGTGGTCGAACGTAGTAGGTAGGATAATACTGGTCTGTTACCTCTCCCTTGCTCCATGAAAGAAAAATGGCGGTTATGGTAGATTGGTGAGTAAGAAGCGATTAATAACTCACTTAACACTTTGATCTTGGCGGGAGTTTCCCAAAGCCTTGTCATTAGAGTCGCGTACGTAGGTGGTGATAGACGATCTGATGACTACCAAGTGGTGATAGACGATCTGATGACTACCTTCACTTCATTTTTTTTTTTTTTTTTTTTTCAGGATGGAGAGGAAGTTTGTGAATTGGTATTTATGAGACAGGATCGCCTGTCTCTGTGTGTGGTGAAATAGCAATACTAAGCTTCTCTGTTCTTGTTTCCCTCAAGTTTCTATGAAATGCATTGTGAATCAATTACGGTGACAAACTGGGAAATATAACTAAACAAACCGGTGTGTTCTTTAAGACAAGGTGAGTTGTTTTCCTTTCATCCCAGATGCACCCACTCTTTTTGTTAAAAAGAAAAAACGAAACACGATCTATGCCTATGAATTTAATACACCGAAAAGACACTAGTACCCGCAGATAAAGCTAGAGTTATATGCTATCGTATCTTTTTTAAAACTCGGACATGTTATCAAGTAACTGTAACACCGATTTTTTAGTATTGGGCAAAAATATGTGACCTTTTTATAAAAGGCTGAAAGGTAAGGAAAGGTAAATACATAGCACTCACCCACTAATCTTCGTGTGGTCTACACCCAAGCTGCCACCAATGGAATGCTTAGAGTTCAGGGCATGATCGAGGTTGAGGTTGCCCGTAATCCTGTGGCTCCTGCAATTAAGAGAAGTACGTCCATTGTACTGGTCCAACATTATTTTATACCATTGTATAAATATAACTAACATTACCCAACTCGAAATAAATGTGAATCTGGCGCACCAGATACGTGTATTTCTATGTACGATGTGTATACACTACTTACCTTCCTTGTTTGTTAACATTGATGTCTCCGGAAATTACGGTTTGTCTTTTCTCTCGATGCTGGGCCACTCTTGCGGCAGAACTCTCTGTTACCACCAGTATCACCGACAGGAGTAAAGCTGCGACGATCCTGAAGAGCTTCATGCTGGCTCTGTATGAAAGTGTGTGCCAATAGTTCCTGTCTGTTGCTTTATATTCCCTTCATTGGGACAACACATTAGGAAAATCCTGATATGAGGAATGGAGGTGGAAGCAGGTAACGACACGTATCTTCAAGGACGTGCATAAAGCTCAGACAGCGTATTGCCGTTCAACTTGGGAACTCCAGTTTGAAATTCACATCAGACTTTTTGTCTACATATCTATTAATTAATCTGTCACCTATCTATCATCTATTTATCCACAACATGTATACATCTGTCCACACATCTCTTCATTCTAATATAAGTATATATATATATATATATAGAGAGAGAGAGAGAGAGAGAGAGAGAGAGAGAGAGAGAGAGAGAGAGAGAGAGAGAGAGAGAGAGAGAGAGAGAGAGAGAGAGATTATATAAATTATTCATTGAGTAAATATTATGTGCTTATATTTCACCATCAAACTTCAGAAAAAAACAAAAAAATCATACACAAAAAACACAATGGGAAGAGAGGCATCTCGGACTTTCCGTGCAGTTTCCCTTTCCGTGTAACCCTCTCAAAAACGTTCCAGCGACAATACCTCTTCATAGTTGCCGAAGGTTGCAATTTTCCCAGAAAACAAGACTTTTTTTTCTTTTCTTTATTTCTAAACGTATCGAATGCATTTCCTTAAAAATAAATAAATAAATAAATAAATAAATCACAAATACCTAACTTCTATAAGAGTTGCGACAAAGACGAATAAATGCATGTGGTAACGATGATTCTAATGAGCTAATGAAGAAGCTAATATAGTATATACATATATATATATATATATATATATATATATATATATATATATATATATATATATATATATATATATATATATATATATATATATC
>CM035205.1:22314361-22324506 GCA_020233015.1 Callinectes sapidus | reverse complement strand
ATTTTATATTTAATTCTGGTGAAACAAATGTAATAATAAACAAATACCATCATGAACTAACTTGTGTCTGTGTGCCCTCCATCTCCTGGCCAGTGATGGGATCAATCAGGGGCCGCATGAGGTGCAGGCCATCATGCCCCTCAACCTCCTGCTGCTTGCCTGCACCAGAGTCCATTTTTAATTTAACTTCATGAATAATTTTGTGCTCCATTGGGGTGAATCCATGGATATGATCTTTGGGGGTTTGTTGTGCATTGGCTGTAAGTTGTTGACCAGAATGGTGTCCCTGATTGCCATAGTCTTGGAAGATGTGTGAGGTTCTTGGGCTGGGCAGGGCAGCCCCTTGCATGGCAACGGTGGTCTGCTGTTGCTGCCAGAACTGTATAAAGAGGGAAAGTCATTAAAAAAAATTATAAATAAAAAATTGAACTGTGTATTCAATTAGCATATCCTGTTTTCTGTAGGGATATGAGGAGCATCAAAGTATTTGTACGAGTGTATTGTATAAAGTATGAGGTAATGATTGCAGTCAATTTAGTTGTGCAGTCATTTACCTGTAAAGTGACTTTGAATCAAATGTAAGGTTTGCCCAAGAAACTTTAACACAGATATTCCAAGAGTGGGAAACACAGTAGCAGGTCCTTCTATTTCAACAAATCACATCATGACTACTTAGATTCAGTCTGGTGCTTTCTTTGGACAGCATTCCCAAATATCTGAGTTCAGTAACTAGGCAAGTCAGCCATCAGCAGTGTTCTATCAACTTACATCTGAAAGGCAGGAGAAATCCTATGCCCAGAAGCCAGAGGAAGATAAAATTTTGTCCGCGGCTGGATATTTTGGGTCTCCATGGCTGGCGGGACGTGTTGTATGTTGGTAAAGATATAGGTAGACAACTTGGTGCTACCAGTAGACTTGTACTTCCATATCAGGACCCTAACAAGTATCTATGTATGTACATTTCATACTTTCCACACATGCATGCTATACTGTATATGGAAGAGAATCTATGTCTCGACCAAAATCTGAAATATTAGGTTATATGATACATAAAATCAATTTAACTGAGATTTCATATTTGTTTGCAATGGACACTAAAAAATATAACTTTATACAAGAACCATCTAAGAGCCAAGCATTTTGTTTCCTCGATCAACAGCCATGAATATAGACAAAGAGAGAGAGAGAGAGAGAGAGAGAGAGAGAGAGAGAGAGAGAGAGAGAGAGAGAGAGAGAGAGAGAGAGAGAGAGAGAGAGAGAGAGAGAGAGAGAGAGAGAGAGAGACTAGGATAAGACACCTATGTACAGCAATGTTGTTTATTTAAGTTTCATGGAGTTGATAGTCCTCAGACAGCCCAGGTAAATAAAATAAGCAAGAAAAATGTACAATATAAAATGTAACACAAAGTTGTAGTTTTTCCTCTAATATATCAAAACTATATGGTAATAGGAACCAAAAGAAGAGTCTTAGTGTTATAATGCAACACAGAAATGCTGCAAGCCCAGCCACCACTAAGGCAATAGTGAATGAGTCATGTGGTCATGATGGGACTGCAAGAGATGGTCACTTTCCTGATGATCACATTTCTCAACAGTTTGCATACAGGTAATACAAAACTGCTACAGCATTTTGTGCCAAATGGTGTTAGTTATTCCGACAAGCCATCACCTATAATCTGTCACATGAGCAATAGTTCTTGGCAGTGGTGGCAAAAAAGTCAGTATGTTCTCACACAAGTTTGAGTATGAGTATCTTTTCATAACCAAAAACAATTCAATGCATCACTATATTAATGACCTTCCTTGATGTTTTACATATTAATATATTCTTAAATTCAATGTGAACTTCTTGGATTTTAAGAACGAATGAAAGCATATAAATGCTAAGTACTGGTAAATTAACATAAGAACATAGGAAAATGAGGGAAGCTGCAAGAGGCCATTAGACCTATTCGTGGTAGTCCCTGTGTGAACACCTCTGCCTTATCCCAACTATCATCCTCATCCATAAACTTGTCTAATCTTCTTTTAAAACTCCCCAATGTCTGAGCACTAGCAATATGATTATTGAGTCAGTTCCACTCATCAACTACCTTACTTGAAGACCAATTCCTTCCTATCTCTCTCCTATACAAATGATCTGGGAGGATGTGGAGATCCCATACAACCTCAGGGTTGAACACATACCAGTACTACCAACAACCACCATTCTTATCTTTTGTCATACATAACACTGTTTCCTTAATAACAATGCAGGAAATGCAGGTACCTTCACCATCATGACATCCAACACCATGCACTGCAAGATGAGCCACATTGTACACCTCAATTCACTAAGTATCTACTGTACACAACATGAAGTTGTGCATAAGAAACCACGCAATGCATCATACAAAAGAAAATAAGGAACTAGCTTTATTATCTAGATAATTGCATACATATTGTGTTTTATATCTATTTACTTCCTTCATGAGCATCTTCACATTTTTTTGGAGAGGAAACTCCATGTTCATCCATTAGCACTTGAATGTTGGACAATATCACCACCACATATGCATATTTGCAACATTTAAGTTAAAGAGACAGTAGCTTTTAGATAATTATTAACTATATCCCTTTATCTAATCCTAGAACACAAAATAAAATCTACATGACTGCATAATGTGCAATTTTTTATATCTTTAATCAAATAACAAAAAATACAAACTTATAAATTTTGTAAGGATATGAGTGCATAAAAGTGTATATATTAATAAACCAAAAATTGTACAAGTTATGTCTGCTTTGTCTGTCTTTACATTCTTGAGCCCATTCAGCAGTACTCCCTTTCCTGTCCTTATTCTTTAGTTTCCACTCCCTTCTTGCTGCAATGCATTCTCAACTTTACACCCAAAGCATCACAACTCTTGATTCCCCCACCCTCCTGGCAGATAGGAAGAGTGACCAACTCCCACACCCACATCTGCATCACAGAACTACTCCAGGGTTCATAAGAATCACAAGATTTTTGTAGCCATAACAACAACAACAAACAACAACAAAAGACCAACATAGGAAACCCTGCTGGATCCATGGACTTTCTGGACTTTCCTTCCTCATACTCAAAATTATGAGGAAACATATTCTGATGGGCTTCACAATTCAGCAGCACAAAAAGCTGCATGGGCCTCTACTCCTACAAAAGTAAATGAGACACTCCAAATATATGGCACAGGAAGACCCAAGGTTACTGTCACTGCATAGCTGTATTTCAATCTCAAGTTTGCTCTACAATCATTCACTCTACAATTGCATTTCCAGGAACATAACCCAGTTGTATTTCAGGAAGGAACTGTATGCACACATCCTCCACATCCCTCCAATATCTAGACTCATCAGTATCTGGACACAACTGTATTTTAGATATTGAATCAAACACTCAAAACATCTGGACCTGCACAAGCACAAGTTAGTTTCCTGCCACATGCCTCGGTATCCAGCCCCACTGCAAGGCCTACAACAGAATGTGTGGGTTTTGTTCTCACATCTAATGGGTGTGATGCAGTTGCACTGCACCACTACAGCATTGTGCAACACCAACATAGTGAGAGACCTCTCATTTGTTTGTGTTTTCACAATGCAATGCCATCCATTACTGTGACATCAGTCACTCGTTCACTATGAGTCTGAAGCTTCTCAAAGTGTGTGTAATTAAGATATTGAAGAAATTTATGGTATAATTTTCTTCAAAATGACCAGAAAAAAACTAAAATAGTAAATCACAAATACCTACATAATTATTATTTTTTTTAATTAAAAATGTATACTCCTTCCAAGGAAACCAGTACCAATAAATAATAAACACTAGAACAGTGATGTCATCTCATCATGAACATTCCCAACCCAACATGAAGTATTGCACAATATAGGTACACTGTTTGAGTTCTTTCCAAACTGATTATAACACTTACCGCAAAGCCACTCTTCAAGTCACAGTTCAGAAAAGCCAAGTAAAACAAAGCCTTTCTTGGACATCATTTATAAACATGAGTTGAAAGTACAATGGTGTCTAAACCTCAGAGAAAATATTCATGCTCCATAAATGTTTCCCAAATTATCAACTATTATAAAAAACCTAATTGAAGAAGTTCAGAATTCATTAGAGCAAAAAATGAATGAATAAATAAATGAAGAAAGAAAGAAAGAAAGAAAGAAAGAAAGAAAGAAAAGAGTGGTGCAAAGCATTCAAGATATACATAAAACATTAATTTCCTTCAATGGGTTCAATATCGTCACAGCTTCCAATTAACACCATTATATGTATTGAACTGAGGAAAGAAATGGCATATGGCTAGGGAAGCATATGGCATGTGTGCCTAACCCAGTAGTGTAACATCTATACTGATAGAAAACTAATATTTTTTTCAGGAAAACCTCGGTCTTGATCAAGCAAAATAAAAGACAAAACTCAATTCTCTAATACATTAAGATGAAAAAGTAAAAATACTACAACTTTCAACTCCTTGATCGATCTGAGTAGCACATCATCGTTTCACTATCATTTGTTCCAACAATGACATGACTAATGGTGCCAACTATATATGGCCTAACCTAACCAGTTAAGTACAGAGTGGCACATATCTGAACACTTCAGGTGTACAATTACTGCAAGAGGCCACCACCTGAAAAACCTCATGGCAATGTACCCCCATCACCATCACCTGCCACAGGAGCAAGCACTATTGGTTGCCACCTACTTACCTGAGAACTTTAATTTTTAACATATTCACAACATAAATGATACATATATAATCTATTCATGCATTATAGTTTTGGTACAGCAATTTCATGCACAGCATCTTGGGATTAGTAATGATGCAATATCACATTTTTAGAGTATGTTTATCAATACACAAAGTAAAGGTCCAGTTTATTATTGTTGCTGCTGCTGCTATGGTTTTCGCCTAACTTAACATAACATATCCTTACCCAATTCAATCATGCAAATTACCCAAAGATTATGTTATTTGATGAATCTAGTACTCCAAAAATACTGATATCAGCATGCAAGAAATAGAGGAGCAAAGGCATTGACATTTTTAGCTGTGTGCTGATGATTCTAATGGTCACAAGTAAAGATCCACCATCACTAATATGGTCCTTTCACTAAATTAATACTAATTTAGCTAGCAACCTTTCAAATTTCCTGCAATCACCCTGCCACTACAGACTAATTGCACTACTTGTGGCATAAAGTTAGCATCACTTTCAACCACAGACATCACAATTTGTTTTGTCCCATTGACTAAGAAGGCCAAGGGGTGTCCACAGAACTCATGGCTGTGGCATCTTGCTGGGACTTATTGGTAGAGGAAGGGAGCCTGTATGGAGACTCACAAGGCATGAACACCAGGAGTGGCACCATAGAGTAAGCAAAGCAACACAATCCCCATGATTGACTGATTCCTTATTGTTCTTTGTTCATTCCTGGCTACAGCCATGTTTATGAATATAGAAAAGACTGATTTGAGGCCAATTACCAGCATAACATGTCAACGCTAACTACAGCTATATGGACATGTGGCACGCTACCTTTTTTTTCTTTTTATGTAGAAGGGAGGTGGTCTAGGGCAGCAAAAATAAAACAAAAAAGCCCACTGAAGTGCCGGTCCCTGCCTATTGGGGTGTCTGAAAGGGATAACCCAGCATGGAGGAGGCAAAGGGGTGCCTGCCACCAAGTGTGATCAATATACACACACAAGTTTCTTGAAGGCCCCATACATACTTAGGTGGCCTGTTGGCACCTGAGCAAAATAGACCATTCAGGCAGAACTGAGCATGTATGGGCAAATAAGGATAGAAGGCCGTCTCAAGAAACCTGCAGCTGACAGGTTGATTCCATCCAGCCAGTATCCAGTTCACACAGAACTGAATGTGTATGGACACTTGAGGCTACATCATGGAGTACAGCACTCAGCAGTGTACTAAGGATGTGTCTGCCACAACAAGCACTCTCTGTACCACAGAAGAAGAGCAGTGCTTTTGAACAAAACTCATAAACATTTACAAAGAGAATCCATGTCTCTGAACAGATGAATCAAAAGACAATTCAAATAAAGTAAAGAAAAGCAGCATATGATGCAGATAATTAAAAGAAAAGGATGATACAGCTACCTGAGAATCAGTGACCAAGAAAATTAACCAAGTGCAGAGCTCCTTTATAAAAGGATTCAGGAAAGCTGTTTTTCAATAATGAGTGAGGGTTAGACCTGGGTACTTCCTCCTTCATAAAAGAGTTCACTTTTATGCAAAAAACAACCAACAAAAATGATATCAGTTCATATACATAAATATGCAAGAACAATTGATTTGATACACAGACCAACCCAAAATGACTGACAGAATGAAATGGACTGAATGCTTACTAAGTGGCTGTGCTATTGACATTGCCTATTTTTTTATGCTGCACCACTTGTTGCTTACTGACCACAAGCAACGTCATCAATACAGCTACTTCACACCAAGCCACTCTTGTGACTTTTTGGCTTGTTTATTATGACATATATGTATTCAGGCACATGGCCATGCCAGACAATGGATTCCTGGAAAAAAAAGCCATTTCTCCTCTTTGCCATTATGGTAAAAAAAAAAAAAAAAAAGAAAAGCTAGTATCTGACCAGTCCATTATGGAACAAAATTTGTTACTGTGTAGTTTGTTATGGCAAAGAGCCATGGTAGTATTGATGCATACGAGTCTGTATAAAGCAGGGACTTTTGCACTAACTTTATCAATAATTGTGTAGTGCAATTAAGAAAAAAGCAAGTCAGGATAACACACCAGCAGAAATTGATGTTAACAGCATCAATATGCTGGACCCAGTACCCACCACACCAGTGACAAGCACAAAGCCTTGGTACTGCTAGGAGTTGAAGCTTGCTGAACACCAAAAGTGTTGGCCAGGTGATCACAGTGCCGTGGCTGTGGGGGCTTCATCCAGTCACTCCACCCTACCGCCCCAGCTCTTTATACATAAGTTGGTTAGCCTATCTTACAAAAGGAGTGGACACTGGAGAATTGGGGTCCCTGCCTGGCTAGGTCCATGGCTTGACAGTATGAGTTGTCAGTAAGGCATATTTGTCGGTGGAGCGGGAATAAAGCCACGCTGTGTGTACTTGCAGCGACTGGCATCATCTACCCAGCGTGGCACTTTTCTCGCTCTTACACTGCCCTACGTAAAAGAAATAAGTGTGTGGCAATTAATACCGACAGGACACAACCCCTGCCAACCAGGGACCCCAATTCTTAATGAGTGCCTTAATATGTAGTATTTCAACCATACCCCGAGGCCATGCTGCTCATCAACGCGTGATGTCTGATATAGGTGCATCCTTTATTCATAAATAAAATAACTGATAATCGAAAAAAACAGCAAAAGAAATACCTTATTCATGTCCACTTCTTGACTCTTCTGTCTGTTCTCTATATCTTGGATTTTGGTCACCAGATATTCCAATACTTGGCTCAGTTTTCCCAGTCTCTCACGGACGTAAGACTCAAATTCCGGGTCCCTGCCTGTGTCTGGGCGATCCCTGCAATCTTTGCACGCCCACATGCACTTGAGGCCAAGGCTCCTGTTCTCGTCCCGGTCCTGAATGACGCGGTACTTGTTCTCGGGCAGCTTGGCACACTTGCTGTGGTACCACCGCTTGCACGCCCCATCACACAGTACCACACTGTCCATATACGTAAAGAATTTCTTGCACTGCGCACATAATAGCGTAGTGCTACTATTGGTCGGCATAGTCGGGAATATGCCGTAAGGGTTCGCCATCATTGCATTGATTAACTAACGCGGTAGTTACCGAGCGTCCACCACCACCACCACCACCTCCGCTGCCGCTGCCGCTGCTGCCGCGTCCTTCACCCCCCACGCGCCCACAGGGATCACTCATATACACGCCTTATATAAACCACCGCCTTTTCCAATTCCTTGTGTCTCAATAAAACAAAAAAATAATACAATGGCACGAGTGTGAACATGAAGTAGGATTCTTCCTTCAACGATGTGTTTAAGTGAGAACTACTGTACCAGCTTGGTGTAAAGCTTTATTACATATCTGCTTAGCATTATTTTTATATATATACATATATATATATCACATATGTATATGGATAATAAATACGAAATTACAAAGTATAAACATAATACGTTCAGGTATATGAAAGTGATATATTAGGCACGAATAACGAATACATTACTGACTAGATACTTATTGGCACAATAATGAAGGGGGTATTAATCAAAATACTCAATGTATCATAAAAAAAAATGACTGATGAGGGAGATATAATTTGAGAATATTAACAAAAAATGGCTGTCAGGCATCGATACATTTCGCTTCGTCATTGAATTCTCTCTCTCTCTCTCTCAGAAATGAACACTCCCCAGAGAGAGAAGTCAAGCATATTTCGACACATCTCTCATATTATTTTCACACATTCTTGCCTTCGTATATTACCTAACGACATGCTTTTTCCTTCATTCGCATTCGCACTAATTACGCATACCTAAGTATCTTAAGTGTCAGTGTGTGGCGATATATAATACTGAACGAGAAGACGGAAAAGTTTCTTTTAACATCTTAAACCTAGGAAAGACAAATCATAGGCCACATCTGGGAACAAGGAACTTATAAAACCTGTGGACATCAGTACTTAATAAGAAATCTTAAAAAAAAAAAAAAAAAAAAAAAAAAAGACATACTTTGTGAAATTCAAGTAGCTGCATCATGATAGGGTCCTATTCAATGGGGCCTATGGCACTGGCACAATGCAACTGTAGCATCATGCCCATTCTTCACCCCAATAACAGGAGTTTTTTGGTAGAGACAATTTCTTGAGCTTAACTACACTACATCCTTTAGTCACTTCATGTGATTCCTAGGTGATTAAGGACCATTGCTTCCCATAGTAATTATCAATCCATATCACCTGAGTTAACTCACTGTCCAGGCAGTCAAGTGACCTTCCATCACAGATGGATGTTTGCAGTGTGTCCTCTTCATTTGATGATAATTTCTGTAAATACATATAACAAAGGTACAGCAAGTGTCATTTTCTGCTGCTTCCTAACATAATTATCATACAACTGTAGTATCATACAACTGTAGTGAGCGGCCACATTTCCTGACACACACACACACACACAGAGAGAGAGAGAGAGAGAGAGAGAGAGAGAGAGAGAGAGAGAGAGAGAGAGAGAGAGAGAGAGAGAGAGAGAGAGAGAGAGAGAGAGATCTCCTCAAGCAAAGGCCAGCACCAAGGTGATGCCTTTCAAGATAGTATCTTGCTTCTTGGCAGCACTACCATCACAAGATGTTACTTCAAGTTTCATACAATGGTAAGTTAGAATCTATCAGACAGAACACTGCAACAAATCTGATAACAATTTTTGAATACGATTTTTTTATAAAAATTTCTATCTAGCTAATATATGAACTATATGGAATAATAAGTAAGCACTTTAACATAAGGTGATATAAAAAAAAGTAACTTTCTCTCCTTTGGTGTAAAACAGACCTTGTAGATATCTGAATAGACAAAATGATGATTATGAGAAACTATAAAATTTAATGTAAGTATGGAAGCAGGATCACACACATAACTTAAACCTTGTACTACAACACTGTAACCAAGTAAATGCATATCCTACACAGACCCCCATCTACACACACACACACATCAAAGTATTCACATCCACAGGCACATACATCAATACATAAAACTCTTTAAATGTGGATGTGCAAACAGAATCACATGAACCCCTTGTGCTACAAGTACACATACACACACACTTCACAAGCTGTCTCAACCTCTCTCTTCAATGAGCTACCATTTTTGTATTGTCTGCTAACAGTGGCCATTCCGGATTCCATTCTCTTTTATTACTTTTCATCAAACTTAAATATTAAACCACTTTCTAACATTCTCACATTCACCATCTTCACAAAACAATCCATGCCCACATCAAGCAACCAATGGACATCATACATATATCATTGCTGCTGAGCCTAATGAGAAATCACTCACATTGCTTCCTGCTCAAGACAAGCATTGCCCATGACAAAATACTTCTTTCAACTTTCTGTACAATACCATGCACTAT
>CM035205.1:22292603-22302724 GCA_020233015.1 Callinectes sapidus | reverse complement strand
TTATCAATAATATTCTGGTTTGTCATCTCATTATCAATAATATCAAAGAAGGAAGTAATTGAATCATCATCATCCTGAAAGGCAAATTTCCTGATTATCATGCATGGGTCAGCTGCCTTTGCAAATTGTAAAGCTGCATAGAACTGTGCAACTTGTCATTTCATCTGCTTTTGATCTTGAACTGTCTTTAACTTTCCTATTAACACCTTAAGCGTCCTGTTGCATTTGCCCTCTATCTTTCCTCTTAGGGTTGGTGATGCATGTAGGCCTAAGCCTTACGTCATCTTACCATCCTCTTTCCATCTAGTTTCTTCCCTTCTCTTGGTATCTTAATGGTTCATTCCTTGTTGCCATAAGGATACCATTCCATATATTGAGTGTTATATCAAAGATCAAAAGGCAGAAAATGCTCTTATTGTTGGTAAGGGAATTGTTGTTTTCAATTTCTTCTACCTCTAATTCACCAGCTGCAGATTTAAATTTGTCAGTACACTTCCATGGTATTGTTTAGCTCTAGTATTCAGTTATTGCTGCTTACCAAAAAATAGTATTTCTTCATTCAGATTTGTTACATGACTGCTTGTTCACAGTACGTACTATTTACATACAGTCTCATTTTGTACATGGTTCATGTTTAGACAACACAATTTATTTACTCTCATGTATTTATATCTTCAGTTTTTATATCTCTCTCTCTCTCTCTCTCTCTCTCTCTCTCTCTCTCTCTCTCTCTCTCTCTCTCTCTCTCTCTCTCTCTCTCTCTCTGCCTTACATCTTGGGTAGCATCTAGGATATGAAACCCTGGCCTGTGCAAATGGAATGAGATGCATGATACAAGAAATCCCATAGTCTATTAAATAACTTTTTACCATATACACAAGACTTCATTTTCATTTACACCACATTTTATATTATTTACTTGTATATTTATTATTATTTTTTCTATTCAAACATTATGATTTGTTATTGTTGTTGTTGCTGTTGTTGCTGCTGCTGCTATATATATATATATATATATATATATATATATATATATATATATATATATATTATCATTTTTATATTTGTTGCTAAGTAAAAAGAAAAGGTTTAGTTGAGTATTTGCACATGTGGAAAGTCTCCATGGTATTGACAAGATAAAAGAGATGATCATTCCTCCATTCTTTTTTGGTATTTCTTAGTGTCATTGTAGCATGGATACATAACTGCACTAAATATGAGTATACCGTGTGCTCCCACGAAAGTGTCAACTTTCTACACCACCAAGTTGTATTGGCATATCAGTTCTTGAATAATTACTTTGTGCTTCATATGATTATTATCTGTATATGCTAGAGTATCATTATCACTATACTATCTCATCAAAATCTTTCATATGTGTAACTAAATTCAGCTTATTCTAATCTCTTACTTTCTGAAGAATTATTAATGAAGTCCATAATTGCTTCACGTGAAATAATAATAAGGATTAATAGATAAATGTATGAAAAAGTGAAATAATTATTAAAAAAAAGTAAGACACAATATTTGATATTTAAAGAATTGATTATAAATCAACAGCCTTTCCTTTGTCTTGTGCCATGATGAAGTACAAGTTATATGACCATTAAATGTGGAAGCCTCTGTGTTAGTGTTGAATTACTAAAGAACTGGTGACGGAACTGCATGTCAAATTATTGAAAGATATTCAACTCTCTTTGCTTGCCTTTCAAGATAATATGCATTTGGTCATTTTATATATATATATATATATATATATATATATATATATATATATATATATATATATATATATATATATATATATATATATATATAAAATGCGAGGAATTAGTTTATTTAACACCCAACAACCCCTGCATCACCAGTGTTTTGATATGTAAATGTGCTTGATGTAAAAGAATATAACTGCATTTCATAAAGGTTGATTATCTCTTAAGTAACTGTGACAATGTTGGAGTGAGAGAAGCATTGTAGGGAGTAGGATTGTATGAGCAACAGATGCGTAAGGAAGAAAAAGCATACTATATGCATAGGAGAAACAAGAATGAGAGATAAGGACACCACAACATTTAAGTGATATGAAATGCATATTATTTGAAACAGACAAAGATGTGTTACAGCAGTAATGAATAATAATGTTTTTAGTATAATTGTTCATCTTTGGAATTGAACGTAAAGCAAGCCTTGGATTTTCTTCATTCATATCAGTGAATTACCCTGTTATTAAAAGTCAGAGACATGATAACATCTGTGCACCTCATCGGACACAGGGAATTAACTTTAGTAGACTGTAATTGTGATATGTGATTTACGTTACATTCTAATGCAGTATATTGTTCATTCTACTGGTTATGGAACTTAACCTTTTTATCCTCTGCATTCACTCTTAGTAAAGGAAAGAAATCATTTATTTATTTATTATATTTATTTATCTATTTTTTCATTGGTCACTAACATTTGATGACATGAGATTTTGTTTGTCAAAAGGATGCCAAGAAATTTAATGATCATCTGCTGAGGAAGTGACTCGGCCCTTCATGGGAGCAGAAGATATTAATTACATGGTTGGACTTGTGTTGTAGCAGTGTCCCATTCAGACTGGCAGGAAATACATGCCAATATTATATGACTTTCTTAATAATGAGCTGAGCTGAATCCATCTTGAATCTTGTAGCTGCCTAACTGTTTTGGTGGGCTTTAGCATTTGAAGTTGGTTACTGGTACTCTTGTCCTCAGAAGACTATTTTTTCACTTTGAGAAAAATTGTATGTACATACTTCTGTACATTTTTAATTTGTTAAGATGAAGACAAAAGGAGAACTACTTAATATTACTACTTGATTCCCAGAATCCCCCAAGTCATCAGAGAGCAACAGGGCAGCATGTGGAGTGGGCAGGGAGAAGAGCATAGTGCACTGCAGCTTCTCAGATCTGAAAAGCAGTATTGAAAGATGGATAATTTCAATAACCAGGTTCCTGCCACTCACACAGTACGAAGGGAAATGTTGCCAGGACAGCTGCATTCCATGGAAGACATAAATTTGATCAATGGAAGGCATTTGTTCCTTTCATAAGTGTTATGGGCTCAAAAGTCCCTCTTCCTTAGCTTGCCTATTGGTGGGTCAGTCTGTTTTCCCCTGAATTATTTGTACATAATGAAAATTGATTAAAGTTTACTAAACCTTATGACATTGTATTTAACTTTTTTTAATTTCTCATTTGACGTTTTCATTTGAGGGGTCGTGTGTCCAATAGTCCCATTGCAACAGTCAATAACTATTGGAAAATGTGTTCACATGTCTACCATTCTGACTTCCCTAACCATTGTAGCATTCCAACATGCTGAGATTCAAACTAGCTCTGTGTTGGAAGTGTGTGGCTTGATAGACATGTACCCATTCATATGCCTATCACTGTGGCACTAACTCTTCTAAATCCTCACTCCACATCACATACTGCCCCTGATAAGCCCACTGCTCAGTCTTGCCTTGTGACAAGATTGCAAAGCTTATGTATAATACAACTGTTAGTTAACCAACATCATACAGAAAGTATTAAAATTGCCTGAAATAAAAAGATGCAATGATAATTATGAATTAATTTAAAGAATGGCTTGGGGTTGCTTATTGGACCATCAAATGTTGAAGTAACGGCCCTTCATGTAGAATTTTTTGAGTCCATACATTTTTTGAAAATTTCTTTGATTTCATTTTTCTTGGATGCTGTCCCACATGTAGGAAAATGGTAGTTTTATTAATATTTTATGATAATGTTATTAATAATGATCATAGTTTTAATGGTAATGATATGTAATAATAATGGTAATAATAGCTATAGTAATAGTAGTATTGGTCATGTATTTTCCTTTGCACTCCTGATCCTCAACTCAGTTTCATGTGTCTGTCATTATCACAGTAGTGCCTTTTATTGTGTATGATATGCATTTAATTGTATTTTCCAAAAAAATGAATAAATAAAAAATAAGCAGTAAATTAATTGAGTAAATTCATGCATCCATGTAATGAGATGGATACCATTAGAAGATCAAGGAGTGAGTGTTTGAGGCAGCTCCTGGCCCTGTGTTGTGTATGCAGTGTTTGCACATTCTGTGCATTTATACTGTAAGATCTTTTACTATTCTTATAAGGCTGATATTAAAGTTAGCATCAGTCTGTGTACAATAAAGCCTTACTGTGGTGTGTCCTTGGAAACAGATTTGGCTCAAAATGGACCAACACATTAATAGGAAGACCTCAGAAAAAATCTTTATCATCTTAACACTGCTTAGTAGGAAACAGTTGCTGGATTTACTGTATAAAGCAGTACTATACTCTTTTTTCATGCTTGCTGGTGCCTTGATTTGCTTCAACACCATGCCTTTGTCTCACACCTTTAAAAGTTTGCTTTCTCTTATTCAAAAAAGTAAAGTCATGATGAATCATGCTTATGTCTGCTGTGGTGTGGCTATGTGAAGGTATGAGTCTACTGGCTAGAAGTCTGTCGTCTTTGTCCTGCCTACCTGAACTGTCTGTCTGTCCAGCCTTGTATAACAATTTTGGAAAGTAACTTTGTTATTCATTTAGAAAATGTTATTTTTGTTTCACTAAAAAGATATAAGATTATTAAAGATACTTTGTGATCAGATTACAAATTTAAAAATTATGTGAGCAGGATGTAAAACAGCCTGAGTAGGAAGTACGATTTAGGAGACAAGTTTGCTCAAAATCTGTCTCTCTCTCTCTCTCTCTCTCTCTCTCTCTCTCTCTCTCTCTCTCTCTCTCTCTCTCTCTCTCTCAGCGAGCTGTATGGTCATGTGAATACATTTTGGCATGCTATTGACTAGAATGTGGAAGTTATGCCACATCCATTACCACTGTCCACGTAGTTTTGAGGATTTACATTTGTTATAATGCAGTGCTGATACTATCTGGATATTTACAGTTTAATTCTTTCTCATCAATTTTCACTGATCACCTTTCGAGATCAGTTCAGTTTTAAAACAATGATGTCTGGCATAGATGTGGATATTGATGACAAACATTTTCTGCTCCTTCTATTTTCTAAACAAATATACTGTATTCAGGGGTTTTGTTTATATATCATGAGAAGTGATTGGTAATATGATGCTATTTGGATGCTTTATATTCATGATGAAAATTTATTCTTGTTTAAGTGCTTATCTATTTACACAAAGTAGACTGACATTTTTTTTTTTTTTTTTTTTTTTTTTTTTTTTTTTTTTTTTTTTTTTTTTTTTTTTTTTTTTATATATATATATATAACTGAGTTGCAAATGGATACACACACACAGAGACTTGTGTGTGCATTTCTGTGTGTATGCATGTTTACTTGCACTGACATGCAAACTTATGATGATTTTATTTCATCATTTTATCTCCATCTTGTTGAGGTCCAGGAAGTCTTAAGAGTTCACTGCACTTTATAAAAATGGTGTAGGAACAGTGAAAAGAAAAAGTTATGCCAGAGGGTTCATTACCTTTATTGATTATAATATTTGAGAATATCCTGAATAACATTAATAGTGATCAAATTACAGACTTGTATACTTTACTGGCATACCTTTACTTCCTGGTAAAGGAGAGGTAATATGTAAGACTTAGTTTTAAGGAAACATTTCCCTGATAATCAAGAAGTTCCTTAGGTATGATTGCCACCAGAAGTAGTAGTAAGAGTTGTTATGAGATAGATTATGGTCATTTTTATATATAACTTGCCTCTGTGAGGTGGCATCCAAGAAAGAAGCAACAAACAATTGTTTTACTTTGGTGATACTTGTTAAAGAAATATATGTATGTCTTTTTTTCAATGAGAGATAACTAGTTTCTTGAGAAAAAGATTTGCAACTCTTCACTCATCCCTTTTTTGTGGTTGTAATAACAGGAGATTAATTAGGAGACATGTTCATTCCATTTTGTCTTTTGTCTTGATAAGGACTGGCATTAGTTAGTTGGAATTTCTATCGTATTTATTTATCCAAGTTTTTATTTTTTATTTTATTATTATTATTATTATTTTTTTTTTAGGTTAATTCCAATAATTTTATAACTTGAAAATTGCTTTTCAGAACTCTCTCTCTCTCTCTCTCTCTCTCTCTCTCTCTCTCTCTCTCTCTCTCTCTCTCTCTCTCTCTCTCTCTCTCAAATGCAAAAAGGTTGTGGAAATAATGAAACACTACACAGGAAGCTTTGATGTACTACTATTTAGATACTTAGATACCTTGCTCACTGCAATACTTTTCAGAGGGGGTTGTAATAATGTAAGATAACATAGTATGGAATTCTTTTGGCATCTTCCTATATTTATTATCAGGATAAAGATAGAATGAATATGATGTATGACTTTTCCCAGTTTCAGTAAAATACCATCAAGTGGTTAAGAGTGCTTTGTTATAGGAATAAAAATAAAGATTATGTTTACTTTTACTTTTAGATAACCTCTGTGTTACTCATATGACTCAGAAATAAGTGAAACTGATTGGTGGATTCAGACAAAATATGCAAACAATACCTTACACTTCAGTGTTGTGAAATGCAAAACCAATACAATCTGAGTAAATGGAAACTGTCATAAATGTATGACCACAAGAACAAAACATACATTAAATTATAAGAAATGCCATAAGTAATAAGTAATGATTTATGGTTCATATATCTCTGCTTAGGACTGAAAAGGATTGATTCATATTGTATCAGTCATCACCATCACTATTATCATAAAAAACATTTATACAGGCTTTCTTGTATTTCTTCATATTTTTGTTTTCATCTTATGATGACTTCACTTGTACAGCTCTGTTCAGACATGATTATACTGTGGTCTATTCACTTCCTGTTTCTTGAAATCTCGTATCCGTCAGTGGCCATGGCAGAAGCAACCTCTTGATCATGTTCATAAACTGCATCATTGTTCCCTCTCATATCTCTCTCTCTCTCTCTCTCTCTCTCTCTCTCTCTCTCTCTCTCTCTCTCTCTCTCTCTCTCTCTCTCTCTCATTGCATCACAAGCCACCCCTGTTTTTTATTTGTTTTAAAGATTGAAAACTGGAATAGTAAAGAAAATCATTAGGAAGTTGATATTTGTCCATGAGATATAGCAGGACTCAAGTTAGTTCCATGTACTGTATTTCACTATTTATGGCACAGTGTATGTAACATTTCTCATGGCCAGCCCCTTGAAGGAGTTTCATCAAGAGATGTTATAGTTCATTGTATAAGATCAGTATGTTGTTTATTGTGTTCAATGTTTAGATTTTATTGAGAACACAAACACTCATCATATTTTTATTGAATAATTATGAGAGGTACAAGATTTTGGGTTGGGAATGACATGCATTTTAGAATGTGGTTATAGAGTTAAGATGTCTCTTGAAAATTATAAGTAAGATTTTTATTTTTAAATTGAGACTGAATCTAATCTTTATGCAGAATAGAAATACTTACCAAGTTCATATTTATTTTCCATTAGTTAGGAAATTTGTATATTGGTGCAATATATGTTTCACGTATTTTTATTCTTGAAGTGATGATTTGGATGACTTATTTATTTGTTTATTCATTTATTTTTAGGAGACTGGTGATGCCCTATACAACTTCACTGGCAACTTTGCAGGAGCTTCAGCAGGAGCACAGGTACTTGTAACATGAATTTTTACACTCAAAAGCTAGTCACCAGTTCTCCCATGCATTGATGGGATTATTGTGCATGAATAGAGGGAACTTTTAAAGCGAGAGAAAGTTATCTCTCTCTCTCTCTCTCTCTCTCTCTCTCTCTCTCTCTCTCTCTCTCTCTCTCTCTCTCTCTCCATCCATGTTGGTGATGGTGCAAAGGACATTATGACATGAGCACAGGCACAGGTAAATAATGTTGCACCTTTATAGTTACACAGGAAAGTTACTCTCTTTACTACAAGCTTCATTTACATTCAGAAATGACAATAACGATGTAATTTTATATATAGTACTATTATCACAGCTTTGGCAGATATTGATTGTTTTTGCTCTCAAATCATTGGAAAATGCTTGCATTCATGAAATTTCATCTGCTAAATGAGTCAGTTCATATGATTAAATTGTTCTTGCTATCTGAAGTATTTTAGAATACTGAAAAATGCTTGGTAGTTGGTAAGTAATGTATGATTTACTTCAGATTGTTTGGGATGCTCACCATACTCCTTTGATTATAAACAATTCTTTGATTTCTTAAATTCGAAAGTGAAGCATATCCTAACTTTTCTTTCCTTTTTCATAGATCAATGTTCAATGTTCACCAACAACTTTGGCTTTCCTCTCCCTTTACTGACAGGTTTGGGGAACTGTTTCTTAACTTTGTTGTCCTCCATGACCTACTGCAATATTCCTGACTTTCTCCTCACTTCTGATCATTCTGCTCATACTGTCACTCTGTCTGTAGGGACTGCCACGAAGAGGTCTATTGGCCTCTTGCAGCTTCCCTCATTATGTTCTTATGTTCTCTGTTGTGTTCCCCTGATCACAACCTCATTTCTTTATCATGTCTTACTGCTTCAATCCCTCTTCAGGATTCCCTGTCTAATGATCACAAATTTATTTCAAGGACATTTAAAATCAACTTGATATTTCTATCTATTATAATCTGTGGTTGATCATCATTTTCTTGTTTACCATTGCTGATAATATAATGTGAGGCTGTTCCCAGCAAATTTGATAGACCTTTACTATACAATATACTGATGAGTTAGGTAACAGAGGTGGGAAAAGTCTCAAACAAGCTGCCTCATCCTCATAATTACCATGGTGATAATAACAGTGAAAGAATATCTTTATTTATTTGTACTTTAGCTACTCGGCTGAAAATCATTTAATATCTGATATCACATTAGAACAAATGGAAGTCTCTTTAGTTTGTCTTCCTGCCTTCCTGTATGTTTGTATGGCGGGTCTTCGTTGAGGCAGAATGATAATAGCTGACTTTTTCAAAATAAGCACCTTCTCCTGGAATTTGTGTGTAATTACGATATACATGTAGTAGAGGAAATACATAGAAAATGTTCTTAAAGGAAAGGTTAACACTTATTTAGAGTAGAGACTAAATTTACTCATGTTTGCCATTGTAGAAGTTAGCACATTACATTATATACACTTAACTACAGATCTCCTGACACAAAATTTAGATATACATTACCTAAAGCAATCACAGTGTCCTTCATATCCCTTGTGAGGTTATAACAAATGGCATCCTATTTTAGTAAGTTAGTAAGGGCCTTTTTTTCAGGGAAAATATTACTTGTGGTGAGCATGAAATAACCACTTATTAAGTCTTCATGCCAGTGGACATTATACTTAGAAAATTATTAGAAATTTTGACCAAAAGATTATACATACAGTGGTACGCAGGGTTATGTCTGCTCCAGTATACATCCAAACTGGCTTGTGCTCTTTATTACTGTTGGTGGTGCCATGCCATTGTGTTCTTGTCTAAAAGCCTCTTGTCCTGCTTAAGCTTGCACGCACTCTGGATGTACACTTTACAAACAACAACAAAAGTAAAAAATGAATTCTCATACATACTCTGCAAACACACATACATACTTACATACAAGTGCAACAACCATCCAATTCAACTGCTGCTGCAAGATGAGGCAGAAGCAAACAGGTCTGCAGTTTACTTGCTCAATTGTCAGAGTTGACAGGGGAAACATGATAGTCAAGGGTTGGCAGCTCTCTTTTCTTTTTTTCTCTCTTCTATTTTCATACAAAGTCGTTGTGTAGGGGTGACTAGCTTCATGTTTTGAAGAATAGTTATCACTTGGTTGTTGTAATAATATTCTAGAAGAATTCTCAACAACAGGATTGACACCTCATCATTTGCTTGACCTCTCACACTCTGCTTACATCACTTGTGATGATTAATTTACCTGTGGGTCATGCTGCTTACATCACTTGTGATGATTAATTTACCTGTGGGTCATGCCATGCCATCCATGGTTCACTTTTATTTAGGCTGTTCTGAGCCGGCAATCCCCCACAAAACATTCATTGGACATTGTCCAGCTGGATGACCAGTGGCAAAGATTTGCAAATCACAACTGTCAGCTGGCCCAGAGAGATGATAGATGAAATG
>CM035205.1:22265103-22287603 GCA_020233015.1 Callinectes sapidus | reverse complement strand
CCATGGGTCTCCCTCCCCTTCACTATTCTCGACTGCTGCTACCCTCTAGTGTCAAGTGACGGCATGAACATTTTCCTCAATTTCGCCAATTCGATCACTTTATCCTTAATTATAATATCCTTGTGTTTACATCAGCACACCATCTGCGCGATAATGATAGTCTGTTACCAATTAGACTAACAGAATCTTTGGCGTCAGTAAATACTTAATGTTAAGCTAACCCATCATAGCCTTCACAGCTAATTTTATTATAAAATATCAGACAAGGTGGTATTGCGAATTACCTCAGTTTTACCTGGAATTGTGCACATTAAGGTCAATGAATTTTACCATGATAATAAGGTAATTGAGTGAGGGCACCGATATATATATATAACTGTTGTTGTCTGGGTTGCATTAACGAACTCACATGAGACAGCTGTTGGCCACTCAACAAAATATCGCATACAAGTGAAAAGCAATGTACCTAAAATATATAGTTTGGGGGGGAATTTGGACCCTGTGTAAATTCAAAAAAACAAAATGAACAAGCGTAAAACGAGAGATATGTGTGTGTGTGTGTGTGTATATATATATATATATATATATATATATATATATATATATATATATATATATATATATATATATATTAAAATAGGAACGTACACAATTTATTGGCTCCTTGACAGGGTGAGCTCCTCTCCAGGGATGTCAAATTTTTTTAGTTAAATTAACTGAATCAACAAGTTTTAAGTGCTTTGTCATTGCCATTATCATAACCTTGGGAGCAGATTGAACCAAAGGTTATACTATCAGACTAGTCTCTCAGCAACTTGTTCCTTTTGTATTACAGTGTTTCATACTTGTCAAACAGTGAGGTCCTCAGGATTCAGAGGATTGTGAAGTAGAAGCAATGACTGATTTTGAATATATGGATGGGTCAACTCTGAATTTTTTAATCATTGTAAGATGAAGGATTAAGTTGATGAGGCAGATTGCTTCCCTCCAATCTATTCCCAGTAATAATGGTGGTCAAAAATTTCAAAATTTTCTTCAAGTTGAGTAAATTTAGATTTAGATTTCCCTGAGAGTTATTATGTATTTCAATCAATAAGTTACAATGAATAAGGGGATAATGTATACAAGTCAATTTTGCTGGTTTCAGTTAAGATAACCTGTCTCCATTCACTCTGATATTTCTTTTGTTTTTAAATTTCATTTATTAAAAAATGTTTGTAATGTACTGGAGTGAGAGAATTGGGGACGAAAAAAGTACAGTGGAATCTCGGTCATAGAACGCTTTCTTTTGCGAATGAATGATTTTTTCCAGAAAATTTTGAACTCATAATTGCTTGGGTTCTCATACCATAATTAATTTCTGAGACAAAGTTATTGTTTTAAATATTAAAAGGCAAAGCAAAAGTTGCCATTTATTACTCACTTATTGTTTTGATAGATTTCCTTCATTTTCATATATTTAAAGGAGAGACAGTGTAAAACATTCATTCATTCTTAGAGATATGATATACACAAGTAGTTTTCAGTACTTTGGAGTAATCCCAAGGTGGCTGTGGCTCTCTCAATGAGCCACCATGCCATCACTAATGCACAGCTGCAATTTTCTAGCAGCTTTTCCCAGCAACAAGATGTTTTAAGTGCTATGATCACCTTAATTTTGGTGGAAAGTGAGTTGCTTCTTTCTGTGTCATTGTAAGGCTTCCCTCACAAAATCAGTGACAAAGAAAAGACCTGCATGGTCTGAACAGTATTTTCTGATGTATAATGTTTCACCAAGATCATTTAATACTCTCTTTCTGGATAAATAGCTTTTGAGCTGGAGATGTGAAGCAGCCATCTTGTCAGTGTGTCTGTCTGTCATAAGCCACTAAGACAGGGACCTGGGTGGGTGTTTGGGAATGGATTGATCCATTTCACATTGATTCCTATGGGGGGAAAATTACTTTCCTTTTTAACATTTTAAATCTAAGACTACTTAGGAATTAATTCATTTCAAGGACTGAGGTTCCACTGTGCTGATGCTCAAGTTGCTTTTTATTATGGCACCAGTTAAACAAATTCAGTCTGTTCCATGTCCTAAACCGGGCTCTCTTTTGGACTCGGCAATTCCTTTTGTAGGTTCAGTACAATCAAAAAGCTGAACTTGTCTGTGTTTGTCATCCTTGTCTTCCTTTTACCAAAGTAATTTTTCCCCAACTGCCACAACTTGTATTAAAGGGGAGATTCTCACATGTTGATCAGTTCCTTGTGTAATGAATGTATGTCGTGTACAGGACATGTAAGGAAGCGTCCTGGCAACACAAAGGTGGCTGCTGGAACAACAGTAAGTGTCGCTTGCCAGGCATACATCAAACTGCACGTCTGTAATTGTGGCGCAGGTGCAGAAGGTGGGTATGCAAGTACGAAACAAACGGACTTTAGGAGTATGGCACCAAAGTCGGACTGTGAAACGGACAGTGTATGGAAGAAGTTTAATTTTTCAAAGTGCTGAACATATATAAAGACAATGTAAAATTTTGGGGTATCATTCATTAGCAAAACTATATTTTCTCTATTATTTATTGTATTTCATGATATGTATTTATGTTTAATGCACCTTAATTTTATTTCAGGGTCAGGGTTCTTCAAATGCAGGACTCAAAGAAGCCATGGAATGTCATTATGGTGACTGTAAGTGTATCAAACAGGAATCACATGGTGAAGCTTCAGTACCCAAACCATGTTCTGGTAAACATTGTAATTGCACTTGTAAAACACACAAAATTGTAATGGCAACTAAAAAGGAAAATGTGGGTAAAATTCACAAATGCCCTCACTGTGACTTCACCAGCAAGCGGTCAGATAATGTCAAGCGACACATGTTGCGACACACAGGAGAGAGACCTCACAAGTGCCCCCACTGTGACTTCAGTGCCAAGAGACCGCACTCCCTCAAAAAACATATTGAAAATATTCACAACAAAGATCTCAGAGGACATGAACTTATTGACAGCATCCATAATAAGGATCTCAGGGCTCATGGCCTGGTTGAAGATATTCATAACAAGGATCTTAGAGCAGATGGTATTGTTAGATAAAATGTACTTTGTGTTCAAGTTTTCTTACACTACAAGATAGAAAGCATTAGACCAAAATTCAGAACGGTAATTGAGCTCCATATTACAATGTAGTACACGGAGATATAAGCTGTCTTAAAAGTAAAGAGGAACACTGTTTCATCAATTTGATGTGGTTCTGATTCCAGTTTTGCAGCTCAGGGTATGTTAGGAAGTTGTTGTTTTTTATGATGAAGTTTTCTTTGTTTTTTACCCTGCAGTCTGACCCAATTTCTTGGCATCCCTTATGATATGTCATAGAGATCATTCTTTCCCTTCACTGTTGTGTTGTCCCCACACATCCATATTACTCAGGCTATCTTTAGTTTGCTGAATTAGATTACAAACATGCTTGCTTCTAAACTATTGGAAAGGTGAATCAACTTTAATTTTCATTCAGGTGTTCAAGATCTGAGAAGGTGAGTTAGGTTCACATGTCTGTCTTCCTTTGGGATTTCTATGAAACCATTATATCTTATGCTGAAGGTATTCATATTTATGAAAGAGTTTGAAATGTACATAATAGTTCTTACATCATTATCATCATCATCCCCATCCTCATCATCGTCTTTAGTTGCAGGACAAAGTCCTCTTGCTTGTTTTCTTTCTTTTATTTGTGTTATATCAATAATGAAGTTAAGATGTGTGTTATCATTCAGGGAGGACAACAAAATTTTTTCTAACATGAAATACTTTCAGGTAAACAGCATAAATAATAACTGAATAGTTTTATGCTTGTCAACAGCATGTGTGAATGTCAAGTGAATACTTTACATGTTAAATCCACATGCTGATTTATTTTGCAACACAATTTGTTCACCATTACAGTTGAATAATTTTCTGTATTATAAGTTTTGGTGTCATTACCATAGTGTGTGTGTGTGTGTGTGTGTGTGTGTCTGTCTGTCTGTCTGTGTGTGAGAGAGTGTCTCCCATGACTTTTAGTAAATTATTAGACAGGTGAGAAAAACAGGTATTCATACTATATATATATATATATATATATATATATATATATATATATATATATATATATATATATATATATATATATACCTAATTTGACATACTATTGGTGTTAGGTGGATTTTTTTTCAAATATAAACTTGGTGTAGTCATTGCTTCTGCTCCAAGACTAAAGTGCGAGAGGAAGTGAAAGAGGCAAGGACAGTTGACAGCTAGAGCCCTCCTGAACCCAGACCAATTTTGAAAATCCTTTCAATTGTCTGATGTATATCAGGAAGAGACTTACATACTTAAAACTTTTCTAAATATAGTGACTGGTCTTTTTTTCTCTTCTTAATCCTTCCTAGACTAAGAAGCAGTGGCTGATTCAGAGCAAGCATACTATGGACACTACCAGTTAAACCTTTATCCCTGATATATTTTATGTTGGGTGATGTTTCTATATGCATTACATACTTGCTTGTGCTACAGTTTATTTATCTTTGCAAGGATAAGTTATTTTTGTATGTGTTATCTATCACATTCATTCTTTCATCTTCAGTGAACCCATTATTTTTTGTAAATGAAAAGAAAAGTGTCCTTTTAAACAATTCTTAATTTGTATATGATTTTCTCTCCTTTTAACTCTCTATCAATAGACCTTCACAAAATTAGTAAAAATGCATCAGACACACCATGAAATGATTTCTTGAAATGTTTGTTGAAAATACTCCACAATGTTCTATTACTGTACCTCTTAGGCTATTAGGTACCTGTTCTTTCCTCCCTTCTAGCATCTCCCTTACCAATGAACAAGTCAACCAGTCTTTCAAATTATGAACTTTGGAATCATTTTGTTCTGCCCTGCTTTTTCACCATCATGTGAATTTAAGACTTTTCTTTAAGTTTTGATGTATAGTCTGGCTAGTCTTCTTTTTCATAAAAAGAAATCATCAAATAAACAAAACTAAAAACAATACATAAATAATGGTGTATGGCATCACAGCATAAATATCACCTGATCAGCAGGATTTGCAAGTTAGTCCATTTTGATGGAATCAAAAGAATAATCACTTCAGTGAAACTTATACTGCAGAACTAAATTGTCACTATCAGGCAATAACTTTTTCATCAATATATTGAACTACACCTCACACTCATAATCATTCAAACACATACATTGTTTCATCTAGAGAAAGAGTAGGCAATATTACATTCAGCTGTGTAAGCCTTGAGGTAGTTAATATTATGAACTGCAAAACTTGAAACAGGGCTTCACTTTGGAGATTTGAGGTAATTTGTTTAACTAATATTTTGCCTTTTTTCTTAAAATCTGACTGATTATATGGTTGTTTTTAAGTACTAGCTTATTTCTTCATGCAAGTAGTTTACTTCCTTATAACATTTTGGGGGGAATGTACATATAATAATAAGAGATTTAAAAGCTAAAGAAGCCAAGCCATTCTTTGCAGGTCTTCAAAGAAAAGGCTATGCTACTTCACAGTGAATCTCAGAATTATAGGAAACGTGCAGCTCTTGATTTCTATGAAGACTTGCTTTCAATGAGAATACATGTTAATACCTATATTAAGTAGATTGTTGTGTATAATTTTTACATGGAAGATTTTAACAAGTTTGTAATATTTGTAAAGTTTCTTAAAATCCCGGTTATGTGATTATGGATATGAATTTGTTATTATTGAATTTAAGTTTCATGGGTTTGGACAACACACATGTCCAAGTAAGGGAGATGAATTCTGATTGAGAGCATTTTCCTAGTTTTCTGTCCATCTCAGCTTGACCTTGCTGCACCTCTAGGTCTTGGAGAGGTACTTGGTCCCAGTGGGGCCATAATAAGTACAAAACTCAGTCTTTACATAGGTAAATATCTTTGTTAGAATTATTTTATGGTTAGTTTTTATAGCTATTGAGCAGCATAAGAGGAATATTCTTTATTGCCATACATTTAATTGAATACATATTTAAAATAAGCTGGAGGTGAAGACCAAGCTGACCACTCACATAGTAAATTCATCCAACCTCTTCAGTTAGTAGCTTGCTGAGCAAACATTTATTTGTTGATTAAATGCCAAAAGAAGTTACATTCATAAGCATTTGATCATGGATCTTTTTTACACACACACACACACACACACACACACACACATACGCATGCACGCGCGAGCACATCTCCCACACATTCTTTATAATGGGCAATAAGTTTGATCTCTAAGTTCACCATTTAGTAGTAGCATGTTGGCGAGAAAAGTCTTGCTTTTAGAGTAAATCTTCTTTCTAAATTAAGTAATTCTGTCTAACTCTATCCATATCTCAGAGGCCTTATCCACCTCTAGAGACATGCCTCAAGGAGGTGATAGCGTAGGCAGAAGATGCTCTATCTCTCCCTGTTCAGATTATTAATTTTATTTTTCATAATTAGTGTTTACAAGCAAGCTGATTTACAAGCAAGGCTGAACTACAGTTGGATCTCTGAAGAGTGCATGTTAGTGTGTTAGAGCAAACTTATACTAGATGTCTGCCAGGTGGACTAAAAGCCATGCATTGTCTTGAATAAATGATGTTGGGACTCAAGTACATATGGACTGGCCATATGGAATATACATAACATGGTTGTGACATTGGCTGGAGAGAATCAGGAATTGACTTTGCTTGTCCTTAAGATTCCCTGAGAAGGGATTGTAGAAAGAATATGTACTGTTGATACTGAAATGGAAAAGAAGTTTCAACATTTGAGTGATGGAGTGTTCTAAGCATAGTAAAAGTAATGACAAGTTGTTAACAGCCTGGGTTTTATATAAAGCACTCCTCGATGACAACTAAACAGAACTTTAATACTCCAATCCACATTCTACTGAATAAAAATTGGATATGTGACCATTCTAATGATAGTTTTAGAAGGGATAATGCTACATAGTAACTATTGTTCTACCATGAAGGCTGTGAGTAGACATGGAACTAGGGACAAGATACAAGCTAATGTAGCTGGCAGACATGATAGCTGCTTGTTGAGCATGTTTGTTTCACCTCTGAAGGAGTGTTGCCATGTGGCCCAGTGTGGACAGATCTTTTTGCTGCAAAACTTCCATACTTTAAAGTCTTAAGTAATACCTTAATTTTCCTTTAGTGTAATGAACTGTAGTTGCTCTGATTTTGTGTGCTGAGAATTGTCACCCTGGTCAAATATCCCCAGCTGTACAGGCTCTCTACTTTCCACCACAAAAAGCTAAAGGATCTCTATTTGTTAATAAGCTTTCTCCTCACTAGTATTGCCAATATCACATCTGATCCCATTTCCTAGGCCATGAGCAACTTCTGTAGAAAGATTTGGAAGATCAGATCTCTTCCATGACTTTTGCATGTCCTTCTATGATGAGTAAATGTTTCCTTGAGAAAGGATACGAATTGCAAGGACAATACTAGTGAAGGATAAGGAGGTGGTTTTAGTGTCTTTTCCTTTGTAAATCTATTAGCTGGGTGGTGGTAATCAGGAATTCATACCACTTTTTTACACTTGCAACATGCCTAGTAACCATAATTGGCTAGATTTGTTTCCATCAGAAGTGGTACACAATGTAGTTTTGCAATAAACAGTTGTATAGGTGAGGTACTAGAAGGGAGGGGCGAATATGTGTTGGGTAGAAATTCACTATCATTACTCTTCTTTCTTCCAAACAAAATATTTCTTGCTAAGTATTCATAGTGAGTGCTTCTCGTTCATTTTACCAGGAGGAAAATATTTAGATGTTTCTTTCTTAGGTTTTGCTCATGATAGATCTACAACAAAAGATATCTTTTTAAATATTTTTCTAGTCTAGACTGTCACAAATCATGGCTATTCTATGCATTAGTGCAGAGTTTGATGCATTGTTATGGAGTGTATTAAGTTATTTTTGTCACTGATAACCAGATAAGTTATTCTTGTCACTTATAACCAGTAGTGGGATTCAGCTGGTTTGCACCAATTCATAAGAACTTGCTCTTGAAACTTGATTAATCCCAAGAACCAGATGTTAGCTTTAATTGGAGGTTGTCATTTTTTCTCCCATGGACACTTTGAATAAGTTTTGGTGGTAGACTCCTCACAGAGCTATCTGTTACTGGCTGTTGACAGTTTAAAGAAAATAACTGAAAACCTGTAGTCTTTTGTAATTATTTAGTATTTTGCCTTTATCAACTTTTACCACTAAGCTACCTAGCCACATGGTGCAGTGTAATTGCCTGTAGTTGTAGTAAGTAATGGGAGAACTGGTTCGTAAAATACTTGAATACCACCACTGAGTTTAACCCCTTTCAAGATCAACTCTGCAGCTATCTTTCCTTTCCATGCTTATATCACCACCACTACTTATATCTTTTACCCTTGCCTCAAAGTATATCTGACACTGGTAGAAGGTGAAGTGCCCAACAAAGCCTCAGTCCCAAAATGAAAACTGTGTGCCATCACATGGCTCAGCCACAATGACCATTCTTAGAGTATGCTTCACTTGCTGCTGTTATGTATAGTCATGTCCCATCATCATTTTGTAAACAACATGGCATCTTGACTATTCTCATATGCAAAGTTATCCTTGGGAATCTTTATCAAGATTGGGAGGCTATTAGTAGTGAAGATGGTAGATAAACTCAAGGTTGATCCAGGAATACTTTACATTTTTATGTTTTAACTGTAAGACTTCCTCAGAGAAACAGAGAAATACTGTACAGGTACCTCTCGATTTACATGGGGGATACGTTCCTAAAGAGGGGGCGCAAAACAAAAGGGCTCAGGTTTGAGTCCCAGGCGCGGCAAGGCAAATGGGCAAGCCTCTTAATGTGTATCTAGCCCCTGTTCACCTAACAGCAAGTAGGTACCGAACGTAACAAAAGGGGTTATGGCCTCGCTGTCCAGGTGTGTAGTGTGTGATGTGGTCTCAGCCCTACTGAAGATTGGTCTATGAGCTCTGAGCTCGCTCCGTGGGGAAAGGCTGGCTGGGTGACCAGCAGGCAACCATGGTGAATAACACACACACACACACACACACACACACACACACACACACACACTCACATATATATAGTCTGAGCTGGTTTCGATTCAAGTTTATAACGGTGCACCAATTTTGAGGTTCCTAAATCAAGCGGTGGTCTTATACAATGGGAATAAAACAAACCCATAACCCTGTGGTAAACACTAAGCCCTACTGTGACTGTGTGTGTGTGCATATATATATATATATATATATATATATATATATATATATATATATATATATATATATATATATGTGTGTATGAAATTTATTGGCTCCAAGACAGGGTGATGTTTATGGATGTTTACTGTGTCGGTGACTCGGTGTCTTGTTTACATCGGCGCACCATCTGCACGATAATGATAATCAGTTGGCGATTAAGCTAACAGAAATTTTGGCGTCAGTAAATAATACTTTGTTTAGCTAACCTGTCATAGCCTTCACAGCTAATTTCATTATAAAATTAATACTACATGACAAGGTGATAATGAGAATTGCCAACCAAGCCTCTCAAATGGCTCCAAATGTGTCCAGTGAGGCTCCAGCAATCAACCTCATCACGAATAAAAAATAATGAATATTTCCTGTCATTTGGAGCTTAGTTTTACCTGGAATTGTGCACATTAAGGTCAATGATGATAACATAATTCAGTGAGGGCATATATATATATATATATATATATATATATATATATATATATATATATATATATATACATACATATACACACATATATATTTTGTACACACGTGTAATTGTGTAACTGTTGTTTGGGTTTCATAAAGGAGCTCACGTGAGACATCTGATGGCCACTCAACAAAATATAGCATACAAGTGAAAAGAAATGTACCTAAATTATATATTTTGGGGGAGATTTTGGATCCCGCTTAAATTCAAAAACTTGTAAAACGAACAAGCGTAAAACGAGAGGTACCTGTACTACTAAAGTCCATGCCGTATATATTCAGTTTCTTGCTGCTTAGCCTGCAAGAAGTCCTACAATGGAGCATCCTGATTTGTTAAATTTTTCCCATCCCTGAGAGGATCAGTAGCGCAGTATCAAGTGCCATTGTGACGAATCCTTCCTTGTTATTGGTCATTTTCCATGTTGTTATGTACACAGTTTCTAGTGCTCATATCGCTCCTGTTCAGTCTGGAGTGTAATACTGAGGCATCACCCCAGTCCGGTAAGTGACCTTATATTGTCTACATGTATGACTAGAGTTGATTGTCTTATGGTGGCGCAGGTCATTCTTGTGTTCCTACGGTATTTCCTCCACTCATAGCCCCTTGCTATTTCCCCATTGTATACCACATATCATGAACCACAGGAGAAACAGTGAGAAGAGGAAATATGAACACAAGAGAAACCAACTCTCTAGTCATACATGCTACCATGGAAGGTCACTTATCAAACTAGAGTGATGCCTCAGTCTTACTCTCCAGACTGAACAGAAGAGAGGACTGGAAGCTGCATACATAATGAAAAGGAAAACTATCAATCACAAGGAAGGGTTTGTCACATTGGCACTTGACACCACACCATTGTGTATCTCAGTGATGGAGAAAATAAACCAATCAGATGCTCCATTACCAGACTTTCTGCAGGCAGAGCTGCAAGAAACTGTATTCATCTGTGTGATCTTCAGTTGTACTGCATCTCTGAGGAAGACTTGTAGTCAAAATGTAAGAGGAGTGAAATGTTCTCTGGTCAACCTGAGATTTTTCTACCACTTTCATTACTACTGTCCACATTAGTGTATCAGACTATTAAAGCATTGGATCATCTGGGATATTTTCATGCTGTCAAAATACAATTCAAATCAAGTACATGAAGTGCTCATTCAACTCATTTAAAAATGTCTCCCATGTATCTACAAATATCTAAAATATTAAATTGTCATATGAAGAACTACATGATTCAAAGAGAGAGAGAGAGAGAGAGAGTGTGTGTGTGTGTGTGTGTGTGTGTGTGTGTTTGTGTGTGTGATGCTTCTTTATATATTGAACATTAATTTTAAATCTACATTGTGTAAATGCTCTCAGGTATTTTTTTTTTTCAGGCTATAAAAGGAAAGATTTGTTAGACACAGAACTAGATCATATGACTGAGAATTACTTTCCAATATCCAAAAGACTTAATATTAAGACAAAATGCATCCTACATTTTTGTTAATGCTGAAATAAAACAAATTCTTGCATTTTTATTATATGTAAGACGTGTGTTTTACAAAAATTTTACCTAAATAAATGGAGCATATAGGTAGAAAAGCAAACATATATTTATAAAATATCTTAGATTACACTTTACAGTTCTGAATATTTTGTTACTTTTCATAACTTGGGCATAAGAAATTGAATATTTTGAGAAAGATTTGTGTATGTGTGGATATGAATGTTTGTTTGTATGTTTGTAGTTTCCTCATCAATGGTGAAATTTTAATTTCTTTCCTTTGTATGTATATTTTAATATGTATTTAAACCTGTATGTAGTCAACTTATGGACATACATGTTTAGTAGCCAGGTCCGACATCAAGAATTGTTACAACATATTTAGTTTTTATATACAAAATATTTCAAGGGTAGTATGATCCACCTTCCTCATATGGCATGAACTTTGAATTTCAGCATCAAATGCATATGCATATTGTATAAGCCTCTAATTTCTGTGTAAGTCAGCCCTCCAAATAAATAATATCTAATGACTTCGTGCAGATTCTTATCAATGTAATGTATGAATAGATATAACATTTATTCCACTCATTCTTCGTGTACAAAATTTGGTAGAATTGTTGTTTAAGAGAGATTTATTTACATTTACATTACATCTACACACAGCAATAGCTGGACTCACTGAACAGAATGGCATTGCACAGGCAACCACATTTTCTCACATAAGACTCCTCACAGTATGCACTGAATTTAATGAATATCAATATCTATTCCAATATCCTTTGCTTTTGTTTCACTCAACCAAGAGTATTTCAGATTTGGAGTTTTATTTTTCCAAGATTTCAAGGAATTACCATATTTATATACAACTTCTATTAAAATACATATTTATGTAGTTCCCAAATAAATTTCTGTCCATCTGTGGCATATGAAGTATGGATGCTGAGGGGGATTAGTTGTGTGAGATATAAAAGTAACTAACTAAGCAAAAGAAAGTTTAACATAATATTATGTAGGAGGAGAGAGAATGGATAATTATAAATGCTCTAGAGGGAAGTGAAGGATTGGGGAAAGAAGAGATATGAATTCTTTGGTCATGAGGTGGACAGAGAATTTAATTTCACATTTTAACAGATGTTACCACAGTATTCAAAGAGATGCCTGTGCATCCAGCCTTACATTAGTTTGCTCCTAGCCCTTGCACAGTCAACACTGCCTGCCTGTTGACTGTTGTTCTGTTACCAGTATTCTCCAAGGGGTTTAGCCTGGTAAGCTTTCATCTCACCTGTTTTCTTCAGGTGCAGCAGCAAGCTGTTAGCTACATAGTGAAAGCTAACGTATATGGTCGAAGGATAATTTTTTGCTACTTCATCTCCATTTTGTGGCCTGGAGTTATGCTTTCACTTACAGGTTCCTGAGCAACATTGTGAACTGAGAGATTTTACCAGCGGAGAATAGTTTACTTGAGAAGCTAGACAGGAGACTAGAGATGGCAGGGCGAGGAAGGACAAATCTCTGAGGACATTCCAGACAGCTTGGATGAACTGGACAAGTTTAACAGTACAGTGTACAGTTATGAATTAGAGCAACTTAAACTTCCTTAAAGGTCTTGAGGAACTCTCAGGCCACTTCTACAGTGATAAGAAGAAAGATGAACCTCCTCTGTAAGTGTGAAGCTAACTTCTAGCAAGATCAAGCTTCCAAGTAATGTACTTGCCATGACTGCCATCTACCAATATGGCTATTGCTGAAGCAATGAGTGTTGTGTGGGGTTGTCTCATCAACACCCAACTTGCCCTTACAAATGGCCTGGTTACTAAAGCACTTGTTCCCAAAGTTCCATGCATAAGTAATATTGTGGAAAAGAAAGGCTATCAACAGTTACCTCCAAGGATTAAATACCAACCTCACTCCTGACCTCTACAGTGAATTATACCAACCACCTTTGGAAAGAAGCTATGCATATCCATGTGCATGATTTGGCCTTGTCAGACCTCTGCAAGTAGGACAGTGACATTGGACACACCCCACAACAAAGGAAAGCCATGTCCAAGGATTTTTGATGTAGTAGGTGGTAGGATTCTAGAACTTGTTAACTTCACCTAGCAGAATGTATTACCTTCCCCTCTTCATTTCTCTATAGCTGATTGTAAAGTCCTGGACATTCATGTGCTTGGTTTCATCACACTTAAAATAGTCGAAAGATGTGAGCCAGGGCAGCTGTGAAGGCATCTCATTTAACCCCCTCAGTACTGGGACATTTTTACCACAAGCTTTGGATGTGATTAGATGATTTTATTGACATTAAGAAGGGTCTATGGAGGTCTAAAGATTAATGGCCAGAGTCTGTACTATTTTAATCTGTACATGAGTTTCTGAAGCTGTATAAAATTGACAAATAGTAAGCAGAATGCATATGAAAATGTGTCCCTGTACTGAATGGGTTAACAATACCATAGTGATGCAGTTAAATGATTCCTGAAATCACGATCAAACTTCATAACTGGTAAGTATTCATTTAACTTTACAATTTTAAGGAATGGGTAAATGCAAAGGAGTATATACAAGGAACCTCACGAGTAGAATGAGTATTTATCCACTTATCTTATTCCATTCCACCACTTGGTACATTCCACAAAGGTCTGCCTTCTGTTTTGTATGCTCTACTTTATTATTTGGTGAAGGAAATTAATCAAATTACCTGAAAGTACTGAATAACATTTATTTGGAATTAAGAATTAAATAATTTCTCAATCAAATTCCCACCAACTAAAAATTGTATTATACAGAATTAAGTTTACTATATCAACAAAATTAATGATGAATGTATAAGGAATGGTATTTAAACAAGATATCCCCATAATGTGAAACAAAACAAGAATATTTTAAAAACCCACACCGCCTTGCAAAGCACACCAGAAAAATAAAGTATAGAGAAAACACTGAAATAGAGCTATCTTTCCAGTTTAGGATCCTGAATGGCATGTTTAGGATTACAAGTGAAAGAGACTGTTATAGCATACCTTGTGCCACATGTAACCTGTTCTACACAGCGAAGGTGGGATGAGTCAAGTAGAGTTGTCCTTTATCTATTCCAAAAATGGTCTGCTATTGCATGTTGGATCTTTCCCTTCACGTGACTGAAAAGTAAAGCAAGATATTGTGTTGAATTGGTTTGTGCCTAAATGGAAGTAGATGAAATCAATTGGTGGAGGCTAAAATAAAGGGAGCAAATGGAAAATAATTCTGATAAAACACTGCTCCAACAATTTCAAATAAAGGAATCCTCAAACATTTTTTTTTATGCAAGAGACACTAGCCAAAAAAAGATGCCAACTGTCAGTGAAAACAGTTTAAAGGAATAACAAAACCACAAGTTCTCAAACTTTTTTCTCCTGCTACTTCTTTGATGAAGATGTGTGTTCAGCAGCCAATCAGAGGCTAATAGAAATATAGAGTGCGTGGATTGGTTACTGTTATGCCTCCAGCCAATTGTGTACCTCCTACCATTGCATCTTGGTATTCCCTCAACCCACATCACAATTTAACTTGTATTCTATCAATATAATAGCGAATTCTTCCAAAATAAAGTGAGATTCTGGCATTGTAGAAGTAGGTTCTGATGAAGTGTAAAAATGGACCAATAATAACTGAACTTTGAAAAACATTGGCTTTACTGTATAGCTTTTCTGAATACATAATATCTGAGGTAGAGAAGTGAAGCAGTCATCTTAGCAGTAGGAGTATCTGTTGTCAGCCTGTAAGACAGTGTGGATGGATGTGTGGGGATGGATTCGTCCATTTCACATTGATTTCTCTGAGGAAAATGGCTTATTTCTCAAACATTTAAGGTTTTAAGTGGCATTCACGAACTAATTAAGTTAGAGAACTGTATTACAAACATAATTAGTGCTAATACTAATTATTATCTATTTCAACTCATTGCCTCTACTGTTCTCACTTCTGTCTGTCTGTCAAAAATCAGTCATCCGTTTTAATAATGATCCTCTCAGTCCTCCTGTATTTTGAAATAATGTCACAGTACATAATACTTTTATACAATCAATACTGTTGTTTTCTTTCATTGTTAGATTTCCCTATCACGATTTATTTTTCATGTATTTCAGTTATCAATGTCAATGAACACTGCCCCAGAGGTTGGAGCCCTGCATCACTCATGAGCAGTGCATCACACAGATGAGGTAACATCCCAAGCAACATTGCCAGCACTAGCCAGACCAAAGTAAATTATGACTACAAAATTTCTGTTGTAATTTTAATGTCATGAATGCTATAGATAGTGGCACTTTGTCACTATTGCTAGTGAAACAAGGGTGGAGGGATCTCCCATGGGTTGAAGCAGAAACGAGTGGGGTGAGCTCAGTGGAAGGCACGAGAAACAGCTATAGACTCAGGTGGCTTTGAGTGACCATAGTGTTTACCCATCAGTGACTATGACATTGCCAGTGTTACAAACATGGAAGATCTCATTGGAGTCTTGAGGCAACACTAAATTCATCATCAGTTGCAAAAGCTGAACTTTGAAAACAAAGAATTACATGTAGACTCGCCTGTAGATTTTGAAATCTTCACATGTGAAAATTCTTCTAGATGTTTCAAGCTTGTATATGTTAACAAATGCATTGCCTTGCGACAGAGCTCCAGAGTGTAGATCCAGAATAGACGCCCCACCAGAAGACCCTCCCAAGGCAAGGCCTCGCTCAGCAATATCATGAAGAGCTGCTACTTCGCCTGGTCTTACCAGAGAATCTGACACCATTCTACCACACTTTCAGAGTACAGTCTAAGAATTGATGTAGATTTTAATCTTTTTTGGTGAAAAAAAATATTGTTTATAATTTTAAGTACAGTGGTATCTCTTGATTCGAACACCCTTTGACTCGAACATTTCCCTATCCGAACACATTTCGCGAACAAATTTTGACCTCCATCCAAACGTGGCCTCACAATTCCAACACAAACACACGTGGAGGCCGACGCCACAACTATACGTATTATGCATAACTGGGCGTAAATGCTCATTCCGGGCGTATACAGACTGTGTTGAGCTAACTCAAGTCTTCTAAGTGAAGTAAATATAAGTACACAGTAACTCAACGAGCATAAACATGTCTGGAAGAAGCCACAAACCCTTCCCCCTGCCTCCCGTTCCCCCCTCTCCTCCGCCGGGCGGACCAGCACGGATCCACGAAGCTTGTCGCTGCCAACTCACGCCATACACTCTACAACTATGCAGCTTTGTGGCCGAACCAATGTGAATATTGCCAAAATATCTTACCAATAGGTGTGCTAGGCATGTATTATGTGATGAAAAATGTTTCCATCCAATTCTGTAAGACTCGATTTTTTTCAGTTCAAAATAAACAGGAACGGATTAAATGTTTCTACATCAATTTTAATGGTAAAAATTGCTTCCTAATTTGAATTTTCGCAATTTGAACAGCCAAAAAGAATGAATTAAGTTCGAATCAAGAGGTACTACTGTAATGTTTATGTTGAGTAATTTATTGTATTGATTGGACCATTGATTAATTTGGAATATTTTATCAACTCACCCACATTCAAGAAATATATGTAATAAAATAAAGTTAAATCAATAAAAAAACAAGCATGGCCAATAAAATATTTACCGACCAACAAGCTTTTCATATCCCTAGTTAACACAAACAACCCTCAAAGACACATACGTACCTCTAAACTGTGTGAGTTCCTCTGCATAATCTTTTGAACAGGTTGGTTGTATGTGAATTATGCTAATTAAATGTTGACTGATAAAGTTATAGGGAAGTCTTATATTACAACTTCTTAGGAGAATGCACGAGATCTTTATTAGCATCTGCGAGAAAGGAAGGCATAAAAAAGCATATTTTCCAATTTCTGCCCAGTTTAAATATAACAGGTAAATATCGAACAAATAGAGATGTTTTAGAGTAATCAGTTATTAGGGAAAGGTGGAGGAAACACCAGTGAAAAGGTTAAAAGATATATCTCAGAATGATTAATGATCCCTGCTTTATTTATGTACACATATATCAACCTTAATTTATTCAACGTTATACTTATTTATTCTATAGTTACTACATATCTACCTTACTTATCCCTAGTACATCCAATACTACTTATCTGTCAAACCTACACTGAATCAAGCACCTTCAGTTCGAACCTTCATTACTACATTCGAAAGGCCCTTTTAAATGCGAATAGCCTTTTTATCCTCTCCTTTTGTTTCCAGTGACAGATTAACACCATTTCTACCTCAGCACCACGATAAACACTCTTAAAAATGTGCATGTTGATGTGCGTGGCCATTGAAAATAAATATATTGAGTGAGTGAAGCGGGTTCAGTTTCTCTTTCACTGTTTCACTCTAGGTCTCGCTTCTTAGTCCATCTTCTCACATAATCTTTCGTTCCCGAGGTGAATGAGGGCAATCTTTTTGTCTCCGCCATGGCAGCTAGTGAAAGCAGGATAAAGACTGCAGAGGTGTAGGAAACAGTGGAGATGCCTTCAGACACATATATGATAGGTATGTATGTGTTGGAAACGAAGAGAGAGAGAGAGAGAGAGAGAGAGAGAGGGGGGGGGGGAGTAAGAAAGCTGCATGTATGTGCGTTAGCCTTATTGTTTTTATTTTGGCATTTTTAAGGTATATTCAATATACATGTTCAAGTGTGTAATCTCTACTACTACTACTACTATTACTATTGCAACATGTATTTTTTTAGCTATTTTTATATTGAAGGGTGTGTTTTTTTTCATTGTTTAGGGTTTAACAAGGCTGATGGTGGTTGAAAAAGGGCATTTCGGTTTAATAAGGAGGATTGGTGATAAGTTGCAGAGGTGTGCCCAGTGTTCCTAGATATCAGGGTGTCTGGTACCTCTCCTCAGGACCTAAAAACGCAAATAGTCATTACCTCTACTTCAATATTAGATTTTTTTCCCTCTGTTCAGAACCGTACCCCTGCATCTCCGGTATAGTACCTTAAACTATTAAAGCAACCCTCAAAAAAATAAAACAAAATACAAAACAATAATACATAAATACATAAGAGCTCCATATATATATATATATATATATATATATATATATATATATATATATATATATATATATATATATATATATATATATATATATATTATATATATACACACACACACATACACACGAGTGTGTATGTGTGGAGAGAGAGAGAGAGAGAGAGAGAGAGAGAGAGAGAGAGAGCAGTATAAGGTGGTGATTTATTAGTATAGGAGCAATGATAGTCGGAGAAAAAATGATTGTGTAATGAGAGGAGGAGGTCTTCTAGCTTAGAGTGAGAGGAGAATCAGGTTGGAGGTGGGTGCCGGCATCATTCCTCCCCGCACTGTGGTGGAAGGCAACATCATTCATCCATCCACCAGGGGTTTCTTCCTCTCCTCTCTTGCAGGAAGTGGTAGTTGTAGTAGTAGTGACGCCTATTAGAGAAATGCTCTACATTAATATTAGGGCTGCTCTCTCTCTCTGGCCTTGGAGCGATCCCGAGCCACCAGTAGCATCAAGATAAAGATCTTGTGGATTAGAACTTGCTTTACATTCCTATCAATGAATCCAATACCAAAACTATGCAAGCTTCACTAATGAAAGAGAACAAATCCTGCCGGAATGGCAAGGGACTTTTTTTGTGGCTTTTTCTGGCGAGTTCCATCTCTCGCTTTCCCCTCATGGCCCTCCTAGCTTTTCCATTTCCACCTGCTCAACCTACTAGTACACAACAAGCCTGGAAATGCCTTGAAAACACTTGATATTGCCTTGTATATGCAGGGGGAGAAGGCACTAGATATAGTGCTGTGTGGTATGGTATGGTATGGTATGTGGTGGTAGGATGATGTGGTGTGCAGTGGTAGGATGATAATGGTGTGCAGTGGTGTTGGGGTGGGTGTGTGTTAGTACTGTGGTTCCATGCCATGCAGTTTAAACAGTAGTTTTACTCAAGATAAACTTTAAGTGACCTCAAAGATTGAATAATAAATAGTGTTATATATGTATTTCTTAACTAGCAAATTAAGTAATGTAAATCAAGAACTTAATGGTTAGATGTATGGTACACAATTATATCATCAGTAATATAATTATTTTTAAGTTTTCTTAAAAAGAAAGAAAAAAAGTTTTCTCTCTGTGTGTGTGCATACTAATTAAAGTTTGAATGTTAAGGATTATGGAAAAGACAAAGAAGAAAAGATGGCGAAACCTTCAAGTAACTTGGTGGCTGGGGTATGGTACTGGTGACATCCATGCACCAACCTTGTCTCCAACCAATGGCTTCCCCAGATTGATGCTCAGGAGGAATGAAGCAAATCTCCAATTTGCAACAGAGACTCATGTTTTGACACCTCAGGTTAGTGAGTGCAATGTAGCTAGTCTTTGTGCTATGCTTTAATTGTTGTTCTCAGCTACTGATTACTGTACCACTGGCCAGCCAGCCCAACACACTTGCATATCATGTGTGTATGTGTCTGCATTATAGTGTACTAGATGTCTTAATTGCACATGTTCTGATGGTGCACAGTATATAGTTGCTTTCTTGGCTGATTTGCTTGAATCATTGCTGTGCTTGTGAGATGCACCCAAGGTTGGTTGCATCATAGAAAGACAGGGCCTTATCTTTTGTACCCCACAACATGAGAAAAGTGACAGAATATTAGAGATAGCAGAAGAGCAATGGGGAGGAATGGTAATGTTGTTTGTTATGTTGTGTGATGATACAAGTACTGTATGAAATAAAGTATTTGTATAGTAACAAGAGATAAGACAGTGTGGTTTGTGTCATGTGCTGTCAAGGAATCTCCAAATACACCATCGAGGAGAGAAACATTATACAGTACTACATTAATGGCACACAAAAATATTTAGTGTCTAATGCACTTATAATTCTGCTTCCTTGTGCAATCTTAATATATGGAGGAAGTATGTATAATTTAAAGCTTTATATACAAGTACAATCAATAACTGCTTTTGCACAAGTCAATATGCAACTTTTGTGAAAATATTCCTTATTTTTTCTGTACCTCTTTTACTTTTTACTAATGTAGTTATCTTTTCATCTTTTACATCCTATGTGGTCTAATTTATTTATTCATTTTCTTCTTTATCATTTCTCTGAACATGTTAATTATTCCTCCTGGCTTCATTTTACTAATTTACCATCTTCCTGCTTTCTTCCACCACCTTATCATCCTTCTTTTATCATCATCACCACTTTTAAATCCTCCTCTCCTGAGGCCTCCTTGCTGCTGGTGATGGTGGTGGGGGTGGTGGCTGCTCTATGAATGGACTCCCCCAAAGACCTTCCCCTGCTCAGCCTACCTGGCAGCCATGGTGGGGGATCATGGTGAGGGGGGGAAGGAAGGACATGTGTAATGCTAGCCCACACTCAGCATGGCATTGAGTTGCTTTGGGTAAAGTGTCTTAGCAGGGTTACTTTACATGAATTAGTTGATTTAGGAGGTTTTAAAGTAAGTAAGGTGTTTGGTAAATAAGTAGGTTTTCATATGGGTATCAGTTTTTATTGAGTTATTTTTTCAGGTTCATACTTATTATATACATTAGTTAGTTATCTGTATAGAAACAATATAATACTTCTCTCCTCATTTCTTAGGACCCTCAATTCTTTTCAGACCCTTCAATCTCCATCTCCACCACCAATAAACTCCTATTCAGGATCCTGCACCATTCACTATCCTCCTAACCCCTTCCCTCCCTTTGCAGACCCTCTCTTCTTTTGCACCATCACTTCCCTTCCCATCACCTCTCCTTTCCAGAATCCTTAATAAACCATCCCCTCACCAACCTCCTACCAAACCCTCCTTCCCATCCATCACCTCTAATCCAGCTCCTCCATTCTAGATGGCAGTTTCTGAGGCACTAAAAGATGAATCCCCCTAAGCCTGAGTGTCTACTGGTTTACTGCCGTAACCTGCAAGAGAAGGAGATGGAATACATCACATCATAGAAGACTACAGAGATCCAGAGGGCATATGGCAGCATGCAAGAGGATGGGGAGTACTAGCTGCCTCTGACCTATTTGTTGGGTGTCATGTTCCATCACACTAGGGAAGTGTTGGGGTAGATTAGATTATGTTAGGTTTAGTAGAGAGAGTTTGTGTTTGCATTGTGGGGAAGGTTTAGTTAGTGTTAAATGAGATTGGAGTTTTCTGATCCAGTGATAGAGGAGAAATGAGACAGGAGGTTTTAACAAGTTGAAGTGAGAGGTCTTGTGTCTTATAGCAGTGAGAAAAGGTGGAGGAAGTTTTGGAGTGAGAATTGGAGTAAGAGGTAGTGGTCTGCTGTCATGGAGGAGGGGAGTAGTGAGAAGAGGAGGGAGCCTTTTAGCTTGGAGTGAGTGGAAGGAAAGGAGAAGGAAGTCTTGTAGAGAGAGTAGTAGTAAGAGTGGGTGGTCTGCTGGACTTAGGAAGGAGAGGTGTGAGAGGTAGTGGTCTCAAGGTCTTGGAGGTAAAGAAGCAGTGATAGGAGGAGCAGAAAGTCTTATGGAGTGAGAGAAGGAGAAAATCTTGTGTAGTGAGAATAGAAGCAATTGTGGGAGAAGGAAGTCATTAAACTTAGTAACAGGAGGGAAAATAGAGAAGAGAGGGAGAGGTGATAATCTAATAGTTATGTATTACTTTTATTCTAATCCACAGGAGGCTTGAGACTAACTGACATAATATAACCTGAAGTGTGCATGTGGCATTGCAGGTTGTTCCCAGGGTCAGGTGGAGCTACTGGCAACATTACACCAGGCACTGTGGTGGAGGGTGACATCATCCATTCATCCACCGGGGACTGCTTATCATCCAGTAGTGGTGCCGGAAGCTGTGGTGGTAGTAGTAATGGTGGTAGTGGTAGTAGTAATGGTGGTGGTGGTAGTAGTAATGGTGGTGGTGGTAGTAGTAATGGTGGTAGTGGTAGTAGTAATGGTGGTGGTGGTAGTAGTAATGGTGGTAGTTGTAGTAGTAATGGTGGTGGTGGTAGTAGTAATGGTGGTAGTGGTAGTAGTAATGGTGACATATTAGACAAATGCTATAAATCCTCTCTCTCCCTCTCTCTTTCTCCCCCCCCTTTCTTTCTCTCTCTTTCTCACCCCCCTCTCTTTCTCTCTCTTTCTTCCCCCCCTCTCTTTCTCTCTCTTTCTCCCCCCCCTCTCTTTCTCTCTCTTTCTCCCCCCCTCTCTTTCTCTTTCTCCCCCCCTCTCTTTC
>CM035205.1:22232480-22265003 GCA_020233015.1 Callinectes sapidus | reverse complement strand
CCTCTCTCTCTCTCTCTCCCTCCCCCTCTCTCTCTCTCTCTCTCTCTCTCTCTCTCTCTCTCTCTTTCTCTTTCTCTCTTCCCTCTCTTTCTCTCTTCCCCCCTTCTCTCTTTCTCTCTCCCCCCCTCTCTCTCTTTCTCTTTCTCTCTCCCCCCCTCTCTCTCTCTTTCTCTTTCTCTCTCTCCCCTCTCTCTCTTTCTCTCTCTCTCTCTCTTTCTCTCTTTCTCTCTTTCCCCCTCTCTCTTTCTTTCTCTCCCTCCCCCCCTCTCTCTCTCTCAGAACCACAGTCACTCCCCACAGCCCCTCAATAAACACCAGCACTCACTCATTCCCCTATAGAGTGAGTGTGGCACCAGCAGATCCACTGAGTACTAAATGGTGTGTGACAACAAGTTGTTTTGGGGACCTTCATCATCTGTGCCATGTGTCACTTCCATGCCAGCTGTTCCTAGGCTGTCTCTCTCCCTGTGCTGGTTGCCTACACTCATCAAGCTGCAAGATTGTATTAACTTGTTAATTAAACGTTCTAAAAGTTTCTTATTCTTTGTTTGATTCCGAAGTATTTGTGGTCTGAAAATGGAAAAGGGAAGTTTGATATCCTGTGGTTTGAATGGTGTTCTGCCAATAGTTTCTAAATATATCTGGTCTGGAAAAAGAAAATGAGGAAATATCAAGTCCAGCTATTTCAATGAAAACTTTTCCCCTCTAAAACACTCTGGTTTAATGAACAAATTTGAGAACCTGTCTTTTCACTCTTAGAGGCAATATTTCTCAATGAAGAAGTTTCATGTCATATAACTTAAAAACACTGGTCTAATAAACAAAATTGAGAAACTCCTTTCAAGGCAATATTTCTCTATCTACAAATTCAAAACACACTTCACAATGAAGAAAACATAGAACCTATTCTTTTCCTACATCTCTGTGATTTTAGGCCCATTACCAGTATAGTCCATCAATGCCAACTGCAGCTGTGGCACAATACCTGGAAGCCAATTCTGCTTGTTGGGTTGTCTCCAAAAGGGAAAACTCAGCATGGAGGTGGCCAAGGGGTGCCCACAGAACTTATGGCCGCAACAAGTCCATGCCTCTTGCTGGGAGTTACATGGTATGGGAAGGAAGCCTGCACGGAGACTCATAAGGTGTGACCACCAGGAGTGGCACCATACACTAAGTGAGATGACACGCCCCCGGCATATGCCCCATGTGATTGATTGGTTGGTTGATTGTGTGGCCTGGAAAAAAATTATATTATGTTCCTCCTCTCCTTGACAAACTTTCCCTTAGTATGACAGATAAGAAAATTGAGAGCCGGTATATGGGTAAGAGATACATTTAACAAACAATACTGGTGACCTGAAAGCATGATTAAATGATATGGTGCAAAGATACAATTAACAAACTACTGATGACCTGATTACCCTAAAGTAAGATTAAGTCACCTGATTTATTAATAAAAGGATAAACTAGTGATGATGTGACTTACCTTAAGCTGACCTGTCTCTCCTTCCCTCCTGACAGTGCCGGGCAGACCATGTCATGGCAGGAAGGTCATGGGCACTGCTGGGTGATTTCTATGACCCAGTGCCCCTTGTGACCATGACCTCCACCATGGAACACTACAACAAGCTGCACACAAAGCTGTAATACTTATCTGTCTATCACCCTCTTCCATTTCCTGAAAATCCATTCAGCTTCCACTCTGCCTCTTCTTATCATGATCCATTTATGTTAATTTTGGTTCCTCCCAGCCATTCTCATCCCTTATAATCCACTCCTCTCGGTCATTCACATGCACTTTTAGTTGCTTCCACTTTCATTCTACAAATACAACTTTCTTGCCATCTTTTCATGATCTATTCTTTTCAACCTGATTTCTGATCTAAGATTTCTGAATGAGGGCAGAGAAAATTTAGTGTGTTCAATGCCTCAAAAATCAATAAAGTTAGATGTGCTGAGGTGTCCCTGCTAGTTTTTCTCAATCCCCCTTACTTCTAACTCCTATTTTCATGCAAACTGCATACTTCTCCTCCTGCAGTCTTGCCATACAAGGGTTTCTATTTCCTGTCATCCCTATTCTGTCCAACTCTCTAATGCAAGAGTTGACCAGTACTCTCAATCATTCATACCTCTCTCTGGTAAATTTTGGAACGCCCTACCTAGTTCTATATTTCCAATTTCCTGACCTGATTTTATTTAGGAGGGAGGCTTCAAGACCTTCATCCCTATCTTTTGGCTGGTGCCATCCCATATCATCTCACAAAGCTTCCACTGGTGTGTACCTCAGCACATTCAGTGCTATCCCAGCTATTCTATTCTATCCCACTTCGAACTCATTCTCTCCAATTCTCCATACTGCATTAATTTCATCCTCTGACCTATTCACAATCCTTATCTTTCTTTTCTCACCACTAAACCTAACTCTAAAGTCTTTTCCATACCTATGCTCAATACCCAACAACCTTTGCAACTCATTTGCTGATTCACTACATCATTTGTATAAAGCACACACATCTTCTCATTCTCCACACTTACTTCTGCATTCATTCTTCTCCTTCTGGCTCCTAACTCCTTTGTATAAAAGTTGAAAAGTGATTGGTGGCAATCCTTGCCTAACTCTTGTACTCCTCACCCAGCCTGTTTCTCTATCTTGTGGTCTGTATCTAGCTCTCGTGTCAACAAACATGCTATGCACTATGTTGATTATCTTTGCATTCAACCCAATAATTCCTAAGAATCTACCTAACATTTCTCTGTTCACACAATCATACATTTTCTCTATATCCTGAAAACCTGAATACAATTCTCTCTCATTCATTTCATTCACCAAAAACATGTTATCCTCATCTCTCTTCTCCACACAGAAACCATTCTGTTCTTCACTTAACAGCAAAGTTTGTTTAATCCATTTACACAATCCCCCATTCAACACTGCAGTGAAAATTTATCAATTGAATTTACAATTGCAATTGGCCTATAGTTCTTCAACTCATTCTCACTTTTGTATCCTCCTGGCACTCTCTACTCTTCCAACACCTGGTTAAATACCTCAGTCATCCTGTCAATCACGACTTCCCCTCCATTTCTATATCCTATCCGGCCTTGCTGCCTTTCCTTTTTTCTGCATTTTCACACATTTCTCCACCTCTTCCCTGCTGATTCCTCCATTCATAAGAAAGGCTTGATCTTGATCCTACAGATGACTCGGGATTGTTCCTGAGCCTGCCTTTGTATCGTTAAGTCCTGTAGGGAACAAAGAAAGAAAAACGGCAGAGAACAGACATCTTTTACACTGCTAGTTCCTGCATCTAGCACACTATGTCCTCCCTCATAAAGCAGCTCCATATTTTTCAATTAACAAATGTTGTGATAGAGAGATATGTGTACCGTGCAAAACATACTTTATTATTTTATGATTAGTGGAATGTAGAGAAATCATTGTTTCATAATTGCTAGCCTTCAGTCAAGGTAACTTTCCATATAGTTTGTGGAAATTAGAACGGTGCTGATGTCTCATTTCATTTGTAGTGAGTCCCAATAACCTAGGGAGAGAGTAAAAATATTAGCATTTATTATCATCATTCTAAAACATGGGTTTTATGCACTTATTACAAAGGTCAGCTTGTTGTTTGACTGTAATCTGTTTGGTTACAGAAATATATAAAGCTTGTCTGACATATCTTTCTCTTCTAAATTTGGATCTTATTTCATCTCATCTTTTATTGATGCAATAGGAGAGACAAAGACAGCAGAAATATTAGGGGACTGAGCTTTGGGAGGTAGAGGACACTCACTCCTCACTTGGATGGAATCCACCCACCATCCTTGCTTTATATATATTCTTTTATCTTTTGTTTTAATTTCTGCTTATTTCTTGGGTAGTATTTCTTACAGATAGGAAAATATCTGCTTAAATGTCTGCTTAATAATAATAATAATAATAATAATAATAATAATAATAATAATAATAATAATAATAATACTTACTTGTAGTCTGAAATGAGGGAGGCAATTGTATCATCCTTTGTGGCCAACAGACTCCGCAGGTGTGAAGACTCCCTGGTGGAGCGTCTCCATGCTGCTCTAGCTGCCTTCATAGCACCATCCCTCTCTGCCACTCGTCCACTCCACACAAGGCGCTCCTCCTGTTCATGTTTAGTCAAAATATTCAAAATGGAAAGTAGTGTGTGTATTTACCTAGTTCTAAAGTATGGGAGAGGAAATATGTTTGTGTTGACCATCCAACATGACCTTAAATTCATGCACCATCTCTACACACACAACTTCCTCATCTGATTCATTCCATATATCTACTACTCCACAGCAAAAGCTATTCATTTTCATATCCCCTCAGTAACTATTTTTTTATACCTTCCCTCCATGTTCTCTTGCTTTTCACATGTGCCACATTATAAGCTACCCTCTTTTGAACATTTGAATATTGAGTAGTGGTAAGACAAATGAATGTAAGGATGGTAAGGAAAAACTTGGGCTGGGTCAGGGATACTCTTTACTTCAACGTTTCGACAGAATGTCTTCTTCAGAGTAAGTGACAGACATGGAAAGAACAGCAGCTTATATTCACTTGCTGTAGATCACCTGTGTGGATGTCGTCACCAACCATAGAGAGGGTTTTGTAAGCCTATCTTGTTCGGCAGCCAAACTCACTCTAATGGAAATCAGTGTGTTCCCCTGGCAGACGTCCACACAGGTGATCCACAACAAGTGAATGTAAGCTGCTGTTCTTTTCATATCTGTCACTCACTCTCTGAAGAAGATATTCTATTGAAACGTTGGAGTAAAGAGTATCCCTGACCCAGCCTAAGTTTTTCCTTACCATCTTTACACTCATTTGAATATTCTTCATTGTTCTATAAATTAATACTATTTCTCTTCTTTCCCTTCTTTATTTCAACTGCTTCCATTTCTTGATGTGTGTGTGTGTGTGTGTGTGTGTGGAAGAAGTAAAAATAACTCACCTTTAATTTCTGTGACAGTGCTCCCACAGCTGCACTACGTAAAGTCACCTCTTTAGAAAGTTGTTCTTTTTCTTTCTTGTGAATCATTACAGCATCCAACAGTTTTTCCCGGTCTTCAAGCAGCTCACTGGAGACAGAATACTCAGAATGCTCATTTGTAAAAGTTTATACTAAATACGAATCAGTCATATTCTTAGAAAATCATTCCTACAACCAAAAATGATGTTCCTTCATTATTGTAAAATATATATTTCCTACTGGTTTGTTTATTATTGTTGCCACCATAGCTGTGGCAGCAGATGACGTGCAAGTGTTACCAGCGATCATTGGCTTGAAAAATGATATCATTCTCTGTTGTTAAGCTTGTGACACTTTTTCTAGATATAACTGTTTGTAGGTTGCAATTGCATTTTGAATGACATGTTCAAATTTCAAGCTTCTTTCATGATTAGGGTCATTGTCAACCTTAATACCATTTTCAAAGTCACAGAAAGCATCAGCCATGGGTGAGATGCAGCTGTGCTGTCATCATCATGAGCTCTCTCTTCCTCTACAGCTCATTTTTGTTCTATTGCCAACAAGGAAAGGTTTGACTGTAATGTTAAAGCTTTTCTGAGCATGTCAGAAAACCTAATTGAACTTATACCATGCTTACCTAACACTTTGCACTGTTGTAATCACTAATGAACTTAAAAAATTAGAACCACCGTAACAGTTGGTGCATGGTGCGAGTTCATTGAAGTGTTCTGACAAACCAAAAAAACATTATGTTTGTAACTATGATTTTTCCACTCTTAAACTGGTAACTAGAACCTCATTATTCTACTTGTATCTTTGAAAATTCCTAAACAGATCATTTGTAAATCAAGGGAATGATGTACATGAATAAAAACAAGAGTAAAACAATATGAGACAATGGAAAAATTAGTCACCTGCAGATTGAAGCAAGAGCCTTGAGGCGTGTACTGGTGAGGCGAGCAGTGACCTGCAAGACCTTTAGGGAACGGTTCCTGCGGTCTATATGACTTTCATACTTCCTGTAACATCAAAATTTTGGCTAAATTCATTTCTAAAACTCAATTTTTAAAAAACAGGAGACATATCAAACCACATGTAAAAACATAACCGTCTATTAATAGTGTTACAAACCCATGTATGGGGGGCCGTGGCCATGGGTATGTTTCTGCATGTGCGTGGCAGGCTTGAGTCTAGACAAAGAAGGGACAGGGAAGAGAGACAAAAAAGGGGATTTTGACAAGTCAGCAGTGAGCGGGTGAGAAGGACAAAGGGAAGAGCCGCGTGAGAGAATGCTGCCTCGCTTCCCCTCGTCCCTGGACAGAAATACCCTCTGACTGCCATGTAATAGTGCCTGTGTGTTGGCAGTGTGTGTGCAAGGACTGTGTGTGCCTAGTTGACATTGTGGAAGCCTGCTGAGAGGCCATGAAAGAAGTGTGAGGTGTGAGGTGGCCCGACCTGCAGCCTTGCTGAGTGTCACCCTGTCGTGCCCGCCTCACACAACGTTGTGTGAGGAGTTGTGTCACACGGTCCCCCCGCGTTATGTGTACTGCTTGCTGAGTAAACAAGCCAAAGTGAACTCTGTGTGTCTGCTTTGTCCCCCATTTTGAGCTGCTCTAGGTACACTTCGCTACACTTGCCCATACAAACTGTGTGGAAGTTACGCGACCCCACTGTGAACCCTATGGCCTGAGACCATGCTGTTGGGGGCAGAGAGGTGTAAAAAAGGGGGGGTTAACGTAACAATAGTATGAATACACATTGTAATATGAACACACACACACACACACACACACACACACACACACACACACACACTCAGTTTAAGATGTACATATATAGAGCACATTTAAACTTATTATGCAATACAATGACTCAAACCATCACATAACAAGCAAAATTTTTCTTTGCATCCAAACAATGTACTATAGCAAGTTGAATTTATTCCAAAGCATGTATATACCAATGAACATGGCACTGTAGAAATAAATATATCTTAAATTTCACAGCCTTACATAACAAGGTTTGCTTCAAATTTAAAGTTTTGATTAAAATGAAAATATGTAAATATGCATTACCTTAAAGATCCTTTCAGTCCTGAGACTTGGCCTCGTAGTCTATGAAGGCAGGCAGATGTGTCAGTAAGTTTCTCAGCTAAGTTTCGTTTCTCACTTCTAACTGCACGAATTTTTCCTTTCATGTTTCCAGAATCTTGTTTGTAAGCTTTGCGCAGCTCCTCAAATAACCTAGAAGATATGAACATAATCTATAAACACGGATTTTTTTATTAAAGGAATAAAAAAAGATGAATATAATAATAATCTCTGAAGAAATAAACAAGACATTCTTTTGTTTACATTCATTGTTTTTTATGCTCATATGTCAAAATTATTAAGTTAAATTCTAGCTTTCTCTCTTGGAAACCACTTCAGAAGGGTGTTTGGAAGAGCACTTGAGCCTCGTATAGTGAAGGGGATTAAAAAAGAAGGAAATATTCCAGAATGATGTTGATAACTTGGTAAGTATTAACATAGTTTTAGAATAATTGAAATGTACTACTACTATAAGATCTGAATGTCAGACTAATCCGACTTAGAAATTGAACTGAAATGCATGATATACCTAAAAATTAGAGGAAAAAGCATACTCCTATTGCATGTCCTGCTGTCTTGGAAGACTAGATACATACATGTATATGTGATTGTCTCATCTCTGTTAATCCATGTTATAGGGATGATGGCTTTATAAAACCTAATAGTTATCTTACTCCTCATAATTTAAGAAAATGCCTCATGTACTTTTACAATTTGTTTCTTTTTGACAATGGTTAACTTTCATTATCAACAGTGCATTTGTTCTACTGGGTGAAAATGAAACATTTGAAAAGACCTTTGACACTCCTTCACTGCCATATGATGTTCTTCCTGTGGAACTGAGCCTTGCAGTTGGTCATGAAGGGAACTACACTTCTTTTCCAGCTCCATGCACTTTGTTTTCCAAGTACCAAGTTCAGAACTCAAACTGTGATTTTGAAGTTCATATTCTTCAATTTTTTGCTTCAAGGTTTGCACTGCAAAATAAGAGAAAAATGAAAATCTTATATGATTACATAACAATATGTTTTTATAAGTAAAAAGTAAAAAGACATTCCTTGAGATGACAATACTCATACTAGGCCATAAAACTACAGAAAACAGAAATACAAATTAAATAATTGCAATGTTGGTATTGAAAAATATGAATGTTATGTAATTTAAGATTATAGAATGATAAACATAAATAATCATGTTCATTATAGCTTCCATGCCATTCATATATATATTATCTGTATTTCTTTACAAGAATGGTTCACCACCACCAAACTACCATTATTATTTTCTTATACAGATGCACCACAGGAGTCTGCAAAGGAGACAAGGGCAACTACTATTGTCACTCCATCATTAAAGTGCTGAAACTATAAATCCTAATATAGCTTATGGTAATGGCAAGATTGCTTACACTACATTCATCTTTACTATATCAAACCCTCTAAAGTCAATGCGGTGTCTGTTAAATATAGTAGTCCAACTCTGATCCTTGACTTTGCCTTATAAGCTTATTACACTACATTATAGATATTTCAAAGTTACATGCCAAGCTGCATGTTAATAAGAAAAAAAAAAAAAAAAAAAAAAAAATAGATAAAGCAAGAAAACTAGAAACTACCTGTGCTGTGTTACTTGCAACAACACTTGACATAGCTGTATGATCTCAAACATTGCTGCTCAGTAAGAACATTAGCCTAGAGTGGACACAAATGAAAGTCAATAAAGTAACCACAACATTTACAAGACAAGGCCTTACATCTGTGTTGTTGCTGAGCATCAACTTGCTTGTTATGCTGCTTTTGTCGCTGTAACTCTTCCACCAACAGTTCTCGTTCCTCTAACAGCAATTTGGCATCTGCTGCAACCATTTCTGCCTCTTCGGATCCCAATGGAACCTTAAAAAATATTACAAGTATGTCTTACTGAGTATAACGCTACATTCTTCCTTACAGTTCCATGAAGAACATTTGTATTCTGTCATTTCAAAAAGTTTATGTGTACTCTGTATGTCAAGAAATATGCCTCTGGCCACTGATAAAACTTTTTCTGCTTTGTTCATAGTTTGGTTCAGTGTCATGACTTTCTTGGTGTTTCTGAGGGGTTCATTGTTTTTGGCTTTACTGATTGAACTAGCAAGTTAAGGTTTCTTTCCTACTCTAGAATAAGTCACTTTGTACTTCTTCCCTCACAACAGTTCAGTTTAATTCTAAATCTCAAATCAACATACTAGCTTGACTTTGGTATGAAATTAAATTTAGGACACAAAGTGGATGCCCACCTGTGACTGCAGCTTCTCCAGACGTGCATGGAGCTTCTCATTCTCAGCAGTGATGGAATCTACCTGCACCATGAAATCTCCCAGCTTTTCATTACTGTTTCTGGAGTTCAAATAAAAATCTTACATACAATATGCAGTGCAGCCTTAACATCAAATAGTTAAGTCAGAGAACACTTCACTCAGGGAACATTATATTAATTCAAACATTATACTCAGATCAAGGAAAGATCGGATTTAAAAAAAAATAGTACTTGTTATAAGATCAGGATGCTCAAAACAACTAAAATAGTCAACTAACCAAAACAACATAAATCTAATAGTTTTAGGTGACTAATCTCAATAAATAGATAAATAAAATAAACAAGTAAGAAAATAGATGAAAATTTGAGGAAAACAAATACAACAATAATAATAGTGAAACAAAATGAACACGGATAAAAAAAGAATAGCCAGACAAAGCATCTTTTCTTCATTGGTACTTTAAGAATGACTGCATTCTTACTTGATGGCAGTGTCCCTTTCTAGTAATAATTCATCATAAGCCTGCAGCAACCCAGAGAGCTTGTACAAACTGGAATGACTAATTTCCTTTTTACTTGGTACAATTTCTCCAGGTGGAAGCTTTCCATGCTTTATGTGGTACCTGGAAATAATAAGGAGTAAATAATTTGATACATTAACCTAAACATTATTTTAAAGTGTGGTACCTCACATTTCCTCTCTGAATTGACCATCCTTGTCCAAGGGTGACCTATCATTGTTCAGTCCTAGAGCTCAGTAATCAGTGGTCAATAGTCAGTGTTCACTTCCCTACTGGCAACAAGATGGCCAAGGACAAGTGAATATATATGGAAAATGTGGATATAATGCATCTTTCTATTCCATATATTAATGAAGGAGGACTCATGTGGTCCATCATAGTACTCTAGTACAAGCAACAGATACAGTGACTACATTTGTATGTTTTTACCTGTTGAGTTCTTCATTCAGTCTTTTTAGGATATCCTTCAAAACTTCTGTGTCATCCTTCAAGTCACCAACCTCCCTTTTCAGTCTGTCGATTTGTTTAATGCTTTCATTCTTGTGCTGTTGTAATGCTTTCTCTAGTGTGCTCTTATCAGTGGTCAGATACTGAACCTGCTTCCTCAAATTCTTAACTTGATTTTTTAATGAATCAACTGATACCATATCTGCACGATCATGGACTTCACCATCTACATCTGAAAATGAAAAGATGATACAAGAATACATTTAACAACATACATAGAGCACTTCCTGATATTCACTAATATTTCATATTCATGGATACTTGTACAAGAGATTCAGGATTATTATGACATGGCTGTGCCAAACATCAATTTCACTGAAGATGACAGACTCTATGTGCGTGTGTGTGTTTGTGTCTCTTGCTCACTTCAATATATATATATATATATATATATATATATATATATATATATATATATATATATATGTGTGTGTGTGTGTGTGTGTGTGTGTGTGTGTGTGTGTGTGTGTGTGTGCTATAAACTAGAATTATTAGAAGCACCTTCTGACATATCATGATGTCCCCTGAGGAAATGAGACAATTTGTTGTATTCCTGATACAGCTGTTCCATGCGGGCAACCACTGCTGCCTGCTCTCTTTCAGCCATGTCTCTTCTTCTGAGGTTACACACTCTGCTCCTGAAAACCAAAATTTTGACTAAATTATTACTCTCACTAAGACACACCTTGCCTCTACATTGTAACACACCTATATCAACTTAACTGAATCAAATTAAATCTAATTTAAAGCTAACATTCAAACCAATAGGGCATATATGCAATGTATTTCGGAAGATAAAAACAAATTTCGTTCTGAACTTAGCCTTATCAGTTAGGTTAGGTAAGTATGCTTTGGTTTAGATCAGTTTAATTTAGCCTGAGAAAGATGTCTGTCAGCATAACCTCAATCAAATTACATTAGTTAGATTAGCTGGGTTAGGTTTGGTTAAATTAGACACATTTGATTAGGTTAGCCTTGCCTGCGGCACACAATAGCCAGTGGTGATGCCAAACATCAACAGTTCAAATTTTTGGACTGTTACAGTGAGGTAATTTGTGATGATGAAACTATTTTCTTCTGGCACATTGTGGTTTGTTTTGTATTAATCCTCTTTCACTTTCATCGTAATACCCTGACCAATTAAACTGAAGTTAGCTTAATCTAATCCATAAATCTACAGGGTTGGACCTCCTTTCTTATCATTAAAAGGTAAATATGCTGCTTCCTTCATTTCAGCCCCCCCAACCCCCAACCCCTCAAGCAAGCTTGGGGGCACGTGGGGGAACTGGAGGTTTTTTCGGGGAGGCAAATGTAGGTGCTTTTTAAAAAATCTAGGGGAATTTCCCTAAATGTAGAGAAATTTCCCTAAATCTATGGTAATTTCCCTGGAAAAACCTAACCTAACCTATTGTAAACAGTCCACAAGAGGAAGAGGAAGAAGACTGAGGTAAACTACTCTGGGGACTTAGAATTTCGCCACGGTGTGCTGACTTTCAAAGTGTAATTATGAGCTTTGTGGAGTCAACTGCCAACTTTGCTTGATACAACCATCAACTAGGGTACGTATGTAAACTATTCATAATCCCAGAATTAAACAGATCGGTAAGAAGCAGCTATTCAGCATATATATTTACCCATTAAAAAACAATACAGAGTGATAGAGTACTTACTAAAGAACATGTCTGTGATGTTTTTAATGTCAGGACAACTTCCAAAAGGATATGGTAATCAAATAAATATTACAACTTACTAAAGAACATGTCTGTGATGTTTTTAATGTCAGGACAACTTCCATAAGGATATGGTAATTAAATAAATATTACAGTGTTATTTCATATCATGTTAGGTTAGGTTGTCAGATTTAGTTTAGTTTCTCCTTCACTTTTCCTAATTTTAGGAAATTTTCCCAAAAGTGTCATATTCGTGTCTTTTGAATATTTTTTCTGATTGCCCTCCTCTCCATAAAACCCCCAACCACCCACAGTCCCCCCCAGCTAACTGGAGATAGGTGGTGGGGGGATGACGGAGAAAAGGGGAGGTCCAACCGTGTAGTTTTACCATGTAATCTAACTTAATTTCTTCCGGCGAGGTGTTAATTTTCAAAAGTATCGGTACGAATAGCTGACCACAAAAAGAAAAAAAAATGTAAACATGGACTACAAGAAGTATACACACACAAAACGTAATCGTGCCATGGATTACTGACAAGGACTAAGAGTAAACTTTAACATCACCATAAATTCTAAACTAACGCTACCACAATCACCAATTTTATCTTACCTGGCATGCCGCACGTCTCACTCTAAGGCATCGCTCATTTTGCTTAGTGTCGTCTCACTACAACGATCCTTTGAGCCTTGGAGGAGACCTATGGAGGTATGGCAAGAATGGCAGCCGTCCTGTCTTGTTTAGGATGACGCAGGTGAGAGGAATGACGGAGAGCAACACCTACTGCGATTTGTTATGTTGGCTTGTCACAGGTGATGACGCTTGGTGATGAGGTGGCAGGCGGGAGTGGGATTGTGGGCACTGTAACACTAAATGGTCTGTGGTCTGAGGGACAGAAAAGTACCATGGGTAGGTCAGTGTAGGTCAGCAGAAGAGCTTGATGAGGTGCTGCTGGTGCTGAGGCCAGGAGGTGGTGAGGGGAACATGATCCAAGGTTCCCATTTCTGTGCCGAAATTTTCGTACACATCCGTAAAAAATTATCGGTTTCTTTTGTGGTTGATTATCGCACACCCTATTGGCTAGGAAGATAAGACACCAACATTTATCTGGCCACTTTTTTAAATTCTGCAGAATATCACAAAATTGAATAATAGACATTATTTTTGTTCACGCCTTGCCTTTTTCCTTGTTTTTAGGTATGACGGCACTGCGTTTCTGCCATTCTCTTTGCTGTTAAAAGTCAGGTAGAACAACAATACCCGTAACTCCGTAACTTGACGCCCTTTTGTGTGAACTCCCGATAAAGCCTAAGCAGGCCTCCCCCCCCCCTCACTCCCTTCCTTCTCCTGCCACTCATCACGCATCTTAGAATCCTTGCATCAAACTCTTGTTTCCACGGGTTTTGCTCTCCATCAAATGCTCTCATTTTTTTCTTGTGTAAGAGAGGGAATGTGGTTAAGGGTAAGATAAAGAGTAAAACAAAAGAGGCTCTTTAGTTGCCAGTCCCTTCATACCAAGGATCCTTGCTTCACACACACCTAGACTATTTAAAACACCTGATATTGACACAAAACACTTAAACAACTAACATCTAAACATGCCCTCAAAGACACTCAAAACTTACTAAAAACATCCAATATAATATCAAAACCATTCCCACACACATCCACACGACACATTCAAACCACTCAAAACACTTGATATTGACTCTAAACACACTTGGAATATTCAACATGGCCACAAAGACACTCAAAACTCACTAGAAACATCCAGTATTTACCCAAACCATCCCCACACACACATAAGTTTGCTCATGACCAGAGTAGAAGGCCCATTGACTGGGGTGGTAGGGTTGGGGGGTAACTAGTGGCCAGAATGACTTGAAAGCCGTTCATGAGTCACAATAGAGAGAAGTGTTCACGGCGGAGAAGTCGGCCGACAGGCGGGAAGGCGGCGTCGGCCGCCACGTGTGTTTGTGTGTGTGTGTGTGTATATATATATATATATATATATATATATATATATATATATATATATATATATATATATATAGAGAGAGAGAGAGAGAGAGAGAGAGAGAGAGAGAGAGAGAGAGAGAGCTTATTTTCATTCATATTCTCCTAATGTAATAGTATGACTGGCTTACTTTAATTATAGAAAAAGCGATGAAAGGTTGGAAATGCCCAACACTCTTGCCACCACCCATTCATGCCAGTTTGTTAATAGTTGCAGTCTTGTGTGAAGACAGATAAGCAGGTAATTTGATAAGTTGATAGATACATAAGTGGACTAGGCCCGTTGCCAGGATTATATTTTGAGGGGGCCAATTCCATTAAAAAGCAGCTTAATATTGACGGTCCAAAAAATCTTGAAGCCGGGGAGAGGGGGTGGGTTGTTTTGTAATCATAAACAATAAAAATAATGAACATTGAAGTTTTCTTCCTAGGTGAAGCTATAGTTTTACATGTCAATAATTTTGGCTGTGTGACTCATGCAGCCACCTCCAACATGCCAATGTTGTACTTACTTTTACATTAGGGATGTTGTCTAACCGCATCCCCAGGCCCAAAGATCCTAGTCTTTGCCCAGGTTCAATGTACAGTAGTAGTGGGTATGAACTTCCAAGGTTGCATCTCTGGTAGCAGTACATAAACCCACAGGCATGGGCATCTGCAGATAAAAGCTCACTGCAGTTGCTCTTCTTTTAGATGATGATGAGAATAAAGTTAAAGCTGAGAAGAAGAGGTTATAGGTAAAAATAATTACCTATTTCCTATTATATTGTGATTCCTTCCCACATGTACAAGTATACCACACACTATGCCAAATAACACAGCTATTTATTGCAATTATGTTTATTGTTCATATAAATATGAATGTTGTAAAAGGCTATATATAAACTTAAAAGAAACTCAAATATGATGCAGATATCTGTGAGAGAATTTCAGTGTGCAGGAACTTTCATCTTGTTTAGATATGGGTGATGAATGCCTCAGCCTTACAGTAAATTAATCAAACAATTTCACATGATCTATGAAGTGGTTTTATAAACTTCATAAGTCCACTGGGAAATGTTTGGCTTACTCTTTTTCTCTATGTATATCTTTTATGTGCATGATTAAAAGCTGAAAATTATGAAAATGCTTGTACACATAAGTCTTTCACTTCTACATAATAAGTTGCAATTAATAATTTTAATATGAACTTGATACAAACCAAAATAGTAATATCACAGTAAAGTAAATGTTTTAACTTGAGGAAAAAATTACTGAAAACAGCTGAGGAGCTAACCAGAGAACACTGTATTATCAATCAATCATGGGGGTCATATGCCATGGGGTGTGTCGCCATGCCTACCCAATGGCTCCACTCCTGGTGGTCATGCTTCATGAGTCTCCATGTAGGCTCCCTTCCCATACTGAGTAACTCCCAGCAAGAGACATTGACTTGTCACAGCCATGAGTTCTGTAGGCATCCCCTTGGCTTTCTCCATGCTGGGTAATTTCTTTTGGAGACAACCTGATAAGCAGGATCAGCTTCTGGGTAACATGACACATGCCCATATAGCCAAAGTTGGCATTGACGGACTTTACTGACAATCGGTCTCATATCATGCTCATGAAACAATCACTGATTTTACACAAAGTCAGAAATAGGGCAAGGGGTCCTCCTGCCCTCTCAGGACACAGGGATCCTGCAGGCTTTCCCTTGCATTCTTCATATAGGTAGACAGGCCTCTCTGGTGCCTTTGGTACGTAAGGGGTCTGCATGGTCAGACCCCCCAGCAAAACTGGATTGGGATCATGGCTCGAGGCTTGCCAATGCTAATAGCCTTGACCCCAACCTCTACCTCTAACACTGGTGGCAGCTGAGGTTTTTACAGGGAGGGGTTGCTTGAGGGAAACACCTTGCCTGCCCCCCCAAAAGAGAGAAAGGGAGGCAAAGACAGCAGAAACAGAAGGGGATTGAGCTATGGGAGGTAGAAGGCACTCATTCCTCACTTGGAAGGAATACAATCCAATATATATATTACATTGACAAATATATCAGAAAGCATTAATTTTTCATATGGAGATGATAAAAGCAGTGCCCACAATATAAATGTCACACATTGTATATCCATACATAAAACCATGTACTAGATCAATATATTTCTCTTGAAAACTTCATTACATGTATCAGTCACCTTTTTTCATGAGAACATGCAGAAGTAACATGATAAACATGGACAAACAAAACATAGACATGGATAAAAATAACTGAAGCAAAAGATCAGTTAAAATTTCAATACTATTGCAGAAAAGGGACACATTTCATAACTTGAATGCTTCACACACTTTTGAGTAAGATGGGAAGCACACAGGTAGGCCAAGCCTCAAAAGGTCAAACACTTGTTAATAAAGTAAAAATAAATATATTTTGCAAATATCATTGGCATTATGGAAGATTGTTTTAAAAGGAAGTATGTAATCAAATAACAATGTGTGTTACAAATTGCTTTTGTCCAATATTCTGTGGACAATTCTGTTTGAAGATGTTTAGATTTAATATCCTGGAAAGATTTATACAATACATAAATGTGACATTAAAAATACATGTATATATGCATTGTATTTCACTAACCATTAACAGCCAGTAGAAGTGTAAAAGTACAGCAGTATTCTTTAAAAGTACACCCACATTTTAATATTCCCAAAAGCATACTCAGTAGTCTGTAGCATGAAATGGTGACCATAAAATAATGAAAGGTACCAGGAATCAGTTCCACTATATGATGTAGTGGGACAAAACAGATGGATGGTATCATCTTTGTATTCTAAGAAACTAATAATATCATAAAATACAAGTAATTATATGAACACATCATATAAGGAACTATAATTTATACAATATACATCTAATGGTGTGTGTATATATGTATATAACACTACATTTAACAGCACAATATATGCTGTAGATGCAAGATGAATCTTTGCTTGTTATCTCTTGTTTCATTCACTCATGCTCCATAAAGGTTACTTTTGTTATCATTATCATACTTTCTTATCATCTTATTTAATTAGAGAATTTTTTTTAATGATTTCCTGTATTTCAATGTTATTTATAAATATTATTTTAATAAGAGTGAAAAGGTATTCTATTATGGTTTTCTAATCAACATTACACTTTGTGTCAATAACAATCTATAACTGTGTGTGTGTGTGTGTGTGTGTGTGTGTGTGTGTGTGTGTGTGTGTGTGTGTGTGTGTGTTTACCTAGTTGTAGTTTTACAGGACCTGTTTATGTGTGTTTCAAGTGTATCACAACTTACATTCATTTGTGTTATGTTGTAATCAGAAAGTCACAAATCAGTATGAATTATTCACTTAATGTATTTCTCAATATTTTTCTTGTATTCATAAATCAAGACAGAGTACTCACTTCATTGTGCAATTTTATAATCTTATTCTTCATGTGTTCAGAAATTGTACTTTGCTTACATGTCAATTGGAAGAGAATCATGTAAAACAAAAAAGACACAAAATTCTTCTCTGTACTACCTCATAAGACTTGGCTTGGTACAAGAGCTTGCAAAACATTAATAGATATATCAGTACTAATCACCAGACACTCAGCTGCCACTGTGGTTGCCAGACTGTCAAGGTTGACCATAGCTATCACTATGGCTCAGTTGATGATGCCATGTACCCTATGTCTCTTGTTAACTGTCAAAATGCCAATCAGATGTACAAAAACAAACATCTTCAATCAATTTATAAAAATGTTGCTTCAGTCTTGGCACCAGTCAAAGTGAACATCACTTTGTTGAGGGGGAAATTATTCCTCATTAATTATGACAACCTAAGCAACCTTTCTACATGAATACAAGTATAGTTCTTTTTCCACACAAATGTTTGGCAAGTTACCTAATGATTTTTTTGTAGACAACATACACATGTACTTGGCACCGGCACAGGTTTGCTGCAACAAGTTAGTGCTAATGAGGAAATGAGACACAAGTACAAATGACTAGGTAGTCTTTTTGAAGAAATGCATGAATTAAGGAAAAATAATAAAACAAAAAATATAATAAATAAATGAATGCTGAAGTCAATTACCTAACTAATTTACAAATAAGCACATATAAAATTTGCTTGTGCAAAAATATGATATAGCTATGTATTCTTATATACATACATATTTAGTTACCATACAGCTCTATCTATATATACATTGAGTTATATAATTTACTAGCTTCTTATAGTATATACACTGATGATATTTATGATATAGTAAAATTTGATATACATCTAAGCCTTGCTGTCTCTTGACTAGTGATGTGCTGAAGTGGTGGTGGCAGCTTTGACCACCACACCACACCCCACCACACCAAACTTTGGGCTCATTAACAATACATCCATTTAGCCGATGCTGAGATGTATAAAAGTGTGATTCTGCATTCCATTAAAAGCGTAAAAAAAGGTTATTGTAATACCAATCAACATTTCTCAAGCTCAATCTAGTTTTCCACATCAAGAATGTCAAAAGTTTACTCATAAATTGATATCAATAAGAGCTAGTAATATTGTCTCAGTAAAAGTAAGTAGCCTATATGAAATAGAGACTGAGTCAATGTAATCATTAAATCACAGAATACAATCATGTTACTTTGTAATATGTTCCTGATACTTGAAAAAAAAAAAAAAAAGTACAGTTTTTTAAGCCTGTTAAAATATACCTCATAAACAGATAGCCTCTGGCACAGAATATTATATATATCAACATGTAAATGAAGCCAATATACATTTTGCACAACTATAATAGCAATCTGCAAAAAGTACAGTTTTATTTTATCTGAAAGTTGTCTAAGGTGAGCAATGTGTAGTCTATGGTGGTTTTTTAGATCAAGAAAAATATAAACATGGTAAGTATTGATTAATGTAGATCTAGATTGAAACATCTTAAGAGTGTATTCAGGTTAGATGGACTAACAATGAGAGAGGTGAGTGAATTCAATACAAGTCCAATCTTGAGATACTTGAAAATATTGCAGGAAATTGTCAAGAAAAATTGCAATTCCCTAAAACAACTTAAAAGAAAGGACAGTAAACATGAAAATATAAATATTAATTAAAATCTTTTTTAAATCATATAATAAGGTACCAATATCAAGACAGACATAGACTAAGAATAAGAATATGAGATCTTGAATTCAAATAGAAATTATCTGAGAGAGAGAGAGAGAGAGAGAGAGAGAGAGAGAGAGAGAGAGAGAGAGAGAGAGAGAGAGAGAGAGAGAGAGAGAGAGAGAGAGAGCTCCACAATCACATGACCATACATTCTTTCAACATTTGTAAATTTATATAATATATCACATCTAACACTGAAATGATGCAACAATAGAGACTTACAGACTTTTATAAGATTTAGGGGACATATATTGAAAACTCCAGTTCTTCATTAAAAGACTCATATTACAGATTTAAGACTTAGGTAAAAACTTGTCACGAATATACTTGGATGTCACATATAAATTCTTAAGTAAAAAATCCTCCTCGATTACACCAGGATGTAGCCTCAAAGACTATTCAAAGTCACACTCATGACAATTTGTTTAACCACAGATAGTCCTTCATGTCATTTCTAGGCACTAGTTAATTCCACCAATTGATAACTGCGTTACTGTACAATAAAAGTCCATTTTTTTTCAACTCCAGCTGATACCAGTTTTCAAACTCAAAAGTGTTTATTTTATAAGATTTCTACCTAAGAGGTTAAGTAGTTAGTCCTCCAGCTTCATACATCTTCTCTTACATGTACCTTGTATGTTGAGAGTGTATAAAGAATAAGTTGATAATTTTAATGTTCCTGTAAAATATCATATTTAACAATCTTCTATCAATTGAGCATATAAATGTCCTGCTTGCAATCCATTTCTTGAAATGAATCTGTCACAAGATGTATGAATATGTAAATAAAAGTTGTATGAATACAGAAAAGATATGCATATACTATTCAAAATCAGAAAAATCCAAACTCACAACACTTCTTGTCCCAAGCTAAACAGATAAAGAGATTCTGAAACTCTGTTTTTAACATTAGGATTTAATTATAGTTGCTATAATGGTTCTTTCAGACTCAGCAGACTTAAAAATTATCATTCATACAGTTTTGCAAGACCTATTAGATGCCTACATAATATACACTGTTTCCAGTATCAGAATTTTAGTAGCTCCTTTTGCTTCCTCTAAAAGTGTGACTTTAATATCTGACATTCAGTATGGCAGTGATGGTTGCTTCTTCTGAGTGTCACAAAAACAACTTTTATGGTAAATATAGTGTCAACAATAATATATATATATATATATATATATATATATATATATATATATATATATATATATATATATATATATATATATATATATATATATATATATATATATATATATATATATATATATATATATATATAGACACACACACACACACACACACACACAGAAACACTGTAAGTTGTATGAAAGTTGAAAGCCATAGAGATCAAGATTTCATAGAACATACACAGAATAAAAGAAATATGGTAATGAGCAGTGAAAATCCATTCTGTGATCAAAGTTTTTCTAATAAATAATAATACATAATTCAAGGCCATCATTAAGTCAAGCAGACACTATCTTACATAAAAACATAAGAACATAAGAAAATGAAGGAAGCTGCAAGAGGCCATAAGACCTATTTGTGGTGGTCTCTGTGTGTACACCTCTGCCTATTTCCACCTATCATCCTCATCCATAAACTTATCTTTGCTTGTGAAAAAACTTCACCTACATTTTGCTAATGAAATCACTTGATCCACACTCTGCTTTGTTTATCATATATACATAAATATAATTGTTCAGGATGTTCTCATAAATCAACCTAAGAACTTATCAGACAGAAAAAGGACAGTCATATATCCATCTCAAAAAATATTTTACTATTATTCTTCTAGGCACAATCTGTTGGCAAAATCTCATGTTATAAAAGAGTAAGGAGTGTGTGGTGATTGACTTTTCAACCTTTATACACCTGCTTTGCTACATTGCTAACCCACTGTGACTTAAACATTTCCTAACCTACCTCATTAATAAATAGGTATCTTGAGCCTTCTCTCTGAAGTTTCTAAATCATAAATGGCTGGGTTCCAGTAGGTTTAAAACATTTTTTTCTTGACAGCTGTGTATCTCTCCATGTACTGTAATAAAAAATGACAGTAAATATAAAAAATGAATAAAAAGTAAAGGATAACACAAAAGGATCTGAAAGGTAAAATTAAATTCACAAAGATGGAGGACAAAAAGATTGGCTAATTGGTGGGAGGAAGCAGGAAAGTAGTCTGTCTCTCTCACTGCTAGAGGAAGGAAAACAATACAGGAGAAAAGGAAAGAATTATACTTATCTTTTAAAGTGAATAAGGAGAGGAGCCTACCTATATCATGATGCATAAAGGAAGAAAAAAGAAAGCATGAAAAATAAGAAAATAAGCATGTAGTCCTTGTAATGATTAAAGGAAGACAACAAGATCAGAAGATAAAATGAAAGACCAGTCTCACAGGAGAAAACATTAAGAAAGGCATTCTTACCTTAGAGTATCCAGGAACTTCCTCAAACTCCTTCATCTTAAACAAGTTTCCATCAATACAAAGAAGGGAGACCTGGGACTCCAGCAACAGTTCCTCAGGAATGCTGCCAATGGAGAGACAGTTTTCCTCAAGACGGAGTGTTTTGAGGCGAGGACAGCTGGCCATGGAAGGTGATATTGCTGATATCTGCAATGTACATTGGAGTAAATCCCTCTAACCTGGCCTTCCTGTGGCTTGGTGAATTTTACTACAAACTTTAATGGAGACCATAAAAGGGAAACCAAATAGTTTACATCCAGACACTGAACCCAAATAACTTTGATTCTGTATCAATAAACAAAAATAACAGAATCAGCACTAACTGCATTACATTATACAATATGAATTATTCAACATTTGTTCCCTGGAATTCCCACAAATAGGGTAATCACAACATAAGTTTTGTTCATTCATATCCATATTTAACCTTATATATTATCATACAATGCAACCCTCTCAATTTTGCATTTCTCCTGTCTTTTCAAGTATTTAATCGTGTTGTTCTTTCATTTTACAAGTCTTCCGCTCATATCCACAGCATATACTCCACCTAAGTTTCTTATCCCTCTCATGTTGCAAGTGAATTATGTGAGGATGTTACATCCATCACAGGGAAACACTTGAATCCAGGAGACCAATAACTATAAAACAGGACAGGAAATATTGCCAAGTTATTGGGGAGAAGCTGTTGGCAAAGAAACAAATTTCTGTCTTGAGCTGCACTGCCAACAGTCTCTCTATCCCTATTACTGTAACCATGAGGATATTTTCTGGTCTGCCGTATGGTTATGGCAAATATTGATATCAACTTGTCACAATGTGTATCAAAACTCTTAAAGACTATACATTACACTGACCTGGTTCATGTTAAGATTGACTTCAACAGCCTGCAAGGTCTCTATTCCATCAGGGACACTGATGATCTGGTTGCCACTCAAATCAACAACATCCAACTGTGCCAGACCACACAGCATGGTGGGGAACTCTGTTATCTTATTGTCACTTTAGAAAAAGAAGTGATATCAGTTATAGTTTTAGACATGGTGTAAGAGTTTAATGAAAGGTTAGGCCATGATGAAGTAATTCAAGCCATAAGCTATATGCATTACCATACAATGAAGTTTTAAGCTATAAAGCTTTGTTAACTTTTAAATATATTTGATCTTTCTTGTCTAAATAATCTATTACACTTAAAAATTATAATAAGCTTGCATAAAATGACTGGCATGATCAATTCATTCTACAATTCACAGTTAATATGAAAATGTAAAATTACATACTTAGAATTACACACACACACACACACACACACACACACACACACACACACACATACAGATACACACACCTTAGTATGACAGACTTGAGGTGCTTGAGTTGTGACATAGATACAGGAAGTGAGATGAGCAGGTTAGACACAACAGATATTGATTCTAGTTTGACGAGTCTTCCTATTTCATCTGGAAGGGTTTCTGAAAACATATAAAATGTATCCAGTATTTAGAATACATATATTTGATCAGATTTACATACTACATCAAAAGGTGTCTAGTCTTAAAAGTATGACAATCAACAAAACACGAAGAAAGTTGCAGTGGGAAAGTAGTTGCTACCATAATTAGCACCATTTTCCCTTCCATCAGATACTTTCCTCCTCAGCCACTAAACATGAGTTATTCTGAACTTCTATGTAAGTAGCAACTCATCCATAGATTCTGCATTGCTTTACCACACCATGCAACTGTCACTCAGTGCTTGATAAAGTGTAATGGTTGCAAGTGACAGGTGTTGTCTGAGCACCAGATTTCATAAATTCAGTGTACCTTTCTGAAGCAAGTGTTCTCAGTGTTTGGTCACAAGCAAGCAGATCAGCCTTATTTACTTATAAAATGCTGGTTATGGAGCAAATAGAGGTTGCATAAAAGAAACAGATGCATCACAAAAAACTCCCTCTTGTTGGCTGAAAGAAATCTCTGAGTCCAGCAAAAAATATTGCACTTCTTTTGGGTATTTCCAATCAAAACCCAGTGAGTTATAAAATCACCATCTCACCAATATCCTTTCTTGTAAAGCTTGGAAAAAAAAGATGATAATAAAAAATAATGTGCCAGTGAAAATGGTTTCTTGACAAATCCTAAAGGACAAAAGTTTCCCTTCCCCCCATGCTGCATGGAAGCTTTACTTAACACAAAGAAAATCACATTGCTTTTTGCCAAAAAAAATATTACTTTGTCACTTACAAAATTCTTCCTATACTTTGATCTGATGAAAGTATAGTCACTGTGACAGGTCCACAAGGGAACACATTTCTTGCCCAAAGAGTACTGATGGCCATGGCACAACGTTTGTGGCACCACATGTGAGGCATCTTGAGAAACGGAAGGTGTGTGGATGTTTTTCTAATTTCAGTGTTAAAAATTAATCATAATTGAAGGAGTTGTTCTGAATGGAGAAAAATAGCTATCTTGATTTGTTGTTTGACAATTGCAGTGTTGAGACATTCGTACAAGACAAAGTAATAAAGTAACATAAGGAAGACATATACTGCTACTGAAGCAATTTTCTATATAAAAGCATTTTAAGTTGATTATTTTTGCATACATCTGAGTATTAAAGGCTCTTACCAATTCTATTTGCATTTAAGTTCAGGTGCTTGAGGGTGGAGAGGTCACACACAGAAGAAGGGAGTTCTCTCAGCCTATTGGTGGAGAGATCAAGGGTCCGCAGCACCTTGTTTAAGGCAGACAGGTCTGGAAGCTGTGTTGTCAGGTTAGCAAGGTCAAAAGCAGAACAGAGACCAACCCATAGAATTGCAGTATACCAAAATTTAATACAAGCTAATCTCTGTTTATGAACAATCATTTTATTTAGTTCTAGATTAAATCATAGTTTTTTTTTTTTTCAATTTGCAAATACATTTCAATTTCACAAATAAAATCTCAAATTCATTTATAATATCAAAAAATCAGCCGAGTTAACATAAACAATCTATTCATTGACTATTTGTGATTTACATTTTTCTTATATACAAGCACTTGAGAAAAGTGTACAGTTCAGTAACTCATCCATAAATTGAGATTCACCTGCAGTGCTCAATATTGGTTATCGCAAGATTCACCTTTCTCTAGTGATAGTTTAACAAGAATCCTTTATCACCCAGTTAATAATTTCTAAGGCCTTTGTGAATAATCTCATGAGAATAAAGCATTACTTGTTACAGGTTATGGCAGGGTAGAATAATAAAAGCTTCACATCAGAGGAATGTAATGTAGGAGTCACTAGAAAAGTAAAATCAAATGACATTTAAGCCATACTGTGAGGTATGATAAATTGATGGTATACAGAATAATAATAATATTATTATAGGAAATTCACTATACTTGTAATTCAATTATTGCACCATAAATTGAATATGAAGAATCCATAAATGCAATAAGGTTAATATTAATTACCCTAGGAAACAGTAATATCAACTGATTTGTGTCTTCCTTCCTTTATATAACTATTAGTAATTCATGATGGCACAAAATAGGGAATTCTTTAAAACTAAAGTACTGCTCCAGCATTTTTTTTACCAACCTAACCTAACTTAAATTGTGTGGTATACTACAAGCAGGCTGTGTGTACAGGGAATAGTAGTGAATGTATTAGTTTTGGAATCAGATTCAAAGTACCACCTTGATATTTATTCCTTTACTGTGGGTTTTGCAACAAAATGAATTCCTATGATTTCCTTAACCAAAAACTTTATGACTATTATCCCCTTACCATGTAAAGTGAACTATCAATGTACTTCCCAGCTTACATCTCATTCGGCAATATTCTGGCATTTGAATAGTTTGGATTGGCTGGTGCATTGGTTAGTGAGACCTTTTAGTTCTTTACTTGATGATTTACTTTAGCATGGTTCCTAGGGAAAGGTAATCCAGGTAGGAATAAGTTGTGTACATTCTGTTATGCTATAATACAACCTGTAACAGTAATCTATAACTTTCCCCACAAATAATCAACAGGATTTACACTGATTTATTTAGTTTCTGAAATTATCGGCTGAGTTTGGTACATTACATTAGCTTACTGTGAGTTTGCATAGATCAGGAATCTAAATTTTGAGAGACTTTTTTTGGTCCTCATGTTTTAAAAATCCAGGATTCCCAACAAGTGGTCCCTTATAGATAATGACAGAAGGAAAAAGGAGAATGGGCAGTGTGCCACTAAAGTACAGCTCCAGTAGAGCTAACAACATTATTCACCTCAGTCAGTTTTCTGTCAGACAAGACCAGTGCACCAGTCTTTGCGGCTGTTTCCATATGGGCTCTCACACCCTTAGATGGTTGCTGACCCATGATGACGTGCTGGATGACCTCTTCTTCTTGTGATCTCTTCCACTTTATATCACTTGTAGGTCCTCCTTCCCTTCAGTGTTATTTTCAGGTCCTTCTACTATTTGCAGGAGAGCAAAGAACAAAACTTTGAGAACATTTACATACACTGTTTCCTCCACACTTTTACCAGAAACTCTTTCATTGCTCTTACTATCATCTCTCTCTCTCTCTCTCTCTCCCTTTGATAGAGGCCAAGAGCCATGAGGACTACAACATCTTCCTGTTCTAACCTCCTATTCCATTCATCTTCTATGATGGTTGTTATGGAGGTTATCAACCTGCCACTCTCTTCATATCTAGCACACACAACCAGTTTTCCTCTCCCCTCTACAACTGCCACAACCCTGATCCCTGGCTTTTACCTGCAGCATCCCTGTTCTTGCCTTCACTAATAGATTGCTACCTCAGTCTCCATGTGCCAATAGTGCCTCTGGTCTCTCCTTCCATTTGTACCACTCTAATGTGGAGTTTGTTTCCATCCATCATCTGCCATCTAACTAAACCACCTTCTATCCTTTTCTTCACCTCTCTGTTTCCTATTCTCCCCCAGTCCTCAAGTTTTTTTCTCCATTTCCCCTCTCCATGAAGACGTATTGGAATTTTCCCTCAATATGTGTTTCACCACCTATCCTCATCAAGTCCTACCTTTTTCAGAAAACTCAACTTCCCCTTAATTACCCTCTCTCTGAAGGTGCTCCAGGCCTGCTTCCTTCTAACAGCTTCTCCTGCTGTGCTGCGTGGAACACCTAACCCCCCCCTACCTATTATACTCTGTGTCTTCTCTAATCTTGCTAAATCTCCCTCCCGGTAGTAGGTAATTTCAGACCCATATGCACATTATAGTACCACCATTCCCTTCCATAGACCTCTACCTACCTCATACTTGTTAACTGTCCTACTCCCTGCATTCATGTTCATACCTGTCATCTTCCTAGCTTTTCCTTCATTTATTTTTATGTGTTTTTTACCTCCAATTCCTTCTTTGCTCAACTACACGCCCAGGAAAGTGTACAAATCCAACACCTCCAATACACTGTCCCCTAATATCCACTGTCCCTGTGCCTCACTGTTGAACTACATCTCCTTGCACTTCCTTCTCTGTATCGAACACCTTACTCTTGTCTATATGTGCTGGCTAGCTGTAACAACTCCTCCATGTCCTGCTTCCTCTCTGTCATTAGCACTATGTCGTCGGCATAGGCTAGACATCCTAGTCTTTAACCCTCAACTTCCACACCCTTCCCTGACACCCTGATCCTTGCTAGTAACTCCTCTATAAGGTTGGTGACATCACACATCCCTGACGTACCCCAATATTATTTCTCATCCAACCAGTATTAATGCCTCCCATCGTGAACTTCACCTCATTATCTTCATACATCTTCCTAATTACCAGTACTACCCTTCTGTCCACTCCTCTGCGCGCAAATAAAGTTAACAGTTCCCTCCTGTCTACCGTACCGTCAGTCTTTTCTGTATCTAAGAACATTAAGTGCAACTCCTTCCCTAGCTTATTATTTACTTTTTTTCAGTAACCTCCTTCATAACTAGAACATTCTCCATACCACTTTTACCCTGTCTAAAACCACTCTGTTCTTCTAGCACCTTATTCTCCTCTATCCAAGTCTACAATTTATCATTAATCATCCATCCAAAAACCTTGGTTAATACATTTATCACCGCTATGGGTCTGTAATTACCTATGTCTTCCCTTGGCTCCTGCACCAATCCTGAGACACCTCCCTTATTTCTAGTATTCTCCAGAACAACCCAGTTAGTGCCTGTCTTAGTTAGTGCTCCCCCACCATACTTAGCTGGCGTGTGGTGTGGTGGTGTCCTCCTTCAGTCAGCTGACCGTCAAAACAAAACACACCCACAGGTAAACAAACAGTGACGTGACGCTGCCTCGCTCCTCGCGCTACCAACAGCAGGAATGTAGGACGCAACTAACGCTCAAGATTTACAGATCAATTTTACGATAATGTTGTTAGCAATAGTTTTTATGGTAAGATGTTTCATCCTTTATTTGCTAATAGCCATACGACACTTGTATTTGGCCAACTAACCGTTGACAATTTCACAGTGCGTTATTCTACAAAAAAAATAAAATAAAATAAATAAATAAAAAATAATAATATTATATCCATGCAGTGACATCAGTAACTACAACTCGGGGAAATTTAATCAGTGCCCAATGGGGAATGGATAGTTTTGTCGTGAAATGAAGTAAATAGAGAGTATATCAAGATGATATAAAACTGAGGATATGATTAAATATAAAACACTTCCTTTGTTATACTTTTCCAATATTCATCAATAAACCTATCAATCAGTCATAGCAGAAATGAATCATAGTAGAGGAAAACATTAATCGCGGATGATAAATTAGGGCTGAATGTCATACATCCTACAATGTGTCTAAAAAATGGAGAAACGATAGTGGTTCAAGATAGGGGGTTGACCAGAATAGGCAGGTATCGCGTGGTGATTGAAACCAACTTGCCGGACAGACATACTAACCATTACATCAAAGTCGCCTCTGCTCAAACTCGCATTCACCTTGATTTGGTCTTAAACACCCTGTGAAACTTTCAGGCCTTCGGAATGAACCACCAAGATAGTATCAAATCTAACAGTGGATTCTACCAAATATTCCCCCATTTTCCATTATTACTATAGAAACTAGCTATATGAGTTCAGGTAAACTTGTGCCAATAATCATACCTTATGCAAATAAACATTGGTACTCTTTCATTGCCATTGTATGCATTCACCTATTATAAAACCCTGATTCCCGCACTTCGGGACGTAGAAAAAAACGCTCGAATATGGGAATAGAAAAACTAATTTCTGAACAACATTTATTTACATGAAAAGAGTGCGGGGCCATGGCAGTGGCGGCACACCTGCCAGTCCTCCCCCTGGTCCTGGCAGGCGTGCGGCTCCAAGGCAAGTTGATTGGCGAACCGAGAAAGGTGGACTTGAGACATAGTGAGGACAAACAGTGGTGGTGTGGTCAGATAGTAACTATGGCATTCCTGAAACAGTGACATTTGCAACAGTGTGTGTGTGTGTGTGTGTGTGGGCGCTTCAGTTTGTCGAGTTTAGAATGATAGACAATATTCTTATGGATAGACACGTGAAGTCATCTATACATCCAAATAAAAGAGAATGTTTGTTTGACTTCTGAATGCCATGTTCCTTTGTCACACTGCTGGTCTATGATATTGCTACTGTGTGGTCTAGTATAATGATTGGCTTTGGGGTTCATTTGAGATCGTCTTAGGTTGGGTTGATGTATCAATTTGGCAGCGCAATAGACGGCATGAAGAAAGTGTGCTTGATCATGATCGGATTTCCACACACACACACACACACACACACACACACACACACACACACACACACACACACACACACACAATACAATTAGGTAAGAACAATTAGGTAAGAACACACACACACACACACACACACACACACACACACACACACACACACACACACACACACACACACACACACACACACACAGATTCATGCTATGACAATAATAATGATGTTTTTTTTATAAAGTGCATGAATAGAAGGTGATCCTGATGGTCCATAAATCTGTACGATATAACCATGGGTACGTAGGTGGCGTTCTCAAGGTGAGTGGATCCTAGAGAATGATAACGGATATAATATGTCGGTGGTAACTCACAGTGCAGTGCAGTCGTAGGGTGGGTGAGACAACATTGCATCGGGGTGGGTGTCCTCTGTTCCCCGTCAACGATAATGGCAATGTTTCTCTCATGAAACGAACATTTGGAAAATCTAAATGTAATCAGTGAACGGACGCCTTCTGGGCAAAATACACCATACTTTCCGTTCATAGTTCGTGCTAATAGTAATCATGATAACACAAAAAGGTTTATTACTAATAACTGATGGTCGCTAGTTTTGGATTCATAGGTTGTGATATCAATATGACGGCGATGATTTGGCCACAACCCACATACTCCCCCGCTGTCCTTCCACGCAAGTGCATGACTACACGTGTACATGGCCAAGTGTCACAGCGTCTTCTTCACCTGTCACACCACCACATGATCCTGCTCACGGTCACTCTTGGCACTCACATTAATTTTGTGTTTGTAAGTTTGCTTTCGAAAAATAATTATTATTAGGGATTTCCGAGTCTTCGTCAGCGAGGTGAGTGTCCATGAGGGTCGGGGAGCACTGCCGTGGGGCGGAAGAGGAGACTTCATTTGGACACTGAGTGAGGCAGCCTAGAGGAGGAGGTGGGCCGTGGTGGTGTTCACCATTGGTTTTCTTGTAAGGGTCCCTTGTGACGTTGGAGGCGACAGCTGTCAACATCAGCAAAATATAAGTACTTGCATGTAAATAATGTGAGCTTTACTCCGAGCCATTTATAATTCAGTCTCTACATTACTCACATGACGCAGTTTTGTCACATCGAGGGTGGAACTCACGGATGAAGACCTAGAATACCTTACAGTGCATTACCTGAAGTCTTCACGGCCAGCACAGTCCTGCCTGAGGCGCTCCGCCCGCTGCTGCTTCTTACTACCCTCCACTTCGCTGAACTTCGACAAACTTGATAGTTTTTTAAGCTGCCGCGTGATGGCTGAGAAGAGATGGGGTGGGGAGCAAAACTGTACATTTCGATAGGGAACCTACAGTCTTACAAAAATCATAGAACTTATGGGCTCAAAAGAGAATGCATGAACTAATTTTTGTTATGATGTGATTAGATAAGATGGTCATGGAGAAAATAAACCTTAAAGAATCTGACATTTGAACATAAAGTAGCTCTAGCCAGATAAAATAACAACAACAAAAAAAATGCAAAAAAATCACTGATGCGATTCCCAAAAGAGAATTGTCAAAAAAAATATCCAAATCACAAAAAAGTTTCTTAAAATGTCTCTCTTGAAAGAATCACAGGCAATAGGAAATACAGAAACAGCGAGAGTTCTCAAGTTGACCAGTAAAAGGGAAAAAGTATAGATTAGCGTGCGATTGAGGAACACGACGAAAGGCTCCATATACTGACTAACTCTTGCGGCTGGGAGGTAAGAAGAATGAGGGTGGGAGAAACCAAGAAAAAAAACCTTTCTTTAGTGACTGTGCTCAAATGAAATTGTGATTAAAAGTACAATATCTCTTAGAAAAAAAAGCACTACAATAGACTGGCTATCCAGTATTGGTAAAAAATAATAATTAAATAAAAAATAAATTATAAAAAGGAGACAAGTCTGAGGATTAGATGGTGAGATGAAATACAATTAAGAACACACACACACACACACACACACACACACACACACACACACACACACACACACACACACACACACACACACCTGTAAAAGCCTTAGTTCAGTGTCTTCAGGTTCTCGCTGACAGTCCTGCCTCACTCTCAGGCCGGCTCTGCTGGGGCTCTGTACTGTAACACAAAAAAGCCATGTCTTACCCACGTCGGACTTTGTACTGTAAACATGTCAAACATAACACTCATTTGAGAAAAAGATTGTACGGACATGAACACTGGTTTGGTATGTAGGTGTGTTAGTGTCGGTGGTGACGCAGCAGTTGTGCATAGTGTGCTTGAAAGCCAGATGGGCTAGGCCAGCGCACAACTTGTGGATTAGCAAGTAAATAGAAGACCAGACAAAGAAAAAAAGCAATTTGAAAAGCCCCACGTTAAGCCCTCACACAGGTTGGAGCCGAGACAAAGAAAATAAAAGTGAACAAACAAAAAAGATTGAAAAAAGTAATAGGAAAAAGGTTGGTAGCCAAAAAGGTTACAGTAGTTATAACCCAAAGTTTTCCATTTTTGTTGTCCTGGAAACATTTTACATCCTTTCTCTACCTCACCACCGGTGACACAGTTATGCGACCCAGAAAAAAGTAAAAGAAAACATTCATATTTACTTTAGGTGAGCAGAAGTTTACTCATTACTATATGCACCACACGACTTCCTAACCTTCACCATTACTGTGGGCCTTTTACTACTATCTGGACACTTCCTCCTGCTTGGCGATAACTCAGGAAATACAGACAATTCTGAGATTCAGATCATTCTGACTAGTGACAATAAATGACTAATGGTACTATAAATATAAGGAAGCTTGTCATTGCTACTCCTTTGTCCTGATGTTAGAAGCAGGTGTGAGATACAAGTACAGCAATACATAGCATGGACAATTCAACTCACAACATTGTAGCAGAACGACACCACAAGTTTTCGTCAATGTCTGTGCAGCATTGTTTTCTTTGTTCATGTGCGTACTGGGTTATGACAGCGTGAAAATGTTTTAGTAAACAAATAATAACAATAAGGATAACAAGGCAGGAGAGCTTGTGACAATACTCACTATGCCATACAAACATGCAACGTGCCTC
>CM035205.1:22215973-22231217 GCA_020233015.1 Callinectes sapidus | reverse complement strand
TCTCTCTCTCTCTCTCTCTCTCTCTCTCTCTCTCTCTCTCTCTCTCTCTCTCTCTCTCTCTCTCACCCTGAAGTTCTTGCTCATGAAGCAGTAAATGAAGGGGTTCATGAAGGAGTTGGCCATGGCGATCCAGTGACACACGAAAAAGCTCATGTAGTAAGTGAAGCACTGGCGGCCGCGGCACCGGGTGATATCAGGTACAAAGTAGATGAGAAACTGTAGCACCTGTAGCGGAAGCCAACTCAGTACGAAGCACACCATCACGGCAATCATCATGTTGATCATCTGCAGAAAAAAAAAAATCATTGACGTCTAGGGAGGAGTCTGGAAGAAAAGAACATACTGTGGGAGAAGAACATGTCGGAGGGAAGCCTGGGGAAGAAGAACATGTCGGAGAGAAGAAGCCCGTGGGAGAGGAACATGTCAGAGAGGAGCCTGTAGAAGAAGAGCTTGTTGTAAAAGAACTTGTATGATTGGCTCATTATTGTTAAGCGACGCAGCAACGAGATCATAAGGCGCCACGACCAAAATCTCATAATAAGCAGAAATAAGGGAAGGTAGACGCAAAACTTATTCAAAAGCTATGCAGTGAGAATGACGATGACAAGACAGAGGGAAGCGCAGTATTATAGTCCTGAGGGCTTTAAGGTGGGCAGACTCAGTGTTATTGATCGAGCCAGCGTACAGAGAAACACGGCGGTGAGTGGTGGCAGTCCCTACTTATTGCTTTGCTCAATAGTCGATAAATTTTGACATAACATTCTTCACTGCTTACCGGTCCTACTTCCGGTCTTGTTAATTTATTTATTTATTTTTCCTGTGCTAGAGGGGGCAGCTGGCCAAGAACACCAGTTCTCTTGCAGATCCGTTAAAAAGGGATAAATGTTTTGAAACTTGCTCTTAAATGAAGTCGTCATAATAGGAAGTTATAAATCCAGAAGCAGGTAGGGAGTTCCAGAGTTTATCAGAGAAAGGTTTGTTTTGCACAACAGTAGTCTGTGGAAAGTAATATGTGGTTAAATTTTATGAGCTTTCATGAAAAAAAGTACGTTTTGAAGAGTGGAAGTGAAGGTAATGAAATGGATGAAAAGTTACCGAGCGGAAGAATGGGCTGGAAAATGTGCAATTCGTAAGTTCTCAGTTCAAAGAAAAAAACATATTCTGAAGCACTTCTATTCCGCGTCTCCAATACTTAAAAAGAAAAAATCTAATTAAACCTGGGCTGGTTTTAATGTTCTTTATGGCTCTGCTGAAAGAGAAAAAAATTCAAAATAAAAGGAATAGTCTTAAGAATCCGGCTAATCCTCTTTGTGGTCTTTGAAAAATAGTCGTGGTGAGGAGGCAAAAGTTTCAAGAAATGAGCTAATGTGCAACGAGTGAAAAGCCTAAGAGATGAATAATTTTATGAATCATACGTTATCTTTTCTTCTGTTTAAGTAGACAATATGAATAATACGCCATGTTATATAATAAGTTGGCTAAAATGCTGGTAGGCGATACTTCAGTTACAAATCAAACTGCACCGCCACTTGTTATAAGAGAAAAAAAATATGCAGAGAAGCAAATAAACTGTGAAAAGGAATAGCTCAGAAACATATCGCTCAAAAACTAACCTGAAAAATGAGAACTGGAAACCATGACGTGAGCGAAAAGACCAAGTTAAGAGTGAAATATGGAAAGATGAAACCAGGCAAGACCTAAACACGAAAAGAAGAAGAAAAAAAAATGTTTTCTATAACAATACTAACTTATTAAGGACAAAGGAAGGGTAACGCGACATTTACAAATCTAAAAACTAAAATCAATTAAAACAAACACAGTGTCAGAACAACGATTTAAACCAAAGCATTTAGACTATAATCAGATACCGGTACACACTCACCCCCCACCCCCGCGCACACACACACACACACACACACACACACAGAGAGAGAGAGAGAGAGAGAGAGAGAGAGAGAGAGAGAGAGAGAGAGAGAGAGAGAGAGAAGCCCTACAAGTGGCGCTCATTCAAGGCTCCTAATTAAAGTAGGTGACATGTATTGCCTTGCTCAGCTAAGAATGAGAGAGAGAGAGAGAGAGAGAGAGAGAGAGAGAGAGAGAGAGAGAGAGAGAGAGAGAGAGAGAGAGAGAGAGAGAGAGAGAGAGAGAGAGAGTGTAGAAGGGTAGGTGCTAATGTTGACTGGCAGGGTATTTTTAAGTGTAGCAGCTTCTTCCAGCAACAGTTTCTGAAGTTTCTCTGGTCTCCCAAAGAATGTTTGAGGAAAGTTCGTTAGGATATCCCTTAGGGTGCCTCACGTCCCGCCCTTTTTTCCCTTCTTTCCCTTCCTCCATTCCCTCATATTCATCTCTCATTCCCTTCACCACTTTACTTTTAATCCCTTCAGTACTGGGACACATTTTTACCACAGGTTTCTGTTTGATTAACCCCTTTTATTGACTTTGGGAATGGTCTATGTAGCTCAGAAGATTAATGGCCAGTCTGTACTGTGTTAGTCACCGCATGAGTTTCTGAGGTTGTGTAGAATCGATAAATAACAAGCAGAACAAATGGGCGTCCCAGTACTAAAGGGGGTTAAAAGTATCCCCCCTACACACACATACGCACACACACACACTTCCTCGGTTCCCTGCCCACCTTGATCTTGGCGTGGAGGTGGTGTTGGTCCCTGGATGGGTCTGCATTGCCCGGCATCCTGTAGGCGCACATCATGGCCACGATGGACAGGTAAGTGTAGCCCAGCCCGCCCACCGGCAAGGCGAAGGTCAGCACGAATAGCACCACCGTGTATGTCTTCTCGTATACCTCATTCTGCGTTCGTGGCCACTGCTCCTTGCACTCGTAATACCACCTGGAGAGAGAGAGAGAGAGAGAGAGAGAGAGAGAGAGAGAGAGAGAGAGAGAGAGAGAGAGAGAGAGAGAGAGAGAGAACAAAGGTATGCAATCAGTGATGCTACAGCAGGTGAAACAATTGCACAGACAACCCTGCTGTATGCCGAGATTGGAATACGTATACAATAATATCAAGGTATTTCTTTGAGCACCGTCGTAGCTGTAACCTTCTAGTGATGATGATCTTGGAGAAGGTGTCAGGCAACGCAAATCTCTGTCCGTGCTGCGACACACACACACACACACACACACACACACACACACACACACACACACACACACACACATACACACACACAAACAAACCATCGAACAGTGTGCAGAGTAGATGGAAGGAACCTGCCTCTCCAATCACACGTCTTACGCAAACAAGTGGCGTGGGAGACAAGGAACGGCTGGAGGTAATGCTCATACTCACTCGCCGCCCCAGTTAAATCGCTCGGCATCGGACACAACGAGCGGCACAGTGGAGATGCCCACGGAGAACAACCAAATGCAGCCGATCACCAACCGCGAGCGTGACTTGGTCCAGCGGGTGTTGAGCGGGTGGATGAGCGCCTTGTGTCTGCCGGGGAGCGAGACACCGTTAGATAGATTGACATGCTTATTGACCAAAGTTTTTAGAATAACAGGAAGGAAAGATATACCAAATGCCAGACAAACAGTTGAGTAATTTTTTAGAACCTTTTTTTCTCTTTCTTCCTTTTTTTCTTTTCTTATTTATTTTATTTTATTTTATTTTATTGTTACCTAATTCCCTTGTCCTTCTCCCCTTAATTCCCTCTTCCTACACCGGCCAGACATAGGCTCGTACTCTCAAACACATCTATCACTTCAACTATTTTAAAGGGCCTTATCTAAATTTATACCAATTTTTAAGGTGTTTTTATCGTTTTAGAGACAGAGTGATAACGTTTCTACATTATCAACTGGAGAAACACTCTTGAAAATCCCGCTAATCATCTCTGTGGTATTGAAGAAATAGTCGTTGTGAGAGACCATGTGAGAGAACAATGTGTATCTGAATTCGGACCACACCCACACCCACCATCTACTCACCTGTCAACACCGATAGCCACCAGGGTGTACACGCTACAGCTGACCGACACATGCTGCATGAACGCCACCACGCGGCAGAATTCCGGGGCGAAGATCCATCGGTGAAACATGAAACTGTGAACAGAGTATTGTGACGAGCTACTGTACACACACACACACACACACACACACACACACACACACACACACACACACTCAAGTCCATATTCAGAAATTCTCCGTTTTTACACCACCACTATTATTTTTAAAGGTCACAGAGAGTACAGGACGGGTTTCTGAGGAAGTTTCTCCCATCATTTCTGTAGTAACCTTGTTCATTTGTCATTAGAACCTTAAAAAACATCTTTAAAAACTTGTATCACTTAAACAGGAGCCTTTTGAAATAGTGGAGGTGGGGAAAACAAGTTATTCTGATTATGGACATACACACACACACACACACACACACACACACACACACACACACACACCACACACACACCCTCCTCTCTCTCTCTCTCTCTCTCTCTCTCTCTCTCTCTCTCTCTCTCTCTCTCTCTCTCTCTCTCTCTCTCTCTCTCTCTCTCTCTCTCTCTCTCTCTATCCCCTGCGCATGATTATTAGAATAGGAAGTTTGATTAAAGCACAAGAACATAAGGAAAACATGATATACAAACAAAATTCGTCCCATGTCATGCTCATGTCTGTTTGTGGTGCGTTTAGCTGTGTTGGTGGTGGAGGTACTGATGTTCTCTCACGGTGTAGTTCGGAAAGAGGATATTGTGCGAACATGACAGTACAAATCACTTCAATTAAAATGGTAACTGGATCCAATTAATCTAGATCAATTATAACCATAGGGAATAGCACGATGATTGCAAATACTCGTACATGACAAAATCATTTCGAGCACGTGGGTGTTTTTGCGATAATTTTGAACTATTGATTTTGATTTCACGCCGTACTCTTTGGAAGGGGGTTAAATCTGCCACCTCCCTTTCTCTTTTAGTTCAATATTCAACACATAAAGAGACAAAAGGCAATCGTGCGAGGGGTTTAGTAATACAACTGCGCCGTTAACGGTTTTTGTCATGAGGAATGTTTTCATAGGGAGAAAAGATGATTATTTGTCGCCTTCTGTCGACGAATGATGCAGAGCTGTCGTTAATCAAGCCATCAGTAGAATAATGAAAATACCTGTGAAAACTCCAACTGTAACTTGTTAAGTATAGTCGAAAAAAGAATCTTGAATTTTTAGGAATATAATGTACTGTCATATTTAACTATATTACCTTCTCATTATTGAAAGGAAAATGAATAAACACTCCCTAGGATATCCGCATAGCATACTACATCGCAATAACATAATTTTGAGCTGCCAAAATTAAACGAGAAGCATTTGTATTTTATCAGACTATCAAGCACACAAAAAGTATCTCTTCCCCATGCAGTGAGTGACGGAAGCCCTGTTGGGTTGAAAGATTGTGGCAGAATCAAGCTGAATTTGTCACCCCGTTGCACTACTCACTCCTGACACACACACACAAGCTCATGTTATTGGTTTATTGAATTATTAACTGAGCGTTATGCGAGGCAATACTCAGTACGTGTTCAGACTTCATGACCTGAATAACACTATACAAAAATAACACTGTGAGTCGCGAGAAGATTATTGTTCTACATATTACATGCACATCCCTTTAAGATTTGACACAAAATAACAACAACATCAACAGCAAGAGCGTGAAGGACATTATACAAAGCTGCAACGGATTATTAAATACACCTTAAAAAAACTCAAGTGAATTTGAATAAAGCTTTTTGAAATGATGGAGGTGAAGCGTGAGAATACAGGCCTTAGTGACGGAGAGGGCAGTGTGATCTCATCCCGATTATATGTAGAGAGAGAGAGAGAGAGAGAGAGAGAGGGAGAGAGAGAGAGAGAGAGAGAGAGAGAGAGAGAGAGAGAAGGTAAGGGGAGGGGTAAATACTGTACAAAAGCACCCCGCACTGTGGCCGAAGTTATTTTACCACACGCCAAAAGTTAGCGAACAAATCACTTAGAATTAATTGTTGATGCAAAGCGGGAGTAGTTTTGAGGCAAGGCGTAGGGCGCACTCCACTGCATATCCCGCGGTAACTTGTTTTGCCTAAAGACTCAAGTTAGGAAATAGTTACACCATAAAAAATAATCAGGACATAAAAGAAAAAAAAAAGTTTGTAAACGTGTGTGCATGCAGGGGACACACAGGGCTCTCTAATGTTGTGTGTGTGTGTGTGTGTGTGTGTGTGTGTGTGTGTGTGTGTGTGTGTGTGTGTGTGTGTGTGTGTGTGTGTGTGTGTGTGTACTTTGTCCCATTGTGTATTTCCTGCTTAGTTTTCAGCCCACTAAGAGCGTTGTAATGACAGATGTTAGTTTTCTTCTTTCGTGAAGTAAAAGACACAATGAAAAAAAAGGCGAAGGATGAAAAAAGGAAGTGGTGTGTGTGTGTGTGTGTGTGTGTGTGTGTGTGTGTGTGTGTGAGAGAGAGAGAGAGAGAGAGAGAGAGAGAGAGAGAGAGAGAGAGAGAGAGAGAGAGAGAGAGAGAGCGCGAGAGAGAGAGAGAGAGAGAGAGAGGGAGAGAGAGAGAGAGAGAGAGAGAGAGAGAGAGAGAGAGAGAGAGAGAGAGAGAGAATGTGCGTGTGTATGAGTTGCTGTTGTGAATAAGAATGTGTGTGTGCATGAGTTGCTGTTGTGAATTCCAAGCTGTTTGATAGAAGGCCACCCGATTTCTTTGATTTGTTGAGCCTTTTATTATTTTACATTGATTTTCTAAAATTTGTACCCATCCCTTCCTCTGCGTCTCCTAAAAAAGTAGATGAAGTGAATAAATAAAACAAATAAATGGATGAATAACTAAATGAATAAATAATAACGTTTAACCTACCTCGTTATACTCCAGTCATCTCGATCCACCTTCCATGTAGTACTAACATCCGGGTCACAACTTCACGCATCGATTTGTGGGGGAGTTAAAGTGACCTCATACCACAGTACATACCGTATTTTAACGTATTCCTTTCTTTATTAAATCTTTACTTTGCCTTTGCTGCAGCTTTTTTTTATCTTAAGAAGCTTAACTACAATCTTCTGTTCCTCGGTCAAGAAGGTCCTCACGATAACAATTAATATGACAAGACAAGTAGCTCTGATATAGCCAATGCATGTAACATCTCGGTTCACGACAGAGATGAGCGGATTGCTGAACTAACAGGAGTTGAAGCAGCGGCGGTAAGTAGTCTTTGTTAAGTATCCATCCACGTTCCTCTCCCCCTCATGATGGATTGTCTTTGATGCTCAGGTGACACTCCATCTCCAGCACTTCCATACGTCAATTATACCAAACTAAAGTTATTTCAAAGAGATCCCTACTCAGAGTCTATTTTTTTTCACCACGACTGTTCTTCAAAGCCACATAAGAATGCTTCTCCTGTTAACTATGTGAAAATCTCGTTAATCCGTCACTAGAACCATAAAAATACTCTTAAAAACCTATCATTTTAACTACAGGCTCTTAAATATATTGCATGTGAGACATAGAAATGTTTTTTTTTTTTTTCAAGATGCAGTAGCAGGATTTGAAGCCATGAAGTATGCACAGGAAGAGTTCCCGAGTGCATGGCAGAGGGAACCGCGGCATTAGGTGATTGGGAAACTTGGTACCGAGAAAGGCTAAGGAGGAGGGGAGTGGAGGATGAGAAGGGTCGACTGAGAAATTGGAGAATTGCGGAACTGTAACGTGAAGGGAGTGGAGGACTGGAGGGCTAAAGCTTGCGGGACAGTTAACTCCACTCGAGACGCTCTAAGTGATTAGTGTGCTACGTACCCTGACTTGCCCATGCTAACTATTGCGGAAATTTTTGTAATGCACTGAAATCATATTGGCTGCTGCTGAATTTATGCTTAATATGGCTGTGGCTGGTTGGAGATGGCAATATAACGTTGACTGACCGTATGACTAACTTTTACAGAAAGTAAATAATCGAAATGAGGAAGTAAAGAAGGGATCAGAAGCTCCGTGACTTAAACGGACATCAAATCTAACTTGAAAAGCGACAGACACTCACTCACCGACATGGTCTACGTCTGTTGTGCAATCTTATTCACTCCCCATCATTAACTTCAAGAACTTGTTGAAAAACTGACGGACAATCAAGCGAAATAAGGAACACGGGATAGAATCTTGCCAATGTTAATGACGAAGCGGGAAAAGTTATACGAGTCTGCGGAACAGGAAATTTACATTTGAAAAAAATATATATAGATGAGAGAGAGAGAGAGAGAGAGAGAGAGAGAGAGAGAGAGAGAGAGAGAGAGAGAGAGAGAGAGAGAGAGAGAGAGAGAGAGAGAGAGAGAGAGAGAGAGAGAGAGAGAGAGAGAGAGAGAGAGAGAATTGCCTAATAATGTTAGCCCGCAAAACAAGAAACAAAGATTAAGACAAGGTAAAAATAAATGAATAAATGAGTAAGAACAAAACAGCATGGTTAAAACGAATGAATACAAGCGAAACGAAACAAACAAATTATAACAAACTGGCGCTGTCAAAACTTGCACAAGTAGTTTAGGTGTTTCTCCCTCACGAGCTACATTCCCGCCTGCTGGAGTCGTGACTTTCCTGCGTTGGGACTTTATTCTCCTGCCACCACAGCGCACCAAAGACACTGAACACTGAGGCTTCTTAATACCCTACTCTCGTTTCCTTAATGAAGTTTATCTTTCAGCAGCCTCTCATTATCTTGCTTAATCTCGGATCTGTTTCAGCGTTACGCCATAATTGTGTTGCGTTGCATTGTTTCTCGGCGCCGCTACTCTGCTTGTGTCACCGCTTCTCCCTGCAATCCTTGTTTCCATTCTCTTCCCGTCATTGTTTATGTAAGAGAGGGAAGCTGGCCAAGGCAAAAAAACAATGCAAATAAAAAGCTAACTAATTTGCCAGTCTCCCTAAAGTTCAAAACAGTTAGCCGAAAGACAGAGACAAATATCTTGAAACCTTCTTGAATACAGTCAGGTCATAGGAAGTTTGAAACAGAAACATGTAGAAAGTTCCAGAGTTTACCAGAAAAAGGTATCCAGTATGTTTATCCAGTATTCATTTATTCTCGTTTCTTTAATTGTAAATTTAACAAAACTTGATTATCACCCCTTATTTTGTGTCAGCCAGACCCTTCACAGAGCAGGACTGGACGTGCCCATTCTCTCAATAAGCATTACGTAGTATGGCAGTTATCAACTTCCCGTGTGCATTCTTGTACATTAAAAGTTAAAGCACTAAAACGTGAGCAATTTTTAGCAATTTTTAGCAATTTTTCCAAGCTGCTAACTGCAAAGAGCCTTATCCACTCAACAAATGTTCGTCATCATTATAATTATCATCATTACCATCGACATCATCATCATCATCATCATCATCATCATCATCATCAACATCATCATCATCATCATCATCATCATCATCATCATTAGCCTCTACGAGTCCCTTACAAGACAAAGGCCTCCCCCCCAAACTTCTCCATTTACCCTTATCAGCTGATTGTCTCCTCCAGACAATACCAGCAAAACTTCTTATCTCTCAGCGTCGCCATTGCGTTACTCTAATTGGCCGACTATCATTTGTCCAGTGTAGGAAGTGTTATGTCTGTGTTCACACTGTTTTCTTTCTCTTAAGTACTCGTATATATCAATGTGTCTTCAACTATAACTCGCTTCCTAATATTTCCTTATCTCTCCTTGCCATCCCAAACACTACATACTCTCTCTCTCTCTCTCTCTCTCTCTCTCTCTCTCTCTCTCTCTCTCTCTCTCTCTCTCTCTCTCCATGGCGGCGGGAGACCACTTTGCATAACACTGCCTCATATCAACTAAGTCTAACGCTGTGATTTTTCTTATTTAGCGACCAACAGGTAAATGGTTGTTAGAGAGAGAGAGAGAGAGAGAGAGAGAGAGAGAGAGAGAGAGAGAGAGAGAGAGAGAGAGAGAGAGAGAGAGAGAGAGAGAGAGAGAGCTATTACTTCGTGTATTGAGCTTCTCCGTGTCACCTTCCCCTCATCTTCGCCTGGCTTCCTCTTCCTCCTCCTCCTCCTCCTCCTCCGCCACTGTAGCGCCCTTGGCAGAGTTCATTAAGGCAGCATATGGTAATCACCGGAGGGCGCCTCGTTGTCACTCCCTTCATTACGAAGCGCGAATAAATAATCAAAATAAGACAATGCTTTCATCTTGTCTATACGATTACGGTGTGTGTGTGTGTGTGTGTGTGTTTGCCTCTCTGTCTGTTTGTCTGTTTGCCTTTTGTCTGTCTGTCTTTATTCATTTATTTATTTCTATCTGTCTGTCTTTTTGTCTCACTGTCTGTTTTTTTTTCTTTTTTCTTTTTTTCTGTCTGTCTCCCTTAAGACTTTCCATCCCATAACAACCACGACTCCAAAATTAATGGAAAGAAAAAAGCAATATGTGATGAAAAATAACACTTATATGTGTACTCTGGGTGTAGGTCTCTATAGGTTTGAGATTTTCGTTGAATGTACATATACCTATTCAAAAGTGTAGGTTTAGTTCCTGCGCATGCTTTTCATATAATTGTATTTGGTTGGTATCATGACTTATTGATTTACAACATTTGATCAAAAAGATTCTTGTGATAATTCATTTTCATGGTAGATATAAGGATTAGGTATTGTTTTTAGAATGTATTTTCTGTTGTAGTTGTTTAGTGCTGGCTTTGTTTCATGATGCGCCCTACTGTGACAGTCTCATCATTTCCGTGTCTGGTTATGGTTTCTAATCTAAGCTTCATCTCAATGGACAAGCCAAAAGTACGTATCTATTTCTGGCATGTGTGTGTAAAGGCCAAATGAATGTTATCACGGTCTGTATTACTCTCACATGTCAGTTGGACGATAAGAAAACGAGAACGTCAATACAGTGAAAGAGGAGATTACCTTGGAAAAAGAGAGAAAAAAGATAGCGAGTAACAGCAAATAATAACAAACGCTCTCCCGTATTTATTCAGAAACGCTTTGTTCTCTTATCACAGCTATTTCCAAAGATCACAAAAACATTAAGTCAGCACGTGTCATTACTTAGAAGTCTTGCTAATCTATTCCCAGAACATAAAAGGTCTTTTGAAAGAGTCTTTTGAAAGTAGCCGAGTGAAAGCTTTGAAACATTTCTAAATGAGTTCCCTGAGTCACTTCAATATCACAGCCACACATTCAACGGGAACACCACAAACCAAGTCAGGGTATTAGGAGTAGGTGCGTGTGTGAGTTTGGGCGATAACTTCAGCGTGAGAGATGTAGGACCGTGATTGCTTCTATCTGCCTGACTGTACCTGCCTATCAAACTAACCGAGAGATGCATTGATTCATTAAAACACACTTGACTCTCGACGCTGCGATAATAACCACATATCGCCTGCGTGGAGGGGCAGAACTGGGGTGAACGTACCTTGTGTAGGAGAAGGGGATGCAGAAGGCGGCCATGGTGATGTCAGACACAGCTAAGTTGATTAGGTAACATCGCACTGACGATCTGTAGTAATAGATGGACGTATCTGAATTACTACTACATCTCTCTCTCTCTCTCTCTCTCTCTCTCTCTCTCTCTCTCTCTCTCTCTCTCTCTCTCTCTCTCTCTCTCTCTCTCTCTCTCTCTCTCTCTCTCTCTCTCTCTCTCTCTCTCTGTGGGGGGGGGGTGTCGTTTCCAGAATGATTTCTATTGCAGCTAATTCTGACACAATAGCAGTAATTTGTTTCTGACCTAATTGTTCACTTGAGAAGAAAAGGTTAACTTCTGAACCTTTTGGTGGCGCGACACTTTCCGCCACGCTGCGTCTCAAAAGGGAGAGAGAGAGAGAGAGAGAGAGAGAGAGAGAGAGAGAGAGAGAGAGAGAGAGAGAGAGAGAGAGAGAGAGAGAGAGAGAGAGAGAGAATGATTGAACTTGAAATCTAATTATTCAGTTTTAGGACTTATGTAATACTGAAAATAATAAAAAAAAGGCGTAACACACACACACACACACACACACACACACACACACACACACACTGACTCACCTCTTGCCGAACGCGAGAACAAGGATGACCGTCACGTTGCCCAGCAGACTGAGAGCCGCCGCCAGGGAGTACACGGCGATGAGGAACACCTGCATATCCGCCGACACCGCCTCCAGGGTCGGGAACAGCCGCTCCAAGTCAATCAGCGATAAATTGAACTTCCTGCGCCTCGAGTACCCTCCGCCCTCGTCCAGTATGTCATCCAGGAATAAGGAGTCGTTCAGTGAGGATAGGTTAGTAAAGGGAAAAAAGCTCTGCCTGCCGTCAGCACTCCTATCAGTATCCATGCTGAGGGTGGAGGGTGATTCCGACTCCTGTACCAGCTTAAGCATGTTTGTGTCGTAGTTCATCTGGGCCGTACGTAGTGCAGACGTAACTTGCCGCGCAAATTGTCGCACTCGCTCAGAGGGAAAAAAATGTGTTACTTCCCCGCTTTGATCTTCTTCCTTTGACACTTTCCTCCTCCTCCTCACCACCAGACTTTGTGATGGATATGTAGATTTTTTTTTTTTTCTTAGATGTGTTTCTCTGTCGTGAATTTCTGAGTTTGCTTCTCTCTCCCTCTCTCTCTCTCTCTCTCTCTCTCTCTCTCTCTCTCTCTCTCTCTCTCTCTCTCTCTCTCTCTCTCTCTCTCTGTCTCTCCTTCAACTTGGTAAATCTAGTGTGTCTTTGAGTCTGCTGAGTACGAAAGCTTGATTCACTTTGATCCAATAGTGTCGAAGGAGACTGAGCGTGTTGGGGATGACGGACAAGTCTGGTGAACACTATCCTCGTCCTTCCTGCAAAATAAAGAAACCTCCATTCAAATTTGATAGAATAAATGCATACTTTTGTCGATGAAATTCCTCTGGAGTATGGAAGGACGCATCTGAAATTAAGAAAGTATTATATTCGTAAAGTCATCGTGTGGCTCATTTCCCAGAGTGCAAGGTAATTTTTAGATATGGTTTATTAACTATTAGCGAATATAGATATAGATAGATGGATAGATAGATAGGTAGGTAGAAAATAGATAGATAGATAGATAGATAGATAGGCAGATAGATAGGCAGATAGATAGATGAATAGATAGAACGATAGATAGATAAATAGACAGAAAGGTAGATAGAGAAATAGGCAGAAAATAGATAAACAGATAGATAGATAGATCGATAGACAGAAAGAAAGAAAGATAGATAGATAGATAGATAGACAGAAAGATAGATAGATAGACAAAAAGAAAGAAAGATAGATAGATAGATAGATAGATAGACAAAAAGATAGATAGATAGACAAAAAGAAAGAAAGAAATATAGATAGATAGATAGATAGGTAGATAGGTAGATAGATAGACAGATAAATAGATAAATAGAGACAGAAAGATAGATAGATAGATAAATAGATAAAAAATAGAGACTGAAAGATAGGTAGGTACATATAGATATTTAGATGGATAAAAACAGATAGAAAGATAGATAGGCAGAAAGATATAAATAGATAGATTGATAGAAAGATAGAAAGATATACAAAAAAGATAGATAGGTAGATGTGAATATCTATAGAAGGGCCATTGAAGCAGGAGACGGTGAATCTCTAAACATTCATACGTATCGTTAATAATTATAAATGTCTACTTTTTTTCACTGTGATTATATGAATTGTCCTCAGTTTACACCACAAACTTCACTCATTCATTGTTAAACCATCACCAGAATCATGGAACACCCTTGAAAAGCCCATAGAACCTTCCACTACGCCCTATTACAAGTAGTGAGATTAAAGTGGCAAGATAAAGACCCTTGAAAACCCCTACAAACTTCCACTATGCTCTATTACAAGCGGTGAGATAAAAGTGGCAAGATAAACACCCTTAAAAAACCCCTTAAAGCTTAGGCTGCAATCAATTTTAAGCGGAATTGTAAGGATTTTGAGACGTTTGAGGATACGGCCTAACACACATACAAAGAACATGGACGGCCAAGAGAATCAGATCAATGGTAATTCTCAAACAAGATCCCGGCAGTCTGAGGCGACGAGGTGGACAAAAAAAAAAATAAAAGAGAGAGAAGGAACATCATAAACCTTCTTACCACTGATTATCTGAGGCGGGGCGTGTAATTCGGGAATCTCCGAGGAGAGTGAACCTTAAAACTCCTAATGTTAAAAAGGAAAAAGAATGAAAGGAAAGACGGTAATAGAAGCAAAAGTAAAAATAAGAAATCCATGAAGGAGACGCAAGAGGCGAAGACGAAGTACAAAATAGAGCAAAATTGAGAGGCATGATGGCAAAAGATGGAGGGAAAAAATAATTAATGCAAGGCAATGTAATTAAGCAACCTTGGAAGTTGTTACTTGGTTTCCTCTATAGCCCTTTGAAGGGATCAGAGGGAGAGGAGAGGGAAGGAGGATGCAAGTGAACGATCGAATGAGTGAGTGAGAGTGAGTGAGTGAGTGAGGGAGTGAATGAGTGAACGCTGCTATCTTGCCACGGGTCTCCGCTTCGCCACACTAAAATTAGAGTTGTGATAATGAGATTTCCCCATAAAGAAGATAGGAAATATTGGAGACGTCTGTAAGGTTGCGGCAGTTGTTGTGCTATAGGGAATGAGGTGAGCTGTGTTGACGTATCACAATAAATTCACCACCATCGATCAGTCTGACTTGATAACAAACTTTCGTCTGCAATTCCGTGTGTAACCTTTCTTATTACAGATACAAGCACGGTTTTCAGGTTAAAGTGCAAACGATATTTGTGAAGCAAACATGTCATTTATATCAGTCAACAGCGAAGAAAGACGTAAACTGAGTGGGACGAGGCGTCAGAATATGCTCTTCACCTTCGATCAAGCATTGGGAGCGCGGTGATGAGGTGACAGTGATCCAAAAGGCATACGTTCTCAAGTCTGATAGCCCAGAACCACCACCACCACCACCACTACCACCACCAGTGTCATGTCTGTCAGTGGCCGGCTGTATGCAGATGTCCTCCACAAACTGAGCATGTCAGAAACTATTGTATGCAAACAAAGATCCCTTGATAAACATAGCTATCCATAGACGTCCCACTGTCAACATGGCCGAAAATTTACAGGGAAGACTGGCCTACTTCAGATATGAAATATACCCTGTACATCACTTTTTACTGAATGATGCTACTCGTATCACGCCAACACAACACACAACCAGAACAGCAATCACAGGAGAAAGTTTATTTAGTGAAGAAAGGATTATTTCTTTGTGGCCTTG
>CM035205.1:22123620-22135450 GCA_020233015.1 Callinectes sapidus | reverse complement strand
TCTCTTCTATATCCTCTCTCTCTCTCTCTCTCTCTCTCTCTCTCTCTCTCTCTCTCTCTCTCTCTCTCTCTCTCTCTCTCTCTCTCTCTCTCTCTCTCTCTCTTCCCCCACGGCACAGTCCTACCACGACCTCCACGGCAGCAAGTACAAGGGCCACGATGACGGCTACAAGCACTATGGAGACTCCCACCACGGCCAGAAGGGCAAGAAGGGACACCACTACGGAGACAAGGGATACCACAACAAGGGACACAATGACAAGGTACCAACACACACACACACACACACACACACACACACACACACACACACACACACACACACACACACACAGAGTCACAGTCAGTATTTCTTAGCTTCTTCACATCTTTCTTACTGGTGAAAAGTATACTAGTTGTCTTTTTACGTGGAAGTGTTCAGGTTTTAACTCCTTCAGTACTGGGACACAGTTTTGCCTGAAGTTTTTTAGGGATTAACTTATTGGCATTAGATATCAGAAGGTTAATGGCTATCCTGTACTATTTCAATCCCTAAATGAGTTTCTAAAGTTGTATAAAATTGGTTTGTTAATAAGGAAAACAAACCAAGTCGCAGGAAAACTGTTAAAACATGGTGTTGAATCAGTAATAACAACATCTTTACTGATTTTTTCTCCATTCATTCTATTTGTGAAGAAGTTTCATACCATTTTCTTTTTTTGTAACCTATCTTAACCGAGCTAGAATATTCTGTCGCTACTATTCTCCATACTTTCAACGTTATTATTAGGATATCCCTTAGGTTAGCTATACCCGCTAGATCCACTACCAATTTACTCTCTTTTTACTTTACCACCTTCGTTAGGTAGATCATGCATCACTTGTATCCTCTCAGACCACTAGGGATCGATCATTCTAAAGCGGTAAGGTGTGCAGGTATTGATGATCCGCTAACGAGCACACCCTCCCCCTACAGGGCTTCAAGAACGTGTACCACAAGGAGGAGTACCAGCACACCAAGAAGTTTTACGACGATGATGACAACAGCAAGTATTATGACAGCTACGATGATCATGACAGCTACTACAAGGGCAACCACGGCAAGGCTTACAAAGGAGGAGAGTACAAGGTGGGTGATGAAGCCAGGCTCTGCTCGACTTTCTGTTCGTTACGGCCTTTGCTTCACATTCAGAGCAAAGTAAAGAATAACTTGTATGGACAATTAAGAAGAGAAGAGAATAGGAAGTTAACAGTTCTCAAGAAACTGACATAAAATTAGGTACGTATCTAAAACCGGGGGGGATAGGGGATAATGGGAAAATAGTCAGACAGTGAAAGGGTTAATATTTGTGTGTTGAGGTTGCATTACCAAAGATTGTCTTTAACGCTGCTAAGTTTCTTTCGTTCAATACTTTTATATGCAGATAATCAAGTGATGATTTTCGCAAGAAGGGTTAATGTATGGGTGTGTACGTACCAATTCACACAATGTTAGATAGTCAAAGTATTGGTTTAGGTGAGACTGGAGCAGCTCGGTGGTGGTGTTGTTGCCTGATGCTGAGCTGCCTCTCAGTGACTCATTCAGAGAGGCTGCAACACAGCCTGTAAGAAATTGGCTTCCTTTAGCTGGGTGAAGTAACAATTATGTGGCGCATTGCAGGGCGGCAAGTACCACGACACCCACGGCAAGAAGGGCTACGACGACCAGTCCAAGTACCACGACGACACCTCGTCCCACAAGGGCCACTATGGCAACGACGGCTACTACGGCCAGAAGAGTGCCTATGGTGACCAGGGCGGCCACAAGGGTTACTACGGAAACCAGAACCATAAGAGTCACGGTGGCCATAGTGGCGGCTATGTTGGTCATGGCGGCCATGGCGGCGGTTATGGTGGACATGGCGGTCACGGTGGCGGATATGGTGGCTACGGGGGATACGGGGGCGGCTATGGCGGCCATGGTGGACATGGTGCCGGCCATGGCGGCGGTTACGGCAAAGGAGGAGGGTATAGCAGTGGCCATGGTGCCGGTTATGGCGGCGGTTATGGCAAGGGCGGATATAGCAGTGGGTATGGCGGGCATGGCGGTGGCTATGGCAAGGGTGGATACTAATGGTGTGCTCACTCGGCCTAACTACATCACCAGGGAAGGCGTCTACTCAACTGAACCTTAATTTATAATAAAGAATTTATCAGCAAAAAGTGTCTGTGTATGAACTCTATCCATCCATCTGTCTGTCTGTCTGATGTCTCTTAACTGTATGTCTGAGTGCTTGTCCGTCTGTAATGCTTGAACTGTCCCTCCTCCACGCTGCCTGCAGTATCGTCGCCCTCCTCGTGACCTGTTCTGTTTCTTGGTTTACTCCCACTCACAAAGAAAACTATGATCCACTGCTTTTTTCTTTCTTTTTCTATAGTAAGGTAAAAAAATAAATAATTAAAAGTAATAATGTTTATAGAGAGAGTCCTTGTTTTACCTCGCACTCACATCAAGTGATATGCTTTCAACTAAATAAGAACGAAAGGCGTCTCCTCCCAGTATAACGTCAGAGGGACAAAGCCCGTCTTGACCAGCGGGACACAGGTGGTCAAGGTGTTATACGAGTACGCTTTCAGTCACCACATCTTTGAGGAACCTACAAGGAGACTGGCGAATTAGTGAGCCTTTTTTTCATTGTCTTATGTTGACCCTGGCCAGCTTCCCCCTCTAGCATGAAAAAAAAACTTTGCTACTCAAACTTCTTAGATTTTAATGAAAGATGGGAAAGAATTGGTTCTCAAGTAGAATTGTAGATAATAGGAATACTCATTAGTGAGATTGCTGGCGTTCATTAAGGCAATTGAGGGGATCAGACAGGTATATGGATGGAGATGATGGGTGGAAATATGTAGACGGGTTTCATACAAGGACACCAATGAGTACACCTGATGATTTCTTACAGTTTCTCTTATTTTGTTGTTCTCTGTTCTTCCAACCTCTTCAGTACTGAGGTGCATTTTCATATTCATTCTACGTATTACTTGTCGATTTTATACAGCTTTAGAAACTCATGTGAGGATTAGAATAGTACAGAATCTGGCCATTAATCTTCTGACCTACATAGACTCTTCCTAATGTAAAAAAAAAAAATAATAAATAAATAAATAAATCCGTCTAATTACACCCCAAACTCGAGGAAAATAGCAAATCCTAGTACTGAAAGGGTTAAGAGAGTCACTTTTGCTCTCCGTCATAAGCATGTTGACAAAATGAACATAGCGTCGTTATGTTATTATATACAGCTTTCTCCTTCACCTGACAGAGTGCGGCATTCATCATTGCCTTGCTGACGAATACAGAGCGTTACAACAAATCAGCTTTCTTGCCCCTGTGTATATTTGTTGCGGCGTACAGAACCCAAGAACCCTCAAGTCAAGCACCCAATTAACGAGGAACGCATCACTAATAAATAACATTCTTCCTCTTAACTCTTTTACTGCAACACGAGACAGTTAATAACATCCATAGCAATGCACGAGATCTTTATAAGCATCTGCGAGAAAGGAAGGCATAAAAAGAAATGTATTTTGCAATTTCTACCCAGTTTAAAGATTTTAGGTAACTATAAAACAAGTAGAGATGTCTTGGAGTAATCAGTTATCAAGGAAAGACGGAGCGAATAGCAGTGAAAGGGTTAAACAATGACAGATTATAGGTTGTCATTTTCTTCCTATCGGAGCATGAACAGCAATAGCATCAAAATACAACACTACAAATACTACCACTACATAGACCTACGATGCAACACTACGTAGGCACTTCCATCAACATAAGCATTGGACCATCTACTAGTACTACTAATGTAACAACAACAACAACAATCATGACAATACTCAACTACTCTTAAACACCTTCAGTACTGGGACGCATTTTTACCGTGAGTATTCGGTATACGACGATTTTTATTGATATTGGGAAGGGTCTATGGAGGTCAGAATATCAATGGCCAGAGTCTGCACTATTCTAATCTCCACACCAATTTCTGAAGCTGTATAAAATCACCCAATAGTAACCAGAATGAACATGAAAATGCATCATTGTACTGAAGGCGGTTAACACACTTTTCCATTTACCTGTCTGTCGTCCACGCTTCTATTCCAATCCCTCACAAGCATCAACGAGCCTCGCCTCCTCTTCCTGTGCCTCCCTAGCCCCTTCACTACCACAGAGGACCGCCCTTGCTGCCTGCGTCATTGGTGTCTATGATAGCGATGAGGGCGTAGCGGCGGCCGGTCAAGAGAGGCACGCCGTGGTGGAGGTGGTAAGGGCGGTCAGGCTGCACCACCGCCCATCCAGTGCGATTGTGAGGTACTAGGAACTCCTTCTCCTCCCCAAAGTGCTTGTTGCCCAGCCGATACTCCACCCCGCCGCCCTGCCGCACAGATGGAGAAATAGTTGACAAACATTATATACGCGTACTAAGACGGATAGCTAGACAACTCTCTTCCTTTATCCTAAAGTACATGCACCTCACTATACATACATTCTTCAACAAAAATAGAAATAAAAAAGAAGAAAAAAATAAAGAACAACTTCAATCTTGTATACGACTTTTAGGGGACCGGCACCTCAGTGGGCCCTTTCTTTTAACCAGCTTTTGTTTTTGCCCTTGGCCGGACTCCCTTATTGCATTAAAAAAGCTATAATGACAGAGAGAGAGAGAGAGAGAGAGAGAAGAGAGAGAGAGAGAGAGAGAGAGAGAGAGAGAGAGAGAGAGAGAGAGAGTGGTGTCCTTTCCCACCCGCGTCTCCTCTCTCTTGGCACCGAGGCTCACCGTGAAGTCATCATTGAGGGCCACGTTGAGGGTGTAGGTGGCGCCGTCCAGATGGTAAGTGAAGGTGTTGTAGTCCGTGGAGGCGGTGTACCTTAGCACGAACAGCAGAGACGACTTGCCCTCCGCCCTGTAGCCGCTGTAAAGAGTGGCCAGCAGCGCCTGAGGGAATAGGCACTCACTTACTACGGTAAATCTCATGTACTTCAACAATATTACTTCAGCAAATCACTTCTCTGCTAAACGGCGCATTCCCTTGAGATTTTGAAGCCATGTGGGTATCGAACTTCAACATTTAGGAAGTATGGATGTATGTGAATAAAATGAGAAATACAACCGGAAGCCAGACTTCATTACTTGACTTGTTTATAGCTCTGCTGAAAATGGTTTGCATGGTCATGGACGCAAAGAAAAGAGAAAAGAAATAGAAGGTTAATTTCGTGTTCTCTACGATACTGAACTGTTTTATGAGATTGTAGTGCAAATATAGTTAAGTAATTGTATATTCTCTCTCTCTCTCTCTCTCTCTCTCTCTCTCTCTCTCTCTCTCTCTCTCTCTCTCTCTCTGGTAGGGTCCATAACTGATTTTTTTCCCCTTTTTATCTCAATACTTCTCTTATATGTCGAATCCTTTTCTCGTAACTGTAATTTCCGTTGTGTTTCCCCTCAAAAGGGCTCACTCATATAGGCTTATTTCCTGAAGCATTTTCGCGCCGCACCTCGCCCATGTTCCAAAAGGCTCTTGTTGACGTAACGTGGGATTTTTGGAGGTGTTTTTTATGGCTCTGGTGACAGTTTGATAATATTTCTACACAGTGAACAGAAAAAAATAGTCTTGACAACTTGGCTAATTATCTCACTGGCCTTTGAAAGTAGTCGTGTTGAGAAAGTAAAGTGTTTCAGGGTACATCACCTTCCCTTCCTCCTTTCTTCTCCTCTTCCTCTTCCTCCTCCTCCTCCTCTCCCTCTTCCCTCTCTTCTTCCTCCTCCTCCTCCTCCTCCACGCCTCACAATTCATAGCATCCTATAAAAGATCACATTTCCTTTTTTTCCCTTCATTTTTTTGGCAAGCTTCAAACTTTGATGAAAAATGTTTAATGGAGGAACATTCATTTTCGCTGCGCAGTTTTCCCTAAACGAAAGAGCAATGAATTTTCCTGACGCCATAACAAGGGAGGTGACCCGGGCACCGTTTCGTTAAGATACGACCGCCTGAAACCCCTTTACGATCCCCACCCAACAAAAAATAAATGAAATAAATAAATACATGCAATATAATACCTGGTCAGACAATTTAGTGCTACATTCTAAAAAAATAAAATAAAATAAGAATAAAAAATAGCATTTCGGCACTATCCCTTATATCAAACGTGATAATGGACGTTCAAGGAATTTTCAAGGGAGGTGTTTTCGCAATGGTAGTCAGAGTAGCAGCTTCACGAGGGTTCTTTATCTTCATCAAGGGAACAAAGACCCTCACGAGATGCTGTGTAATCATTTAAATTGTCTCTGAAGGATACTCCTTTGAAAACTCCTTCATATTTCTCAAAACTAGACTGATTATGTTGAGAAGTGTTAAGAGGGTTCATCCTTTAAAAGTCTTTGGTCCGTATTCAGAAATACTTTGCTCTCTCTCTCTCTCTCTCTCTCTCTCTCTCTCTCTCTCTCTCTCTCTCTCTCTCTCGTCTCTCTCTCTCTCTCTCTCTCTCTCTCTCTCTCTCTCTCTCTCTCTCTCTCTCTCTCTCTCTCTCTCTCTCTCTCTCTCACAACGAATAACTTCCAAGATAACGGAGATGATAAGCGGGGTTTTCAGGAGTGCTCCTCTAATTAATTATGTAGAAATCTTGTCACTCTCCCTCTAGAACCATAAAAACACCTTAAAAAAAAACTCGTATAAATTCAAATAAAGTCTTTTGAAATTTTAGGGGGTGAAGTGCAGAAGCGTTTAAGAATACGACCCTTTACACACTCACTACAATGTACGCCACCCTGTCACTTGTAATACAATAGCAGGACCTCACACAGCTTGAGACAAACCTCAGCACCACCACCATCACCATCACCAACACCGCCACCACTGACGCCACCACCTATGCTGCTGCAGGGAGTCAAATCACACTAATGCCTCCCCGATAACGCCGCCATGACCCTCCCATTCCCCAGTGAAGCGCCATAAATCGCTCTCCCAATCCTCAGGGTCCCCTTCCTCAGGTTCAGAATGGCGTCCATATGCACAAACATTTCAGCTCTGTACCTCCACTATTTCCAAAGCCTTTTTTTTATCTGACACAAGTTTTTTTAAGGTGTTTTTATGGTTCTTATGAAAAATTAACAAGGTTACTACATAATTAACCAGAGAAACAGCCCCAGAAACCCGGCTTGTAATCTCTGTGGCCTTTGAAAATAGTCAGTGAGAGAGCGGAGCGTTTAAGAATATGGACCTCAGAAACACTGTTCTTTCTCACCACGACTATTTTCCAAAGCCACAGAGATGATCAGCTAGGTTGTCAAGAGCATTTCCCCTGTTAAACATGTAGAAATTGAGTTAATCTGTCACTAGAATCATAAAAAAAAAAAATTGTGTCACTTCCATTAGACTGTTTTAAGACAAATGGAGGTACGACGAAGTGTTTCAAAGTATGTATAGGACTAAGGTTGGCATTCAGAGACACTTCGCTTTCTGATCACAACTATTTTCCAGGCAGTGGTTTTCAAGAGTGTTGCTCCAGTTAGCAATGTAGGAATCTTGTCAATCTTTTTAATGTAGGATGGGGAAGCTGGCCAAGGGCAACAAAAAATAATGAAAATAAAAAGCCCACTAATTTGCCAGTCCCCAAGAGTTAACCGAAAGTCAGGGACAAATGTCTTGAAACTTCCCTCTATCTGCCTATAGAACCGTAAAAAAAAATATGTCTTTAAAAAATTCTATCCATTTATATCAAGCCTTTTGAAATGGTGGAGGTGAAGCACAGTAGTGTTTCAGAATACAAGCATAACACGCACCGCCTTCACCAAGAACCCCCTTTCCGCCTCTTCCTTCCCCCCACCCACCCACCTTATGCAGCGTGTTGATGACCACGTGGTACTCTGCTTCGTAGTCGATCTGGCTCAGGTTAATGTTGGTGCTGGTGTAGCGGTGCGCCTCCTCACGGTCATCCTGAAAGTGCTGGTGCTCGTGAGTCATCAAGGGACATTCATTGAAACTGCAGGATTAGCTGAATGGAGGTTATCTGCAGCACGCACGCATACACACACACACACACACACACACACACACACACACACACACACACACACACACTACACATCTTTTGTTCAAACAGCTTCCACGACATTACGCGCCTTGTGTCAGGTCCAGCTTTCCTCCTCTGAGATTCTAACCCTACACATCGGCCTTTATTGTGTATTTCTTAATAATTGTATGGAACACGACTCCCATGCATAGAAGAATTCCCCTCCTATAAACATTATACATTAAACGCAGTAGAATCAAAAGCTTTCATTTAACCTGCCCCTTTGCTTAACGGTAACCCCTTCAGTACCAGGACGCATTTTTATATTTATTCTGTTTATTATTTGTCGATTTTATACAGCTTCAGAAGTTCATATCGGGAGTAAAATAGTACAGACTCTGACCATTAATCTTCTGACCTCCATAGACCCTTCCGAATGTCTATCAGAATTATATAATTACGACCGAAACTCAAAGTAAACATGTGTTCTGTGTCCTAATACTGAAGTGGTTAAATGAAGTAAGGGTTTTCATCATTTTTTTTTCTTTCCGCAAATACTGTTCTGCATTTGGTAACTGCATGGCAACCCCTCCCCTCACTCTGTGCTATCATAACGCTATGCCACCAACTTTGAGGCACAGCAGTAAAAATCAGAGAGCAGCGTAACATAAAAAAGTAACTACACAGACATCCAGGCAATTTACCCCACGCCCTTATTTTTTCCCTCTTCCTCTATGACTCCCTTCCGATCAGCTCTTTTCCTCCCTCACTTTTCATTCCTCTTTTCCTTCTCCCTCCATCTGTCTCCCTTCTTTCTTCCTAACACAAAAAAATCTTCACATACTTTTTCTTCAGTCTTCTCTTCCTCTTATTCAGTAACTTCTGCCTCACTCCCTTCCTCTTCTCTGATGTAGACAGCCGCGACTCACCATGTCCTTGTGCTGCCACTGACCGAAGTGCTCCAGCTCCTCCACCAGCTCACGGCAGAAGCGCTCCTTGAAAAATGGCACGTAGTAAAGATCCTTGCCCACCTGAGGAAAGGGGAAGGATGGCAGGTGGTGATGGGAATACTCAAGTGATTAGATAGTGAGGTTCTCTTCTTTTTTTTTTCCTCTCTCTCTCTCTCTCTCTCTCTCTCTCTCTCTCTCTCTCTCTCTCTCTCTCTCTCTCTCTCTCTCTCTCTCTCTCTCTCTCTCTCTTTCCCGACTCCTAATCAGATTTAGTCTCTCCATTTATCTGTCACATAACCTTCATATCGTTCTTTTACTCCAGTAATTGAATTTGTTATATGTATTATCCCATACACCCACCTACGGTTCCATTCTTTGACCTTTCAATACTTCATCCTTATCATCTACAGACTACACTACACCACTGCAAGTTTCTATCATTATACTTTCATTCTCGTTACTCCCTACCCTTTCATCAGTGCGGTATTTACTTACTGTTGCTTGCATCCATTAACCTTTTCACTGCTATTTACTCTATTTTTTTCCTTAATAACTGATCATTCTACGACATCTTTACTTGTTCCACATTTACCTAAAACCTTTAAACTGGGTAGAAACTGCAAAATATCCTCTCTTTCACGCATTCCTTTCTCGCGGATGCTGATAAGGATTTCAAACATTGCTACTGATGTTGTTAATTGTCTCGTATCGCAGTGAAGGAGTTAGTAGCAGTACATTATTTTCATCCATCTCCTCCGTCACCCTGTTATATTGAGACTTTATCTACTATAGCTCTTACCTCCTCCGCCTTCGCTTCCCCCCAGATAATCCTAAGTAGGTCTGGATGAATGTAGCGCCGCCTCCACACCCTTGGGTTGTGCTTCAAGCCCCACAGGTCCGGATGTAGCTTGCCTTCCTTGTGGCCGCGAGGATCAAGCAGCAGGCCAGCCCTCGCCTGCGTGTTGATGTATTGATCTACCTAGTAAAGGATGAGAGAGTTACTGACACTCACACAAACACACATACAAGGATCATGGATTTAGTTTTATTTTGGCTAACTGACGCCTCTTTCCACATGAAACTATATTCTTCATTGTTCAACGTTGTATCCCCACTACATTTAGCTGCTTATAGTCAAAGTTACCGGGATTTTTTATTGATGTTTTCAGGTTTCTGGTGATGATTTAAGGAACAGTGTCTTCCTGCGTATAGTGAAGGCTGGATGAGAGAGGTGGAAGTGTGATAACGTGCAACAATCAACAATGTGTGTTGTAGAAATGAGTTGTTTGACCCGGCGTGTAGAATGACATGATGGGAGGGAGAGAGCTATGAAAGTGTGTATGAGAGATCAGCGCTTTTGCAAGTGGTTGAATTATGGGGTGATGGAGTGGGTGAAAAGGAACACACAAAGATGATAAGGCTATATTGTGGCCATGAAAAACGAAGCGTTTGGAGAGGAAGGCCACATGGAAGATAAGAGGATGGGACGAAGGAGTACATGTGTGAAAGAGGTGTCAGTGGAGGTTAAGTGCTTGAACTGACAGGAAGGAAATGTCTGGAAAGAGATGGGTGGACAGGGTCATTAATAAATAGACACACAGGTATGCAGGTAGGTAAATATACGAGGATTCTTCACTACCAATAAAAAAAAAATGGGACCTCTATCCATCATCTCTTTTGCTTTAAGAAATCTTATGAGGTTTCAAAGTGTGCAAGAATACAAACCGTCACCTGTTCCGCTTTGCTTAGCTCACCTCAGCGCTCACCACTCCCCTACATCCCACTCACCTCTCGCCCCATCATGAGGTCCTCCAGGTACTCTGAGTGCACCACTCTGAGAGCATGCACCTCCGCCACCCTCAGAAACGCTCTGCCAGACGAGAAGCGGGAGTGACAGTGAAAAGAACACATATTATGATCTAACACACACACACACACACACACACACACACACACACACACACACACACACACACACACACACACACACTATAATCAAAAGTCAACTGTTAAGTAGTTTTTCAATACAAGATCTCACAAATAATCACAGTAACTGTTTTGGCAATCAACACCTATGATTCTGGTCTTAATGATAAGTGTCTACTAGCTGTAAACGTGGAGTGATCTCATACCAACTAGTGTTTAGTAAAGGTAAGGAAACATGGAAGGGTTTGAGAGATTACAGTGAAGAAGGTGTACAGTAGTAGTAGCAGGAGTCTGACCACCCGCCAGCTCCCACAGATGACCAGCCTAACAACATTACCTCACACTCTGACTTCTAATCAGGTGGCCCCACTGGGAGATGTCCTCGCCTTTCTTCACAACGAAGTTCGCCTGCCCACCTTCCTGCCTCTCCTGCAGCAGAGGACCCACCACAGGTCTGTTAGGAAGGACACACACACACACCAAAGTATTATATGGTTTCGAGCAAGACTAGCTTTATTTTCCTTATCAATGTTAGGGGGGTGAGGGATCAGTTTGCTGTTTTCATTTATCTTACTACTTATCAAAGGAAAAATCACACAGATGACCCGCCCTATGTCAGCTATGACGTCCAATACACTCTCAGCTCCTATACCACTGTGTGTGTGTGTGTGTGTGTGTGTGTGTGTGTGTGTGTGTGTGTGTGTGTCAGCGGGAACTCACCTGTGAGCGTGGGCAAGAATCCTGAGTGTTTCGGGGTACTCCAGCAGGGCGCGGGCCTCCATCAGCACCACCAGGGAACACTTGGCCTCGTCACACCGCGATCTGCCGAGTGGCCACGCATTGTATGCAAGGTGTGTCCCACGCTAAGACTCACAACACAGGATTTCGTGCAGTGATACCAATCTCTCTCTCTCTCTCTCTCTCTCTCTCTC
>CM035205.1:22087553-22111071 GCA_020233015.1 Callinectes sapidus | reverse complement strand
TATATTATTGCCCAAAAAGCTATACATAGCTTACAAAGGGCTATTTGTCCAATATGTTTATCAAATTGATAACTCATGTACATAAAACAAATATAATAAAGTGTTTCAAAGTGAGGCCAGGCTCACCCTGCTCCTCACCCTCTCCCCAGTTCATTTCCCCACTCATATACACACACACACACACAATCTACCAATTACTGCTCATCTATGCACACATAAGCCCACTAGTATGCTTGTTACATCTAGGAACGATGCTATGGGCGATAATAATTGCGGATGCCCCTCCTAGCTATAAAAACACTTTTCACACCGTTACTTCACTTAAACGTAAAAATCTGATCTTAAAGGAATGAAAATGCTTCCCTTTGTCCATCAATATCCACCATTGTCTCTTTTGTAGGTGATTAAACATTAATTAAGGAAAACTATGGGCGGTTCTCTCCACAGAGGCCGGTGCCTGGGGCAGGAACCTCTTCTAAACTTGCTGGCTCCAATACCTTTATATATTTCCTTGACTCTATTATTCGGTGTCTGGACTACAATTTTAGGGTCTCTACAAATATCTATAGTACTTCATACATTCCAGTTTACAGTTTTTGAGTATTTTGTTACTGTTCATAACTTGGGCATAAGTTAATATTTGGAGAAAGATCTGTATGTTTGTAGCTTCCTCATCAATGGTGAAATTTCAATTTCTTTCTTTCCTTTGTATGTATATTTCAATATGTATTTAAACCTGTATATAGACAACTTATAAACATATATGTTTAGTAGCAGGTCAGACATCAAGAATTGTTACATGTTTAGTATTTATATACGAAATATTTCAAGGGTAGTATGATCCACCTTCCTCACATGGCATGAACTTTGAATTTCAGCATCAAATGTATATCGATATTGTATAAGCCTCTAATTTCTGTGTGAGTCAGCCCTCCATATGAATAATATCTAATGACTTCATGCAGATTTTTATCAATGTCATATATGAATAGATATAACATTTATTCCACTCATTAAATATCAATATTCATTCCAATGCTCTTTGCTTAATGTTATATACACTTATATATATTCAAATAAGAATGTACACAAATTATTGGCTCCTTGACAGGGTGAGCTCTTCTCTCCATGGATGTCAAAAGACATTTTCAGTAATGTCACCTGCAAGTCAAACAAACTCATACAGAACCAAACTCACTCAGAGATATGTATAGTATTCCAGGCCAGAAAGGCAAACATCCAATTGGTAAGTAGCAAGTGGAAGTGAGCACAGCACCCAGGATTCAAGATACTACTGTATTGGAATGTACCTTGAAGAATGAAATATAGAATAAAGTAGTCTTTAAGATCATGGAAGTTTGTGTTTTATAAAGAATTTTATCTTTCATTGTCATTTTATAATAAAAAGAACCTGAAAAGGACATTAGACAAGAGAAAGAAGCCAAGATACAGTATTTTTATGGTGATATCTCACATTTCTTAATCGTGAATATGACATTTAATATGATGATCTTTAAGACTTCTCAGTGCTGGAGACTGAAGAGTAATTAATGCATAAGAAGGTGTTTTCCAAGAATGTGGAGCCTCTTGTCTGGCAGTGGGGCAGCGGAACAGCGGGAGCAACGTATGCAGTGGCAGGACAATACTGAAAACATCTTAAATCCATGGTCATGAGTCGGCAATGATGTCAGCATCATGTTTTACAAACTAGCGCAATTGTAAACATGAGTTATGGCCACAGCATTCAGTAAACATTTGACATCCATGGAGAGAGGAGCTCACGCTGTCAGAGCCAATAATTTATGTACATTCCTATTTGAATATATATGTCTCTGTGCATGTGTGTGTGTGTGTGTGTGTGTGTGTGTGTGTGTACATATATTGCTTTATGAGACCTCTTCAAGAATGCATCACTCAGGTAAATCAAGAGGTACCTGTACAAGGAACCTCATTCATTTATTCCATTCCACAGCTCAGTACATCCCACAAAGGTCTGCCTTCTGTTTTGTATGCTCTACTTTATTATTTGGTGAAGGAAATAAATCATAAATGACCTGAAAATACTGAATAACGTTTATTAAAAATTAAAAATTAAATAAAACATTTCTCAATCAAATTTCCCCTATAACTAAAATTAAAAATCATATTATATAAAATTAGATTTACTATATGGACAAAATTAATAAGGAATGTATAAGGAATGGTATTTGAACAAGATATCCACATTTTTGTGATACAAAGCAACAATATTTAAAAGACCCACACTCCCTTGCAAAGCACACCAGAAAAATAAAGTATAAAGAAAACACTGAAATAGAACTATCTTTCCAGTTTAGGATCCTGTATCGCATGTTTAGGATCACAAGTGAAAGAGACTGTTATAGCATACCTTGTGCCACGTGTGACTTGTTCTACATAGTGAAGGTTCTCGGAGCCTGAGGTGAAGGCAGACACCCGACCTGTGCACCAAGAAAACACATCAGAAGTACATTATCATACTACCCATTGAATTACACAAATAATCCTAAGTGTAGTGGTTAACACACTCAGCTCACTACTGAGAGGGCCCAGGTTTGAATCCTGGGTGTGGTGAGGCAAATGGGCAAGAACCCTTTAAATGTGTAACCTCTGTTCACCTAGCAGTAAGTAGGTACGGGATGTAACTGTAATGAATACAGCCATAGTGTTCCCATACCACATAATATATATATATATATATATACCTATATATATATATATATATATATATATATATACATATAAATGTACAGTGGTACCTCTTGATTCGAACTTAATTCGTTCTTTTTGGCTGTTTGAATTGCAAAAAATTCGAATTAGGAAGCAATTTTTACCATTGAAATTAATGTAAAAACATTTATTCCGTCCCAGTTTATTTTAAATTTCAAAAAATACTACACTCAAACCCCAGCTATTGCGAGAAATTGGTCCCTTAACATCACCGCAATAGTTAAAGACACAATAACCATTGTTAAGAAGTAATGAGAAAAAAAAAAATTGGTCCTGGTGCATCAGAGTGGCACCTTGTTTTCCCCACAACTCATCAAAATTCATAGATATCGTTCACATTTCGAGTGTAAAGGAAACACAGACATAAAATGTATAAAAAAAAAACAATCATAGCAAAAGACTTTACTTTGGTGTGAAATTCCCGAGTCCCGATGAAAATTAAACAGGCCTCCCCTGGGTCCCCACCTCCGTCTCATGCACTAAATACGGGAAAAGATCGAGTAGTATTCCCCCTACCCCTCACACCCTCCCTATCCACTCCCATTCGATACACAAACAGACCGAGTAGGCCGTCCATCCCCCCACTCCCTCCCACCTCCAGCCACTCACCATTTCTCTCTCTCTCTCTCTCTCTCTCTCTCTCTCTCTCTCTCTCTCTCTCTCTCTCTCTCTCTCTCTCTCTCTCTCTCTCTCTCTCTCTCTCTCTCTCTCTTATCAAGTAGAATGTATTCTCGCAGCATCTTTTCAACAGGAATTATTTCAAGAAAAGTATAAATTATTGTACAAAATGCAATTTACAGCCTTTGCAAACCCCTTGAAAAATCAGCAAAAACATAAAAACACCTTAATAAAACCTCAAATACCATGAAAAATGCTTAAAAACTAATACAAACATGAAAAATACCCTTAAAAATCAAGAAAAACTTCCCTAAAATCCCCCAAAATTACCCCTAACCTAATGTAACTTAACAATCCTTTGCATGTAAGACATGTAAAAACATCTAAAAACCCTAACACAACCTATGAAAATCTTAAGAACTGCCAAAAAACCATCCCTAACTTAACCTAACCTAACGAAATCTAATGTCCCATTACAAGTGTCCCAGTGGTCCAACTTGGTGGTTTTCACAGCAAGCAAAAAACATGAAAAACCTTAAGAAAGAACCTTAAACATCCTAAAAACACTGTGAAACACCCCAATAAACAACCTTAAAAATACCCACCCAAAAATACTCCTAACCTAACCAAACCTAACGAAACTTAACGTCCCTTTACATATCTCCCAATATTACAACTTGGTAGTCTTCAGGGACTGCAAAAAAACATGAAAACCTTAAGAAACAACGTTAAACACCTTAAAAACACTCTTAAAAACCCTAAAAACAACATTAAAAAACACTCATCCAAAATATTCCCTAACTTAACCTAAACCTTAAAAAATTCAAAAACATAAAAACAGGCTTTGCAAACCCCTTAAAACATCATAAAAAACATGAAAACATCTTAATAAAAGCTCAAATAACATGAAGAACTCTTAAAAACCAATATAAACATGAAAAACCCCCTTTAAAAAAAATTAATGAAAAAATAACCCCAAAAAAATCACCCATAACCAAATGTAACCTAACCTAATGTTAACCATCCTTTGCAGGTAGGAAATGCAAAAACATTTTTTAAAAACCCTAAAACTACCTTCAAAAACCTTTAAAACTGCAATAAAAACACCCCTAACCTAACCTAACCTAACGAAATCTAACATCCCATTAGAAGTGTTCCAGTGATCCAGCCTGGTGCTTTTCACAGCAACCAAAAAACATCAAAACCTTAAAAAACCTTAAACACCCTAAAAACACCCTTAAAACCTCTAAAACAACCTTAAAAAACAACCCCCAAAAAACACCCTTAACCTAATGAAACCTAACGTCTCTTTACAAGTCTCCCAGTGTTACTTGTGACTTGGCAGTATTCAGAGCAAGCAAAAAAAAAATGAAAGCCTTAAGAAACAATCTTAAACACCCTAAAATCACCCTAGGAAACACTAACAACAACCTTAAAAATACCCCCCCCCGAAATAACCCTAACCTACTTCAACCTAACCTAACGCCCCAGGTCTCCTAATGGTACAACATGCAAAAACATCTTCAAAAAACATAAAAACAACTTAAAAAAGAAAAACTTAAAGAAAATAAAAACAACCTTAAAACCCCCACAGAGCACCTTTTTTTACTGCTTTTTGAAGTTTAATGATGTTTGGAATTAATTGTTTTTGTGCTTGCATGTGTGTTTTTTCTTCTTTTTTTTTTTTTTGTGTGTGTGTGTGTTTTTCTTAATGTTTGTTTTAAGGGATGATGTGTATGTGTAGGTGTCTATTAAGGCTTTCTTTTTGTGTGTGTGTTTTTTAATGTTTTTTTTGAAGTTTAATTGCATTTGGAATGAAATTTTTTTAGGGATGACGTGTGTGTATGTTTGTGTGTGTTAAGGTTTTCTTCTTATGTGTGTGTTTTTTTTTTAAATGTTATTGGTGACGTGTATGTATGTGTGTGTGTGTGTGTGTGTGTTTGGGTTTTCTTCTTATTTGTTCTTGTATTTTTTTTTAAGGGTGCCACATGTTTGTCTGTGTAAGTGTGCTTTTATTTTTTGTGTGTTTTTAATTTTATTTTTAAGTTAAATTGTGTTTGGAATGAGTTTTTTGTGTTCACATCTTTTCTTATTTTTTTGTTTTGTGTGTGTGTGCTTGTTTATGTTTTCTTTTTTTAATGTTATCAATGTTTTTTTTTATGTTCAATGCCTGAAAAGCTTATGAAAATTATTTTTAAAAACCCTCATACACATGGAATGGCTTAAAAAACATAAAAAACATGAAAACAACCTTAAAACATCAACAAAAACATAAAGGCACCTTAATAAAACCTCAAAATAACATGAAACCTCTTAAAAACTAATACAAACATGAAAAATACCTTTAAAAACAAAAAAAAAACTTCCCTAAAACCACCCAAAATCACCCATAACCTAATGTAAGCTAACCTAAAGTTGACTACCCTTTGCACGTAGGACATGGAAAACATCTAAAAACCCTAAAACCACCTTCAAAAACCTTAAGAACTGCCAAAAAAACACCCCTAACCTAACCTAACAAAATCTAATGTCCCATTACAAGTGTCCCAGTGGTCCAACCTGGTGGTTTTCACAGCAGACAAAAAACATGAAAAACCTTAAGAAAGAACCTTAAACACCCTAAAAACACCCTTAAATCCCCTATAAACAACCTTAAAAATACCCCCGGCGACTGGCAGGAAGGTGGTGTTGGCCGCCATGTGTGTTTGTGTTCAAATTGAGAAGCTGCGCTCGGATTGCAGGTGAAAATTCATTCACCAAATGTATTCGGATTGGGAAATGTTCGAGGCAAAGGGTATTTGAATCGAGAAGTACCACTGTATGCCTTTATAATACAAACAATGAATTACCTCGCACACTTAAGACATGCCAAAAATAGCTGTTATGGATTCAATTCACTTAACACTACTCTTACCTCTCCGGGGCTCCACTGTCTTGTTGGAATCCTTGTCAATGAACACAAAGCGTCCCCCTTCAAACTCCTGCCCATAATCAGTTAGGTAGAGTAATGAAGTGTAGTGGAATGACTCATAGGTCTCCTGAAAACAATTAGGTAACAAAATAAGATATCAAAAAGTCAAACTTTCTAGAAATAAACAAATCTACTACTTTTGCCATTAGTTTTCATATAATAAAAAACAAAGAAACAAATAAACTCAGGAAAATTCCCACATCTAACCAAGATCCTTATTAATGCAGTTTATCCAAGAAAAGATGTCACATCTTATTGTGATCATGAATAAACCTACAGAAATTCGTCCCAGTTCCATCTCTCTATCCTTTTTTATTGTCTTTTATAACATGCAAGGAGTACAATAGCATTATTCTTCCAATCAATAAATTGGTGACAAGTTGAAGGGGGAAAAGTTTAGGTACTGCATCATGAGAATCCACAGAAGTTGTGTTTTACCTTATCAACATGAGGATGCCAATATTCATCATGAATAGTTTGAGGAGGAGCAGGTGTAATTCTTGAGAAAAATGTGGGATGAGTTAAGTAGAGTTGTCCTTTATCTATTCCAAAATGGTCTGCTATTGCATGATGGATCTTTCCCTTCACATGACTGAAAAGTAAAGCAAGATATTGTGTTGAATTGGTTTGTGCCTAAATGGAAGTAGATGAAATCAATTGGTGGAGGCTAAAATAAAGGGAGCAAATGGAAAATAATTCTGATAAAACACTGCTCCAACAATTTCAAATAAAGGAATCCCAAACATTTTTTTTTTTTTTTATACAAGAGACACTAGCCAAAGCTAACAAAGAAAAAACAAAGATGCCAACTGTCAGTGAAAACAGTTTAAAAGAATAACAAAATCACAAGTTCTAAACTTTTTTCTCCTGCTTCTTCTTTGAGGAAGGTGTGTTCAGCAGCCAATCAGAGGCAAGTACAAATATAGTCTGTACTCTAAATTCATCATCAGTTGCAAAAGCTGAACTTTGAAAACAAAGCATTACAAGTAGACTCACCTGTAGATTTTGAAATCTTCACTTGTGAAAATTCTTCTAGATGTTTCAAGCTTGTATATGTTAACAAATGCATTGCCTTGCGACAGAGCTCCAGAGTGCAGATCCAGAATAGACGCCCCACCAGAAGACCCTCCCAAGGCAAGGCCTCGCTCAGCAATATCACGAAGAGCTGCCACTTCACCTGGTCTTACCAGGGAATCTGACACCATTCTACCACACTTTCTCGGAGTACAGCCTAAAAATTGATGTACATTTTACTCCTTTTGTGTGAAAAAATTATATTTTTTATTGCTTTATAATTTCAAGTAATGTTCATGCTGAGTAATTCATTGTATTGATTGAACCATTAATCAACTTGGAATATTTTATCAACTCACCCACATTTAAGAAATACATGTAATAAAATAGAGTAATCCATAAAAAAAACAAGCATGGCCAATAAAATATTTGCAGACCAACAAGCTTTTCATATCCCTAGTTAGGTTAGGTTAGGTTAGGTTAGGTTAGGTACCTCTAAACTGTCTGAGTTCCTCTGCATAATCTTCTGAACAGCTAATTTCAACAGATTTCTTGCCAATTTCTTCATTCCACTTTGCAAACTGCACCTGGGTGGGAATGTTTTGATACAAAAGTTCAAAAACTGTGTGGATAGTGTTATAAAATAATATTAAAGCTTTGAGCCTTTTCATTGAACAATACATACATACATACATCTTCATGGAAGACAACATGTCTTGGCATCAAATTTCCCAATGCTACATAGAATCTCTGTGACTATCACACCAGAAAAACATAAAAAACAAATAAGAAAAGCAAAATAAAAAAGTAGCACAAAATATTTAATACTATAACTAACAAAACCATTTTGGTTGTATGTAAATTATGCTAATTAAATGTTTGACTGATAAAGTTATAGGGAAGTCTTATATTACAACTTCAGCATTACTGCTAATTTCCTAAAAGAACCATACCAATAAGACAAAAGACAATAATAAAAGAGTTTTATGGAATAGCACAACAGTATAAACTGTATAAAAGACTGTTGTCTTTTAAACGGTTCTTCATGAATCTTAAGATTAAAAACAAATTGCCACTATTGACAAAATATTGAAGCAGGCAGTTCATTCAGTGAATAAAAAATGTCAGTAAACATCAACTACAAAACTGAGGGGCTATACAGACAGTGTTTAATTCTGCAGCACAATTATACAATATCTGTTAAGAGATTGTATTTTTGAGGCACAGTAATCTATATTATCTGCCAGACAAAGATCGAAAAAAAGAAAACATTGTTCATGTTCTGAAAATATACATTAAGCAAATACATACCTGATCATGTGTCTGACACCATCACTGGGGATATGCATATAGTGTAAAACTTATCATAAGTAACTCACTGTCTTGTTTGCTTTACTGAAGTAAACAGCCACCATAACTCCACTCATCATCAACATTCGAGTTATTATGCGCCGCCAGTCTATTCGGATGCTTGATCGTGCATTTTCTCTTTCTGATCTGAAGATATTGAACATTCAATGATCATTTCCACATTTTTTACATTGCTGGAAAACCAAATTTCAATCACAAAGAAAACCTATCCTATGAAAAAAAATTTTCACTTTGAAATCTTCAACCAGGACATGTCTGTACCTTAAAAAAAAACATCATAAAAACAATACATACATTCAATCAGAATATTATTAATGTATACCAAGTTCGGTGTCAAGAATATTTTCTTTCAAAATTCTGCCCAAAATTTACTGCACTACAGAGTGTATGACTACAATTTTACTAGATACACCATTTGCACAAATAACAAATATAAACAAAAAATCATTATCTGCAGTAAATAATTTAGAAACCAAAAGAATTTGAACAAACAATTTCTAAGTCAGCAGTGACAAATCATCCAACACTCAATTCCAAAGCAGCTATTGTTAACTGTAAGTGTACAAGGATCAATATTTCATGAAGAGCCATCAGCCACATTTATTATGGAAATGCATTGATGAAAACTGCAATATGATAAGAGAGCATGAAGCAAATGTGACTAAAAGACCATGGAAGTAGATCTACTGATGTATCATAAAATCCTGGTTTTTGTGACAAGAAATCCATAGAAAATTTGCCCTGTGTGATAGCTAACTTGGCAAAATGCAACAAACTTGGCATGGCATGTTGACAAGACAACAGGAAGGTGTGGCATACCATCAATAGTCACTGGCATCTGAGGGGGGTGGATGGCTGTCGCCCAGTACCAGTAAGCAAGACCAACATTTACTATAATCTGTGCTATACTATTCACTCAACTTGCATAAATGATTCTACTGATTATTTTTTTGCTTGGCACACAATAAGTGAATTGCACAATTAAAACATACTTTATACCAATTGACTGTAGGTAATGTTTTCTTTTTTATAAAATGTAATCATTACTTTTACATTCTAAGCATTATCTTTGCTTTATCTACTAATCATAGCCTACTCCCCTTTTAAAGACAAGGAAAAGTAGAATTTGAATAAGCAAGCAATTTCTCCCTGTAAAAAGTTATAAATCAAGAAGTATAGTGGACTGTGCAGAAAACAACCAATAAGTCAAGCAATTACATGAAAATAAAATAATTCTTTAAAATATGCTAGATCCTCTTTTCAAAGCTAGGTAGGTTCTTAAAACTGCTGCAAATGTTACAAACTATAGACACTGAAAACTGACAACAAATTCAAAAGTTTCTATGTTATAATATCCAAGTACAATATAGATGCATGTATGAGAATAATGACCTTTCAAAGTATAACCAATGAATACAAAAGATTACTGACTGTAATGTTGCTCAAATGTGGCCTTACCCACTCCTGGTGTCTGATCTTGGAACAGCATTGGTGCTTCCAGGTGTCTTACGATTGGTCCTCTGCTTCACCGTCATGATGACACTCAATGAATAACTCAACCAGTACTGGTTTTTGTGTTCATGTGTTTGGCTCAGTATCTCCCTAGGATGCTGGAAAAAAATAATAAATGAATAGAATAAAACATGTTAAAAACATTTTCTGCAATCAACAGGCTAAGGAGTATACTTGATTAAAACAGCTGAAGAAAATGTGACAGAAAAAATTTATTTGGAAAAAATCTGTCCTATACTGTTGTTCAGATAGAGACAAATGTGAGTATTGAGTGGTGGGAAAAACATAAGTAGAGGCAAAGTACTTTATTCCCAAATATTTTGGTCACATAAAAACAGCTGCCTACTTGATAAAGCAGCTTTTGTACCTAGATTTCTATTAAAAGCTATACCCCTCGAGTTACATCTTGTACCTACTTGTTGATAGGCAAACAGGGGCTATAAACACTAAGGGGCTCAGCCATTTGTCTCACCATGTCCTGGAATCGAACCCGGGCCCCCTCTGTTGTGAGTTGTGCACTACTGCTTCACTATCTGGTGTGTGTATTCACCTAGTTTTAACATACAGGAAAAGAGTTAAACTTGTATTGTCCTGTCTCCATCTCCATGTAAATTCAACATTTCTTTCAATTTATGAATTGTTCTTGATTCAATGATTCTCTTGTCCAGACAATTCCACACCTCTACACATCTTTGTGGAAAGCTGAATTTGTTGATATCTCCCCTGCGGTTATCAATTCTTACTTTCTTTACATGTTCTATTGTGTCATTGTTGTCCAATTAATAAATTTTCTCTATATAATTTTTCCAGTCCTTTCATAGCACAAGGAAATCTCTTTCCCTTCTCTGTTCTAATGGTATAAGACCCAGAATCCATAGTCTTTCTTCATATGACAATTCACTTCAACCAGGGATGGACACAGCCAACCCACGGCTAGGATGGCTTAGGTTAGGCATTTGTTAGTGTTAGGTTAGTGACTTGGTTTGAAGGGGACGCAGCCCCTCCAGCTAAGGATGTTAGGCTAAAAAAAAAAATTAAAAAATAGCGTAATATTAAGTGGAATCGTCTCATATTTCGCTCATGTCTTGTCCCCCCCACCCTAACCCCAGACTCCCAATGTCCTGCCATGCGCTACTGGCAAGGAACCATGGTAAACATTGACGGCATGCAAACCACTTTTAGTCATTTCCCCTTCCACCTCCATATAAGGAACCTGTGATGAATACCAACTAAATCCCATAGCCATATATTTCTTACCTAGAGCCTAAAGCTACAAAATGTACCAGAAATAGAGCCAAATACGGCCTTTTCTATTTTGAACCTGTAACGCTTTGAATCGTTTCTTGGGTTTCTCTCCTTCTTATTTTACCGTCTGACAACCTGGCCCCTCATTACCCACCTTTGAACTAAAAATGTTTTCGTGTGGCTCAAAATATCAATGTCTTTTTCCTTGTTTCGTCAGACTTGGCACTGTTAAGACAGATATTACAAGAACCTCATTTTAGACCATCCTGATCTTGATGCTACAGGTGGCTATCCCTACCAACAAACACTAGGGTGTTTTTTTTTTTTTTTTTTTTTTTTTTTTCCCTGGACATTTCATAATGCCATACAGATAGATGACACGTGAAAATGAGCAAGTTTCATGTTTCATATAGATTCAGAAACGCTTTGCTTTCTCTCATCATGACTAATTTCCAAGGCCACATAAATGGTTAGCGGGTTTTTCAAGGGTGCCTCTCAGATTCACGATATAGAAATCTTGTCATTCTGCTTCTATAACCATAAAACACCTTAAAAAAACTTAAGTAGGTTTAAAATAAAACCCTTTGAAACAGTGATAGTGATCCACCCCTACGACCAATACGATCATTACAACAATACGACCGGGTCGAACGGTGCATCTTGTATTCTGGAACACTTATGTGCTTCATCCCCACAATCTAAAAAGGCTTTATTTAAATTCACACGAGTTATTTCATTTATTTATATAGTCTAGGAGGAAGATTGACAGGATTTTTTCATTATAAACTAGAGAAACTAATGAAAACCTCCTCTAATCATCTCTGTGGTTTGGAAATATCGTTGTGAGAGAACAGTGTTTCTGAATACAAAACCCTACTCTCCTCCTGATTGACCCAGAATTTGGCGGTGTCACAGACTTTCGTATTATAACCCTGCATAACTATTAGCAAAACATACAAATGAATCACAATACATCTAATTGATGACTGTAGTCAATCAATGAAGCACATTGCAATTACATCAATACTAATGGTACACATATGCATCTATACACACATATGAATTCATGATACATATACATCACATATATACACACACTTGCCTGTATGTACATATCATGAACAGACACACATGCCGCACTTCTCCACATTTTATATTACAAGTCTGCATAACTATATCCAAACATACAAATGAACCACAATACATAACATAAATGTAAGAAATCAATCAATGAAGAACATAACATCCATATTAACACCAATGGTACAGTACACAGATGCACATACACAGTACATAGATACTTATGTACTTCAGTATATGTACATATGCAACTTCTCTCTCTCTCTCTCTCTCTCTCTCTCTCTCTCTCTCTCTCTCTCTCTCTCTCTGCATTCTGAATACAAGTTTTGTTAAAGTCTACAGCGCTGACTGCATTGTTTATTTTGTATGTTTTTGTATGCAGTCACTGCTATAGACTTTAACAAAACTTTTATATATATATATATATATATATATATATATATATATATATATATATATATATATATATATATATATATATATATATATATATATATATATAACTTTCAGGTTAACAGCTTCAAATAATTTTTGAACACACAGAGGGGAGGTGTACCTTGAGGTGGAATGGATGTTGATGAGTGGAACAGAATCAGCAATCATTCTGTTAGCTTTCAGCCAATGCTGAGTTTTAAAAGAGGTTAAACAAATTTATTAATGAGGATACTGGTGGAATTAGGGAGCGGTGCTCATATTATAGTGACTGCCACGGATACATTTTTGTAACAAATATATCATGGCGAGAGAATTTTTTCTCGCATGGCCTTACACCACTAGCAGTATTGCCAACACCTTCATTACACGAGAACAGAGCTACCAAGGTCCTCTCCGGCATCCGTTCACATTGTAACAAGTTTTGGGCGGTGTAATGTGGCGACGCCACATCCTAAAACGACTCCATGCACTTCTCATAGCAACCCCGAAGTATAAATATTACAGGAATGAGCATCTACATATTGCGTTGTGTATTTCTTGAATAAATTAATAAAAGCTAATGAAATAAGGCAAGGTAAGTGATACAATAAAAGTGAACTAGATTGAACTCGATACTATTTTGATATTCATAAATTGTTCAACACGTACATTATGACAATGCCCAATGGATGAATAGAAAAATAAATAAATAAATCGTTATATGTTAGATTTAGAGGTACTCAGTACTCATGGATACTAGACACATTTCTACCACGAGTTTGGTGTTTTAATTAGATGATTTTATTGACATTAGAAGGGTCTATGGAGGTCAAGAGATTAATTACTAAAGTCTATATATTATTCTAATCCCCACATGAGTTTCTGAAGCTGTATAAAATCGCCAGATAGTAAGCAGAATAAATATAAAAACGCGTCCCAATACTGAAGGAGTTGAGAGCGTCACAATCAAGTGTTAACATGTTGCGTAGCGGTGGATCCCTGGGTGCAATCAGTAAATGAGTTTATGATGCTGATACGGCTCATGATTAAGCAATAGAGATTCTTCCCAAAGACCATCACTGGATCCTCTTACACTATGAAGTCAGTGTGTACGAGTAATCAGATAGGTTACAGGAATATATCTATTGGAACCCAAATTTAGGACAAAGGCATGTCGTCTGCAGTCTGCTGATATGGTATCGGCAATAAGCCACTGGATGAAATTTTTAATGGATTCCAAGAAAGAGGTTCAGCTAAACTCTACTCTTGCAGCCAGTTGTGTGATGCTCTCTTGTTAACCCTTTCCTGAGTGGAACGGACTGAATGCCAAGTCAGGTGTGTTGAGGTCAGGTCATCTCTGTGTATCGTCTCTTCCCTGATGTTGTTTCTTGTCTTCTCTGCTTTGCCTGTCAAGTTATATGGGTGACTTTCTTTCTTCTTCCACATTTCATACACCACTTCTTTCTTTTCTTGTATCGTTAGATTGTCAACAGTGTTTGTCCTATAAAATTCCATTCTTCTTCTAAACATGACCTTTTGTGGTAAAGCTATTGTCTTTTTTACTTAATTTCACATAACCAAAAGCTCCATATTCTAAAGCGCTCCGCACTCCCACCACGGCTACTTTCAAAGGCTGCAGAGTTTACAGACCAGGTTTCTGAGGGATTTCTTTTGTCATTTATATAGAAACCTTGTTCATTTTTCAATAGAACTATACAAAAACTCTGGAAAACTTGTGTCACTTAAACAGGAGCCTTTTGAAATAGTGGAGGAGCAGCGCTGAAGTGTTTCTGAATACGGACGCTTAGCTGATGTGTTCTTTCGGCGTCTATAGATTTCCGTCAGTCGTTCCTGAGTGAAGATGGCGGCGAACCTTGAAGAGGAGCAATCTCTGAGGGAGTGTGAGGCTTACGTGCAACGCCATAATATCCAACAGATTCTAAAGGATGCCATTGTCAGCCTTTGTGTCAGCAGACCGGAAAATCCCATCGCCTTCCTCCGTGACTACTTTCATAAGCTGGACAGGGTGAGGGCCACGGAACCCCTTTTTATATTTCTTATTTATTTCCTATACCCACCTCTGCTTTTTCTCTTTTGTTGTACTCTTCTTTCTTTTTTCTCATTCTTTTCTCTCTTCCTCTCCCCTCTTATCTTTCCCTTCCTCTTCTTTCTCATTTCTTCTCCTTTCCTTTCCTTAATTTTCTTGTTCTTCCTTTCTCCATTGTTCTTCCTTATATTTCTCTTCCTCTGGTGGTGGTGGTGAAGGGACCTTACCTGGCCATCCTCTACTCGATGGTTACCTGTAGCTATTGTTAGTAGTGAATTATATGCCTCATACTAAAGCTGGTGAGACTAAATTTATGTCAGTGCCACTATATACGTCATTGTCAAGAAATACATCATTATCTCCCGAATTCTTTATTTATCTGTGTAATTTTAGTGTATGAGTAGATGGTCATACGTGGAAGTTAGGTTAGCTTAAATGAATAGTCCAGTATAACTTCTGCTCCTTATTTATATATGTCCACATTCCCACACCCTTCTGACAAGATTGGAGGCATATGAGGGTATCAGAGGTTTTGGGTAGGGAGATAAGAAATCAGTGAAATATAGGTATTGAAAAGTCTACTTGAATTTCACTTAATATTCTGAATTCTTCTAACATTAACCTAATTAAACACTTAAAGAATTTCATTGTTATGCCTTACCGGTTAGGTGAAGAAATTCTCAAGACAATGAAGATGAGTACATTAATAAACATGAGGAAAATCTTTGTCTGTGTATCAGATAATATATATTGCTATTGCTAAATCCTCCACTAGTGACTTTTTTACCTGCTGAAAACCAGCACTGTTTGCTTTATATACCTCCTCCATTCACCAAATAGCCATATTAATAAAATGAAAGTGAAACTCTATCAGAATGTTTGACGTCACTAGAATAAAAGAAAACTATAACTGAACTGACTGGAAAGCCATCATTTGTTACCCCATGACTGACCTACAGATCTCAGTTATAAACAAAAGAATGATTTCAATATTGACTTTTTACTGGGGCACAGCTTACCAGACTTAGAAAATCTTGGTTAATTTATAGTTTAATACAATATCCCCTATCTCTACCATCACCCTCCCAACCCCTCCAACGGGCTTGGGGGCCTTTGGAGATTTGGGAGTTTTGGAGGGAATGCATATGTGAGCGATGTATGACCTTTTGAAAATTCTACGGGAATTTATGTAAACGTTTCAAGAATTTCCCTAAATCTAAGAAAATGTTTCATAATTAACCAAACCCTAACATAAACCTAACCTAACGTAACCCAGCAGGGGGGGGGGGGTCTGTGCCCCCCAGAACTTTGAGAATACTTGACAGACACAGTACATTCTCGGACCTTTTGCAGTGTTATTAATTTCCAACAGGTAGGGTACTAATTGGAAATGTTGTAAATAGTAAGAACAACAACCTGGCAGTGGCCATAATCATCTAGTGTTCATTGTATGATTCTATAGTAGAACCAAAATCTTGAATTTCACCGCAATCAATTTCTATTACAACCATACTACGTGTGTGCATTGCAATTTTTTTATGTTTTTAGCAAAGTCACTGACCCCTCAACATGATATGTGAGTTTCATGCTTGTGCATATCCACATCATGCTTGAGTAGCTGTGGAGGTGTGGAATTTTGGGGTGGTGTGAGTTTTTCCATGAGGTGAATTATTATAATCACCTAAAACACAGCAATTACATGATCAGAATTAACTTAAATAACCATATGTTGCAGGAAAGCACATTCTGCAATAACACAAACTATCTAGTGAAAATTTTGCACCTTGTCGAAAAGGAAATCACTGCCATGCTTTGCATAATCTAACCCAACCTAACTTAACCCAATGTAAACCTAATCCGATAATTTACTCCCTATAAATAGTTGGTTTTCATCTCAACCCACCTGAAAACCATGCATTCCCACAGGTTCTCAAGGTATAATGTTTGGAGGTGGCTGTAGCACAAAAAAAATGTTTCAGAGTGGTTAGTTGTTAAGGAAAGAAATGATAAAATTAGTAACTAAATTTCACGAAATTCTCATGATGTAATATGGGAATATTACACTGAAGTGTTCTTTCTTTCCTGCTTGTGTCACCTTGGCTGTCCCTCTAATTCTCTTGTTCCTGATCTTATCCCTCCTTGTCATTCCCAACATCTATCTTACCTTTCTCATCTCTGCTACTTTTATCTTTCATGCATTTTCTTAACAGGCCACGTCTCAGAGCCACGTCATGGCTGGCTTTACCATTGAACAATATATCATGCCTTTCACTCTGTCTCAAACCAAGCAAGGTGCACAAACTTTCACTGATTGTGATTATAATATTGAAGCCTTTGATGAGTAGTTAAGTCTTAGTACGTAGAAACAGATATGAATGGCTGATATTGCTTTTTGATACACAAGTTAGAGATCAACATCATCCTGTAGATATATTATGTTGGTAAACACCATCTTCTGAATATGGTGGTATTTATATTATTGTTTGTGGGTATTATTATAGATATACACTAGTTTAGAATTAATCTTGAGGGTATAGTGTGTGTGAATATCCATTGATAATGCTATATAAACTTGACAGCAACATCACTATTGCATTCATTGATATGTATAATTTTTATGTGGTCGTTATTGGTGATAAGATATCAGTCATTGTTGATATGTGACTTTATTCTCTCCTAGTTCAGCAAGATTAAATGTAGTGTACAAATTGTATGAAAATATTTTGTTTTTATTTTCTCTCCTGTGTTGATGTATGTTTGCCCACATTTTAGGAAGTAGTCTCTCTCTCTCTCTCTCTCTCTCTCTCTCTCTCTCTCTCTCTCTCTCTCTCTCTCTCTCTCTCTCTCTCTCATTCACTTCTATAAGAACTTAACTGGGAGATATGGCCCCTTACTATTAGAGCATGCAAGTAGTACTCTAGAAAAAAATGTGTAAAGCTTAGTAACTCTGAATAATTTAGAATCAATATATACACAGCATAATTTATGATTTCTTGCAATATATTTGTTGTAAACTTTTATGTCTTTGAACTCATTTGATAAAAGTTACTTATGGTAAATGATTTATTTCCATTTGAGTTAAAGTTTGCTACATTAACAGTTGATGGTGTAGAAGGGATATGTAGATTCCACATAGAAAAGTAGTCATTGTTCTTTTCTAGCGAAGGAAAATAAAGAGAATCCTTTGAATTGGTGTCCTGCACAACACTGAAGACCGAGCATGGATGTTTCGTAGCTCACCTTGTGTCCCTCTTAGTGATGTGGAAGGGCTGTCCTGCACTTCTCTATCTGAGTAGAACATTTCTGTCTTAGATGAATGTAGTTCTTTAGTAGTGGGTAAGTGGGGTGTGTAAGGTAAGTTTTGTGATGTTAACATGCAGAAGTCTTCCACAATACCAGTGTGAGCCCACTACTCTCTAGTAAATTTGTCATGTCTAACTAAACTGTGTGGCAATGACTAATGTGGTGTGGTGTGTTGGATGTGATATCATTATACATGCATTTATTTTTGGTTTTTATTAAATTAATCACTGTCTAAGAACATTTGACCAGAGAAGCTAGGTTAGAGTCTTGGAAATAACATATATCCCCAGATAACTTCATGTATATTTGATGGAAATTATGAATTTCTTTAACCATTGATCATTCATATTTTGTTGTAGTGGAAGAATGAATTTTCACTCATGTTTTTTTCTTTACATCTCAGTCAAGACTGGGAATGTACACTTCATTTTATTGAACATTTTGGCATTGTTTTTACATTACAATGCTCATGTTTACATTTTAACATTTGATTCCTGGTTAGTGACTAACTTGTTGCATTACTGTGGCAGTCATATTGTAGTGTTCATCATTTAGAATTGTAACCATGTGTGTATTTCCCTGATGACAACCACTTTGACAAATAACCTGTATTATTACATGACAAATAACCTGTATTATTACAAATGCAGTGTATCTGTCATGAATGAGAACTATATCCTTCCTCTGGCACAATAGATTAAGTTTGTGGTATATCATTAATATTTTGATTTATATATATTTCATGCCTTCCATGTGTATTTTGAAGTTACTATAAGCATGTACAGTAAAATATATGTTACTCATCTGAGAAATTAATTATTCTGAGATGTATCACAGTTGTGTATTGAGATATGATTGATTGCAGTTTGGTTGTAACTTGCTCATAGCATTGGGACTTGAAGCTGTGCCTGTATTTGTTAATGCCACATACAAATACAGCTATATTCATTACTGATAAAACTGTAAGATTTTCATGGCATACATTACTTTGGTGGTAGAGGAGAATGCGGATGTTTTCTCGTAGCATGAAAATTGTTTCTGTTATTTTATGTTTGGTATAACTCACACTGATTCTGTATCTTATAAAGGCAGGAGAGTACTGTTCTTCACTGCTTCACTCTTACATCTTGTGCAATTTTTTGTATACCTGACATCTGCACATAAATTTTAAATAAGAGGAATTGTAAAATAACAATGTACATTGCAGGGGCACACGCACACACACAAAGTTTAAGAAAGGAGTAAACAAATGTGGTGTACATTGCAGGGGCACATGCACACACACAAAGTTTAAGAAAGGAGTAAACAAATGTGGTCCATGTATTTACATTTTGCATTTCTATTTACAGGTAAGTGTTGATTGGTGGACTGACGGTGGAGGGTTTCTTTAATTTCGAGGTAAGATGAATAAATGAATGAACTCTTTTGTGTATTTTATATATTAGTAAGGCCTCTTGATCTGAATTTCTTGCCTAAGGAGAATTCATAAACACTGCTCTCCAGTTTTAGTGGTTCCACTATTTTCATACTTATATATTCACAGCTAAGTTATTTTCACAGTCATTTCAAGCATTCACAGATTATCTGTATGTTATATCACTATACAAAAAGTAACAAATTAGTCATCAATTTTACTGTAAAACAGTGTTATGATTTGCAAATTTGTAACACTTAACCATGTAAATCAGATTACTGTTGTAGTGGATCTTGACAAATTTGGTACTGAAGGTGTTGGCTGTACCTGTTTGAACTATTACCACTGCAGTGTCCATGAATGAATGACCTTACCTGGGCCCATGGTAAGCCAGCAAAAGACTCCCATACACACTCAGACTGGCTTATGTGGTGGCCTGTTCTGGCCAAATGATAATGTGTTGGCTGGGCCAGTCTCTGGTTTCAGGTGGAGTCAGGGTACTGGTCAGTGGCTTGAATTGATCTTTCACTGCTTTATTTTTCAAGTGTCAGGGAAGAATGCAAGGATCGACAAAACTATTATATAAATTCATAAATAGAAAGATTAAGCTGATGGAGACTGTTATGGCAGTGCACTGAGTCTTGCTGGCAGACATACAGCCTGCCTGCAGCTGCATGGTTGATCCAGAGCTTCACTACCTCACTCAGAATGTAGATGTAGCCATTGATGTTCAGCTTTAGGCCCTCAGGAAAGAAATGGGGTGACACAATGTCACCTTCACACCTTCACTGCTGACAACACTGAAAACTGTGGTTGTTGCTGGAAACTGCCTGCATGTCTTTGGGTTAGACAGCAAGCCACCTGTTTTAGGAGTTCATCGTGTGGTCTTAGCAGAAGTTTTTCATCGGAGAAGAACCATAGCATGTCTGGCTCCAGTGGGTGTTTGAACTTGTTGATTAGCTTCTCTGTGTGCGTCAGTTGCTTTTCCTGCATTGCCTTCGACAGAAGTTTTCCCTTTCTCATTTTTTATGAAACATAGCAGATGTCCTCATGCACCACTGGCTTGATAAGATTTTTCATCCATGCCTTTCTCCCTTGCAATGGAATGCATCGACTTAATAGGTTCTTTGTCGATGATCTGAACTTATGTTACGAACTCCTGTCTTTTGATGGTTTCAGATCTTTGATTGTGCATTTTTCCCTCTGATATTGCCTTGCAGTTGAATCCTGAATCTTCCAGTTCCTTTCATACCTTTTCATCATCCTCCTGCTAATTCTGAGGGAGTCTGAAATCTTATTTGTCCTTCTGGTGTAGATTCCACAAAAAAATTCCATGTTTCTTCCACAATTTTGTAGGTTCAAAATTGTCCAAAGTCAACTATTGTACTAAAAAAAATGGAAATGTAGCCCCTTTTCATGAAGACAAGACTGACAGGAATAGTACAAAAATATGCATAAAATTAGCAGTTGAAAATTACGAACAAATATTGTCCATACCCTTTATATGTATGTATGTATGTGTGGTATGTATGGATGGGTTTTGTTTACTTGCTTAAAATGTGTATGTCCAGAGCGAGTGTGAGCTAAGGTTGGGTTGTGGCTTTGGTCAGGAACACAATGGTGTGGCATAAGTGGTAGTGCAGGTGCAGCTGGGTTTGTGGGGTGTGAGGTAGTGCAAATTTTGTGTGTCAAGAAAGGGCATGAACCAGTTTGGATATATGCTATAGAGATTGTATCCTGAGGCACCCCCTCACAGTCTATTGTCATAAGTGAACCAACCCCCTCTCCACCCTATTGCTTCTTATCTAAGGTACTAGTATTGAATTAGGGCAGAATTAACTCTCATAAACATTATGCAGAACATTTCCGTCAGTCTGTAGGTACAATTGGCATATGTCACTTGGCCTGACCTAATTAGGTGAGGCTCTCCTGTGCAGGGTGAATGTGGAATGGCAAACCAGTGGTAAGGCTACCTTCTGCTGCTGTAAATACAGTACAATTCAGTACAATTTTAATGATGTTTTCCCTCATGGTCGTAACATTTGTGCTCATGAAGAAGCCTGTCAAAGTGCTCCTTAGTGTGCAAAGCATATGGAACAATAACAAAATCTTTCCCCTTCATCGTGTTGGTTTTCTCTCTGCTGCTGTATTGGTTACAACACTACATTTCACATCATCACGCCCTGTGGTTCACACACAGCTAACTGTTCACAGTTCATAAAATGTCCAGGGAATGACAGATGGTTGTGTGGCCTCGACCTTGGAAGCCTATCCTGTTATTATGACACTTTTCTCTCAGTACATTTGCATGTGTATGTGTCATTTCCATGACACAATTATAAAAATGCAGATACGCTCTCTACCTGCTGTAACAAAACAGCTGTATTCTGTGTGTGTGTGTGTGTGTGTGTGTGTGTGTGTGTGTGTGCGTGCGTGCGTGCGTGCGTGCGTGCGTGCGTGCGTGCGTGCGAGCGAGCGAGCGTGCGTGCGTGCGTGCGTGCGTGCGTGCGTGTGAGAGAGAGAGAGTTTGCGTTTGCGCGTGTGCGTGCGTGCATGAATATGCTGTTAGGATGGGGACAGTTTGTTTATTTATTTTTTTCTTGAGGAAAAGGCGTGGGAGGGCGGTGCATGCCGATCATGTTGGCAGAGTGGGACAGGGAAGGGGCGGAGGGGGGAGGGGGAGGCACGGCGGAAATTGGCAGCAGCAGGTGTGAAGCAGCCACGCCCTGCTTGGTCGTCCCCAGCTGCGGGGTGTGGGGCTCGTGGCGGGGGATGGTGTGTGGTGTGTGGTGTGAGGGGTGTGGGGTGTGGGGTGTCGGATGGGGAAGGAGCCATGTAAGGGTTTCATACATGATGAGGGATGGGGATCATTAGTGTGAGGTTCAACACTCGTTTGTCCTTGAGGTGGGGAAAGGTGTGCCGCGTTATTGCCAAGAGGGGGGGGGGTGTACCATGCACACCTCGCTGGTGTGATGGTGGTGGTGGAGAAGAGGCACTACCACGCCGCCACGGGAATGTATGTGTGACACTGCTTGTTTGTTATATGGTCGGTTTGCACCTGCTAAAAAGGAAGTGGGGGATGGACGGCCAGCGATCCGTCATTATTGACATTTTTCACTTGTTGCTGTAACTAATAAGATGACAAATTAACAAATATAATGCATCTAAGTTTTGCAGTAGTGATAATGTTATTTTTGCGGTCATTGTTGTTCTCCTGTTGGTGTGTGTGTGTGTGTGTGTGTGTGTTAGATGGACAAACAGATGAATATGAATATATACCCCAGTGCTTTTTTTGTTGATAATAATGAGTGTAAACTTCTTGAGAGAAGGCAGACTGCTTGGGGCCGCCGCCACTGTCCTCACCACAAGGAAGGTAGTTAGTTGTCTTGATGAGCCACCCCGTGCAAGGAGGGAATCATTCTGTGGCCTGGACATTCTTATCGTGTCTTTCTGGATCAGGGGAGGTTGCTCTATTCCCTTGCCTCCACTCCCCCTATCTCCTACCATGATTCTCTCTCTCTCTCTCTCTCTCTCTCTCTCTCTCTCTCTCTCTCTCTCTCTCTCTCTCTCTCTCTCTCTCTCTCTCTCTCTCTCTCTCTCTCTCTCTCTCATGTATTTTTTTAGACCAAGTTGTAGGAAGGAGGAAAATAGAATGAGGGAGAAGGTTGCATAGTTTGTTTTGTTTCTCAGTTAAGCAGATGAAAGCATGGTGATAGTAGCCAAGTTTGTGTGTGTGTGTGTGTGAGAGAGAGAGAGAGAGAGAGAGAGAGAGTAATAGTAG
>CM035205.1:22074889-22087084 GCA_020233015.1 Callinectes sapidus | reverse complement strand
TCAACAAAAAGAATCTAAGACTGATTACCTCTTATTTAGTAGGGCATGTTGGACGTGTGGCGTCGGAATCCTGTAAGGTAGAAGGGAAGCCCTCTGTGTCATGAGGAAGCATAACTAAGCTGCCTTACCATCCATCATCAGTGTGTTACAAGGCGAGGTGAGGCGCCATGTCCAGTGCAGCGACAGCATGGTGAAGGTGCTGGAATTTTATTGGTGCTGGCACGCGGATCATGGACTTGATGCTTAGCGAGATAGAAATGCAGCTTTTGATGTAGGCGCATAGGAAAGAGTGAAATGCAGAAGAGGGCAGGTGAGATGCACGCCCGTGAATAGTATACCACTGCTAAGGAGAGGCTGGACAGCGTATGTTGTGGCCTTGTCATCCTTCATACGATTTGGGCGTTTTAGTAGGCTGTTGCTGTCTGAATGCGTGGGGTGTCGGTTTGTATCGTGGTGACCACACATTGTAAAACAAGGGTGGATCAGCAGGCTTGCTGTTGACACTGACACTCGCCATCCACTTTTCCTAATCCATCTAGAATGAGACAGGTTCAGGAGTGAGGTCTTTCCAGACTGAGGTCCAAGCTACATGGCTATCACGTGCCAGCACACTCTTGCTCGAATATTCCTGAACCTTATATCTGTTTCGCTGTGTACTGAATCACGTCCTAATACTTATAAATAGAACAAGTATTGCATACAATGGCCACATCCGTGTCGTTTACCCTCATGTTTCACTGTGTACTGAATCACTTTCTAATACTTATAAATAGAACAAGCATTGCATACAATGGCCACATCCGTATCGTTTTCTCTCATTGGGGAAATACATGGATTTTTTTTTTATCTAAGTCTAATATATTTTACTATACTCAGTTAATGGAGCATTATCTTGCTCGTGTTTGTACTTAGCACAAACAGGAAAACTATTCATGTTTTGAATTTAATGCCACGCTAATTCCCTTGCCCAGTCAGATGTTGGGTTTGTACCTCCAATGGGAACAGGGGAGTATGTACCTGTGTATGTGGGGCGAAGGGGAGGTGATGCCAGGCAAGTGTCAGGAGGCCATGCTGGAATATTTATCTCGTTGACCATTGTGTTGGTGATTTTCAGTGTGAGCGATCACTTTTTTCCGTATTGTTGGTCACCACCCTCTACCGCCGCCACCACAGAGGCGACTGACAGCATTAACAGGCATTATCTTGGTGATTGGGTAGTCAGGAAAGTGAGAGGGGAACGCGGTACACGTGTGTGGTATCTCCAAGTAAATCACCTGGAATACCGTTACAGGGGACGGCTCGTTATCGGTAGCCAGGGTGAGAGACGCTGCTGGCAGGCGGGGCTGGCTCGTCTCCACGCCAGTCACCCAATACTTGTTCTCGGGGGTGCATCACACGTGAAGTGCATTTATTGGTTTATTTTTCCGAACTATTCGTTGTCGTGGCCTCAAATCATTGGGGTGTGTGTGTGCCTAGCGTGGCTCATTCCATCTGATACAGCACCTGAGCTTAGCGTAAACCAGACACCTCCGAGAATGGCTTCCTTTCGTCCCGAAGTTGTGGTGTCGCGTCTCCTCCAGCTGGTGCGTCACGCGGCCCGGTTACGCACTCTCTCCGCGCCCACTCCCACTCCTACGCCCCGGCCCTTCGTCAGAACCTGCTTCCTGTACACTGTAAGAACATCTTCAGGTGTGAATGTGCTTCTTAAACCCTCCTTTGGCATGAAGAGAGAAGGTTGGAGGGAGACTGCCCATGAACCGGGAAGATTCGCTGCTCGGCCTTCCTCACTGCATGTGACTCGCTGTAGTGGCTGTGTTGGGAAGGTGTCCATGTTTTCTACTCAATGTTTTATTTTAGAGCACAACGACTGAGACTCGTTACCATCCTCCTTGTACACTGGAGTGCTTCTTTGTTGTTGTTGTCATGATGGCAAAGGTAATTTTAGTCAAGCTGACATTCATTTAATTCACTATATTTATTGTAACTACGAGCGGTGTGTGTGTGTGTGTGTGTGTGTGTGTGTGTGTGTGTGTGTGTGTGTGTGTGTGTGTGTGTGTGTGTGTGTGTGTGTGTCAAGCGGGGGAGACACACCAGCGATGCCAAGCAAGTGACCTTTAAGGAATGTATGTGGTGTTGCTCATCATTGATCTATTAACTGCTCTAAGGTATGTAAGGCGGTGAAATTGATGAAGCGTACGTCACAAGTGGTGCGCCAAGCGTGGAGGAATCTTTTCCGGGATGAGCGAGACGTGGGTGTGCCTCTCTAGGTGTGGGGACACTTCGCTCCTTGCATATTCGAAGATCACTCAAAGAAAAGAAAATACAAATGAAAAATTATTGTTCAGACGACCCGTCCCGCAACACTGTGCTGCTTCAAGTTAGCCAATCGTTGAATGGATGTCGTCAAACGGAGAGACATGACAATGACAGTGACTTCGCTGACTAAACACTTGTGAATACTGGAAACTGCCAAAAATGCATATTTTTCCGCCTTCGTTGTCGTTGGTCGCCCCAGTTTTTTCCGGGGATGATCCCTCTCCATAAAGAATTGTATGACATAATGCTGACAGGAATGACAAAATGACTACTATCCTGCCGTGTCGTAATGATGCATGGCTCGTGGCAACAAACGCGTGATGACAAGGCTCAGTGCATGCATGGGTGAAGCATTATACTCGCTACTCGTACATTTTATCACGGTTCAGAGAGGAATACTACCCTAAGAGCCGCTAACCCTCATGTAGCGTGGTGGGTATTGGAATCAATGGATGGTATGTAATTAGTGGCAGGGAAACATATTATATTTGATTTTATCCTTTGATTTATTTTCTTGCGTTTTTTTTTTTTTTTTTTTTGTGTGTGTGTACTTAGTTGCAATATATTTATTGTTGAAGTTTTGCGAGGTTGCTATTATAAGGAAAAGATTAGTTTATATTCTCTGCATTTTTAAGACCCCCCCCCCCTCTCTCTCTCTCTCTCTCTCTCTCTCTCTCTCTCTCTCTCTCTCTCTCTCTCTCTCTCTCTCTCTCTCTCTGCCCCCCCAGCAAGGCACATCGTTGTCACTGGGTCGTGATGGATTTGTCGTTTGAATGTGTTTTGTTTAGTGTGTAGTGTGAGTCGGTTCCTGATGCGAGGTTCCGTCGCTGCCTGTTGGTTCTGTCGCGTGTTCAGACTCTACCTGTCCTCACCTTTTCATCGCCAATGCTGTACTTATAGGCTCGTACGTGTAGGTAATACGTGACACCTGACATGCAGCTTCCTTGGTGTTCATGAGTTTGGGATGAGTTCAATTTGATGGTAGAGTTCGTAAGTGTTTGAAGTTGTTTATAGTGGAGATAGAACGGTAGCGCATCTCAGCATGGAGGGTCCGAGGTGGGGGGGGGAGGTGGAGGGCGTGTTGTGAGCCTGCCTGGCCTGCACTCTCTTTTTTCTGGCGTTTGCTGGTTGAATAGTTAGGCGTTGTCTCTTGGGTTGTGTTTGTTGTGGTCAGGAAACGTTGCTTCTCAGCTACGCCCACTGTTTCCCTCTTGCTTCTGGGTTTAGACACACACACACACACACACACACACACACACACACACACACACACACACATTTTTGTTGTAGTGCAATGTGCACTACAACAGAAATGTGTGTGTGTGTGTGTGTGTGTGTGTGTGTAAATGTATGTAGAAAATGTTGGGAGTTGTATCCATTTTTTAATTGGAAAGTGTGAAGAGACACGTCATGAAGTGTGTTGTCACCGGCAGAATGAGACTCAGTGACTCAGTTGTGCGGACTCCCAAGTTATGCCTTCCACGGGTGAACTTTCGTGGACTGACGTCTTTCTTTATTTTTGTGAGGACCCGCTACCAAAATTCGTTATAAATAAAGTGTGTGTGTGTGTGTGTGTGTGTGAGAGAGAGAGAGAGAGAGAGAGAGAGAGAGAGAGAGAGAGAGAGAGAGAGAGAGAGAGAGAGAGTTGGGTGGGTGGGTGGGTGGGAGGTGGGATAGGTTATCTACCGTGCTCCGCGGACATGGACAGCGCAGAGTCGCACATTCCCGCATCGCGAGGCCGCCGTCCCGCCACGGCCACAGTGCAATGGTCGATAACAGTTGGGTTGGTTGGCTCGGGTAATTAATGTTGTGATGCGTTCATATTATGATGGCGGCGGCCTGGCGGGACGGCGGGAGGTGGTAAGGCACCGCTAGAATACTAACCTGGAGCTGGGGAGTCATGGGCATCACCAGCATGAGCTGCACTGCGCTAGCTAATGAGCTCAGATTTGCCGCGGCAGCGTGACGTCAGCAGCTCCACTGTCGAGGTGCACAAGGGCGAGATCAATGCTGGCGGGCCCTCGCATCCGCAACGAGGTTCATCTCGCTCAGTCAGCACTGCTTTTTCCCTCAAGGGTGCAAAGGTAATTCCTCCTACGTCTCTCCCGCAGCGCCACGCCGCCTTAAGCGCACTGGCCTGTGGAGGCGCGTCACGTCACGTCACATCCTGCATGGGTTCATCGTGTCCGGGTGAATCTGATCCCCTCGCTATCCTGTGCTCTGTGGCGCCACTCTGTGCACGGCGGCGCTGTGACCTCGTGCAGGGACGTGGCCCTGCTTCAGGTGGCACAGTGCACCTTTTTGTTGTGTGCGTGACTTCACCATCCTCAAATTAGACTCATCTACTTCATTTAGCTTGGCTCCGTTCAGTCTCTCTCTCTCTCTCTCTCTCTCTCTCTCTCTCTCTCTCTCTCTCTCTCTCTCTCTCTCTCTCTCTCTCTCTCTCTCTCTCTGTCAGGACTGGATGATTGTGCAACCTCCCACAGTCCTTTGCTCTATAATTAAGACGCCAAATTTTTCTAACGGCACGTATTCTTGAGCCATTTCTGCTTCATGAGTGTCATTTTTTTAAAACCCCACGTGAAGTTTTCGAGTATTTTTATATATTTAGTTTAGACTCTTGTGTCACATACTTCCATGTTAGTACAAGTTTAGACTACTAAAATACTCGTGACTTTATCTTGACTTTAATATTATGCTGAATTATAGGGAATGTTTTTGGCGGAGCGCTGGTGGGAGGGGTCTCGCGCTGCAGAGTGGCGATTTGTGATGCTTTACTGTGATGCCAGTGGTGCGCTGCAGACCGGTGTAGTGGGGGTGAGAGGAGGAGTGAAGGTTACCGCCTGTCCTCCGAAGGGCGAGAGTGACAGAGAGGGACTGGAGTCTCCTATCGCACTAAGTTGTGGCCTTATTCAGGAGTGACGGTGGGAGGCGGCAAGAAATCCCGAGTTGGCATCCGGTTGGTTTTATGGTCCCCAGTTACCGGCGGGTTCTTTTGGGTGTTAGTCTTTGGCTTCGCTGCTGGTGGAGAGAGAGACCCGCGACGAGCTGTGCTGTGTTCCTAGCAATTCTCGCTGTAGAGTGGGTGAAGGCTGTGATGTGCCGGTCCGCGCCGCCCGGCAGGTGTTGTGGCACGTTGTGGTGTGTGGTGTGGTGCGTGTGTGGAACAAGTGGCGTGTGTCGGGAAGCGTGTCGGAGTGACTGGGGCGTCCTGAATCCGAGGAATCATGTACCAGTCAGTAGTCTGCCCTCGACCCTCGCCGTGCCAGCACGCGCCGACTGGCTCTTAGTCACGCCCCTCACTTCTCGCACCGCGTAATTTCACGGCATTACCTCTCTTGTTATTGACTCGATAATTTATCTTGTGGATATTCCCATTGCAGTCGCTTTGACAGTTGGCGTGGCACGTAGTAGGAGGGTCTGTGTTCATTATTTTCCGTGACGTATTGAAACCGTGAATGGAATCATAATTGTCTTATTCTTCAGCCGCACCTTAGTGTTTTGTATAGGATTGAAGAGTTCACTTTTTCCTCATTGACTGGGTGTGACAAAGTACCCAGTGGCGTTCAGTGTGGTCATAGGAGCGGGCGCGGAGCCTGGAGGTGTATAGAGTACTTCACATGGGTGCCTTTCAGGTGCTCAAGAGGTTCCATCCCTTCTCTTCTCTGGTGTCGGTGTTGGCGGCGGCCCGGGGAAGGCAGGCGTTGTGAGCCTTGAGTGGCCGGGCAGGTCAAGTGGCCATAAGAGACGTAACCGGCCCAGCGCTCCCCCCTCCCTCCCTCCCTCCTTCCCTAACCTTGCATTCCCGCTTCCTTTACCTCGTGCGCGCCATCTCTCGTTGTGGGGAGGCTGAGGGTTGGGTGTCAGGACTGTGTTAGGCTACCACTGATGGTTATCGTGGCGCGTCTGTGATCAAATGACGGTGAAAGAACTCAAACAGACGCTTTTGTGAGGCTTTGATATTTTCCTGGTGTTGCGTACAGTCTGTGGAGCCTGTTTTAATGGTCTCCTCATTCCCATGGAGAGATGAAAGGTGGCGGTAAGAGTGATAGTAGTACTTAGTAAACCAATTAATGCTGTGCAGGGACGGCCGTCACTCACTCCACGTTGCCAGAGAAATTTAACCTATAGTGGTTTGCATCGTGGCATAACCGAGAGAGAGAGAGAGAGAGAGAGAGAGAGAGAGAGAGAGAGAGAGAGAGAGAGAGAGAGAGAGAGACGCGTGTGTTCCATTATGAGTTAGTTATATCAGTTGATCAGTTCGGCGGGCAAAGGACGGGCGGCAGGTGCAGCCACACACACGGCAGCTGCAGCGAGCGATGTGGTGTGGTGACGCGATGGCCGAGGCTGGCGCTCCTGTGATGTACGCCGCGAGCCACACCACACACTGATTACTGGCACTGCCACGAGAGAAACAAGACGTGTGATTCTGACCTCGTGCGTGTATTATAACTTCCCCCCCCTCTTCCAACGTGCAGGTGAATAGAGCCTTAATTACAAGTGCCTTCAAGAACTTAACTCCGCTAGAGGAAGTGAGCAGTGAGAGAGTCAGAGTTTAAAGTCGGCCCGTTTGGCGTCTTGTCCCACTGGCCAGCCCTGTCAGTAGCTGGTTGAAGCGAAGTGGTGCGTGACTACAGGCTGGCAGATACCATGGGCAACTCAGACAACGAGGTGAGTGGCTGGATTGTTGCACCAGTAGAGTGTACCTTTGTTCCGGGACGGCGTGCTTGTGCTTAGAGACAGTCGCTGCTTCAGGCCCCGCTGGGTACGCAGACTGAGACGTGGAGGGAATGAGGCGGCAGGGTGGGTGGAAAGAGAGTCTATAGTGGTGTTGGTGCCTGTAAAGTGATGGAAGGGGCTTATCTTGACGGTGCCGGATGTGGTCATGCTGTCAGGATATCTGCACACACACACACACATGCACACACACAACTTATTAATACAATTCAGTGCAGTATTCATCCAAGAAAAGCCGTGTCTCGACGTGCATTCAGTTGGTTGAGGTAAATGTGATGTTGGACAGAGGTTAGATGGGAGAAAAGGAAGGAAGGAAGGAAGGCAGTAGTGATAAACACTGGTACCTCCTCCTCCTCTTCCTCCTCCTCCTCCAGTAGATCTTGGAGAAAAGCAGCTGCAGACCCTCCCTCCTCACCTCCCTCAGTTCCTTCCCCCTGCCCCGAACGAGTTTCCAGAGAGCTGCTCCGTGTGTGTGTGTGTGTGTGTGTGTGTGCGTGCCCTTGACTTAAATGCACATTGCGTCTTACACAAGTTTATGTGTGCTGCCCCTGTCTCCTTAGGAAAGACAATGAGGAACTTCTAAGGGGGGGGGGGTTGGGGTTGGGGGGAATGTTGTGAGTCATGACTGGTGACATAAACCTTCATTTACCCCTCACATAAAGCAAGATTATTGTATTATACCATGTCACAACCTTTGATGCGCATGAGTATTGAAGTAATTTGAATGTTTGGTGTAGTTTAGTGGAGTGTTGGGTTGAGAAACAAGAGTTAGTCAGTTTTAATAGAATGCAATAGAGAAATAGTCAATAGGAAAATGGCATAATGAGGTTTCACTCGGGATAATTGGCACAGCGTATTCACTTACTAGGCGTGGCGAGTTACTGGCCATGGAAGCAGTGGCACGAAATAGCAAGTGATTAAGTTCAGCACAGCGACGAACACCAGGTACTGAAATTTAGGAAAAGGTGAACGCAGAAAGCCTTTAACCCCTCGAGTTCTGGGACGCATTTCATATTCATTCTACTTATTATTCATCGATTGTATACAGCTTCAGAAATTCATGTGTGGATTGAAGTAGTACAAACTGACCATCAATATTCTGACCTGCATACAGCCTCCCAAATGTCAATAAAATCGCCCAATCACACCCAAAACTCGTGGTGAAAATGTGTCCCAGTACTGAGGGGATGGACTCCACTACTAGACCGTGTTCAGTAACAGCTCTAGCGGGGCAGGAAGTAAGCAGTACGAGACAAAGGTGTATTCAGAAACATCTCGCTCTCTCACCATGACTATTCTAGGCCACAGAGACGACCAGCTGGGTTTTCAAGACACTTTCTCTTATAATGAATTAGAATTGTAACCAATCCATTACCAGAAGCATAAAAAATACCCTTAAAAACACAAATATCTTCAATTGGAAGCCTTTTGGGAGATTGTGATGGTGAGACAACACTGTGTGTGTGTGTGTGTGTGTGTGTGTGTGTGTGGAGGTAATATGGAGCTTTGTATGTTTTGTTGGTGGTGCTTTGTGAGGGAGTGTGGAATCCTTACCACTAACAATATAGCGTGAATGATAAGCTGGTGTTGTATATACTTGTTTGTATTTTTTACAGGATTTGAGTTAAGCTTGCACTGTTCCTCTTCTTGACACCAGATTACGCTGGTGTTGTATTTATTTGTGTGCATCTTGACACAATTGACTTGAGTTTGCAGTTTTTTTTCTTTCTCTGACAACAAATTGTTACGTTTTATATATATATTATTATTACCCTAATTGGAAACTGTTTCCTAGTGTGAACTTCTTATCGTGCCTCAGTACTGGGACACATCTTTACCACGAGTTTGGGGTATGATTAGACGATCGCACTGACATTAGGAAGGGTGTATGGAGGTCAGAAGATTAACAGCCAGAGTCTGTACTATTTTCATCCCTACGTGAGTTTCGGAAGCTGTAGAAAATCGCCAAGTAATAAGCAGAATAAAATGAAATTGTGTTGAAGCACTAAAGGGGTTAACGTTGAATGTCTGCCGTCAGTTTTCTTTTTCCACTTCTTAACACACTTAAAAAAAAAAAAAAAAAAATCGTATCTACGGTGTTGACATGGCTGGGGCTGGTGTTGTGTCGTCAAAATGTTTGGATTGAGAGAGACTGACTCAAAAAAGTTTGTGGCTGGTAATGTGATTTAAAGATGCTGTGTTGGGTTTCTCAAGGAAATTTGGGACTAAGGTGGTTAGGTTAGGTTAGGTTAGGGCTAAGGTGGCAGTGTCAGTGTTTTGGTTTGGTTAACTTTACGACGGTTTTTGCTAACACGGTCGTCAAGGTTGTTGTGAGTGACTTAACCCTTTGACTGCCACCTGTTACACCTATCCCTAACTAACAATTACTCTGAGGGATCTTCAGCGGTAAGACAAATGACTATAATAATAGAACAAACCTGGGCTCAATCAGATAGTAGATAGTAAAGTATTCCTGTTTCTGCGTAAGTTTTCTACTACCCTTATACTGTGAGGGGTCTCGTTCTACAGCCACACCAATCCTTAAACTGGGAAGGAACTGCAAAATGTATCCTTTCCCATTGCTAACTTTCTTGTACATGCCACCAAAGACTTCCCGCGTTGCTTCTGATGTTGATTGTTCCGTGTCGCAGTGAAGAGTCCGAGGAAGGTAGTCAGTAGTGTGCTGTGGCGAGAAAGTGTGTAAGATTACTTGGGACACTCCGTCATGGTTTTACCTCCTCGATTAGAAGCACCACGTTCCGCTAACCCCAATGTGAGGCGTGTGGAGGGTGGGTCGTGAGGTGGGCGGGAGGAGCTGCAGGAGGAGGAGGAGGGCAGAGAAGTGTCGTCCCACACCTGACAAATGGCTGGAGGTGTATTACCAGTTATGGCCGTGTGAGTAGCCAGGCTGGAGTGGCTCAGATGATGATTGATAACTTGGATTAAATAGATGACAAGTGGCGATGGACCACCACTACCACTGGCGCCCTAGATACTGTGGTCAGGTAGCAGTCTGGCAATGGGTCAGTCTGTCAGTTGTGGTGATAACACGACAGGTAGATGAAGAGAGGCAGTCAGTCTGTCTATTGTGGTGATAACACGACAGGTAGATGAAGAGAGGCAGTCAGTCTGTCTATTGTGGTGATAACACGACAGGTACATGAAGAGAGGCAGTCAGTCTGTCTATTGTGGTGATAACACGACAGGTAGATAAAGAGAGGCAGTCAGTCTGTCTATTGTGGTGATAACACGACAGGTAGATGAAGAGAGGCAGTCAGTCTGTCTATTGTGGAGATAACACGACAGGTAGATGAAGAGAGGCAGTCAGTCTGTCTATTGTGCAGATAACACGACAGGTACATGAAGAGAGGAAGTCAGTCTGTCTATTGTGGTGATAACACCACAGGTACATGAAGAGAGGAAGTCAGTCTGTCTATTGTGCAGATAACACGACAGGTAGATGAAGAGAGGCAGTCAGTCTGTCTATTGTGCAGATAACACGACAGGTAGATGAAGAGAGGCAGTCAGTCTGTCTATTGTGCAGATAACACGACAGGTACATGAAGAGAGGAAGTCAGTCTGTCTATTGTGGTGATAACACGACAGGTACATGAAGAGAGGCAGTCAGTCTGTCTATTGTGCAGATAACACGACAGGTACATGAAGAGAGGCAGTCAGTCTGTCTATTGTGCAGATAACACGACAGGTACATGAAGAGAGGCAGTCAGTCTGTCTATTGTGCAGATAACACGACAGGTACATGAAGAGAGGCAGTCAGTCTGTCTATTGTGCAGATAACACGACAGGTACATGAAGAGAGGCAGTCAGTCTGTCTATTGTGCAGATAACACGACAGGTACATGAAGAGAGGCAGTCAGTCTGTCTATTGTGCAGATAACACGACAGGTACATGAAGAGAGGAAGTCAGTCTGTCTTCACGCTAATGACTCCACGGAAGATATGAATAAAACAAGGACACGAGAGTCGAGCTGTAATTATAATGATTATCCTAGAGAGAGAGAGAGAGAGAGAGAGAGAGAGAGAGAGAGAGAGAGAGAGAGAGAGACGGGGGGTGGGGTTCCTCATCTTGCCTCCCAGAACTGTCGGTGGGAGTGCATTTCCTGGTATCTGTGAGGATGACAAGGATGAAGGAAGATTGCTGTCGCCTTGGTTTGGTGGACATTGACGTTGTTGTTGTTATTGTTGTTGTTGTTTTTGTTGTTGTTGCTGTTGTTGTTGTTGTTGTTGGTGGTGGTGGTGGTGGTCAGGTGTCAGGAAATTGGTGTGCCCTTGAAACATTGTGCCGACACTTTCAAAACTTTCTTGAGGCACAGAAGGAAAAAATAATGCAGTGAAGGTAGTTTGAGACATTTTTGTTGCTCATTTTCTTTCCTTTCCTTTCCTGCCTTCTTTCCTTTTAACAATTTTCTCCTTGTCATTTATTTTTTTTTGCCTTTTCTTGCTTTCTCCCTTCCTTTTCTTTGCCTTTTCTAGTTTGATGATGCCTTTCCAGCTTACTTAGAAGAGGAAAAGGGGGGGGGGAAAGAGACAGGTAATACGAAAGCACCGAGTGAGAGAGAGAAAAAAAAAAAAGTGCACCACACAAGACATTTTCGCCACAAGACAAACACACGAATGAACCAAAAGAACAACCTGGTAAAAGGATGAGAAACCTTGTGCACGTATTGGCAGTGTGTGGGTGTGTTGAAAGCAAATAATACAAGCAGCAGCAACACCAGAAGAAGAAGAAGAAGAAGAAGGAAAAAAAAAAGAAACAGTAGGAGGTTGTGGTGGTGGTGGTGGTGGTGGTGGGGGGAGGGGGCTGTGCTTCGTGCCACTTTCTATTATTCACAGTCACCACCTCCACGCATGCTTAATGAGCCCTTGGAACGAACCATAACACGTACACCACACGTTTATATATGGCCAGCCACATCACCATGCTCTTAGTAACATGAGTCAGGGACGGTAGAGAGTAAGAGAGTCACAACACACACACACACACACACACACACACACACACACACACACACACACACACACACACACACACACACACACACACACACACACACACACCCCACACAAACACACACACACACACACACACACACACACACACACACGAATATACCAGAATTT
>CM035205.1:22062699-22073741 GCA_020233015.1 Callinectes sapidus | reverse complement strand
CTCTCTCTCTCTCTCTCTCTCTCTGTCAGTACTCAGTCACCCTAGCATTCCCTTCCATCATTGGTTCCCGTGGCTTCGGTGCGTTATATGTCCACACGTTCCTCCTCCGTCAGGTGAAAGTGTGTGTGTTGGAGAGAAGTGTCTAAATGTCAGGCGCTCCTCGCTGAAAGACGGCAGTGATTTGATTAGATATACCGAGAGAGAAAAAACGGCGGAGGAAATGCAATTAATCGTACCCATGCCACATGACGGTAGGTAGCATCAGGGAGTAGTGTGGCACTGCAGCACTCACACGGCACGAATGAAGTAAAGTTTGCCCTCGCGAGTATGCCAAGTCTTTGTAAGTGTTTGGGGGGGAAACGATGACTAGTGTTGTGTTTGTGGTTTTTTCAAGGAGAAAGGAAAGACGTCTTATTGTAGTGCATTCTTTTACTTCTAATTATACTTTTGTTTTATTTTAGTAGTCTTAGCCAACTGTGCTAAATATATTCGCTACGTGCACTGAAAACACTGACCGCCTTTGTTGTCAGTGTTGCCACTCGATTTGTATGAGACCATTTTCTAAAGCCGTCAGTTAGCTGCTTCTGTATTTCCACCTGCCTATGACTTGAACTGTTTCAAGAGAGAGGTATCAAGACACTTATCCCATTCTTTTGGCACATGAATCCGGACTTTCCAGGGACCGGCACTACAGTGGGCTTTTTTGTTTTATTTTTGTTGCCCTTGGCCGCCTCCCTTCTACATAAAAAAAAAAAGAAAAAAAAAATCAGGTAGAAGATTAAGTTCGCGATTACTACACACAGATTACAAGTTATCTTCAATCAGCAGTCATGATCAGAATGTAGTGAATGAATATTGAATGATTAACGATAGTTTTCAGTTCTTGTTTATTGCAAGATCTAAACTTTGAATTCCTCTCAGGTTATTCAGTACAGAGTAAAACTGATGCTACGATAACTTAATGGATTTGATATTCTGAGATCTTTCTTTGTTTGGGTTCCGAATGAGACATGCTAAGATCATAGATAGATAAAGCATTTGAATATACCGGGAATAAGAAGCAGTTTTGTTCGCCTGCCATGACCAATAAAAAAGTTGAACATCATCATATCACCAGTTTACAACCACGCGACGCAACCCAGATCGGGTGACAGGAAGACGCGGTCTCAATCAGCAAACACTATTTATTGACATCAGTTCCTGCAAGTATCATCGTAAAGTCCAACCAGGAAATTGAAGGAAGAAACACGAATGGAGAAAACTGTAACTTTGTCATCAGTAGTTAGTGGTGATTCATTGGGAGACCAAGTTAAGGATGAGGATGATGGGTGGAAGAAGTTAGTAGGTATATTTCTCACGGGGACTAGCGCGTATAGGTCCGATGGCTTGGCTTCTTTTGGTTTATTTTCATTTATACAGTGTGGGTTTTTTTTTTACAGGAATTTATGAGCTAAAGGAGACCATTTAATAGAGACATCCTTTTCTGAAACCGTTACCCCGAGTGGACGCCCAATCTTCCTTGGGACCGTGGCCAGGATTCGAACCCATGCGCGTGGTTTTTTTTATATTCTTACGTTTTTATTGAAGACCTACAAATGATCTTTAGCCTTTTCAGTACTGGGGCACATTTTTACCACGAGTTTTGGGGTATTATTAGACGATTTTATTGACATTGAGAAGGGTTTATGGAGGTCAGAAGATTAATGGTTAGAGTGTACCATTTTCCCCCCCCCACCCCCCACCCCCCCACATGAGTTTCTGAAGCTGTATAAAAAAGAAAGAAAATCATCAAATAGTCAGCAGAATGAAAATGAAAAAGCGTCATGGTAGTGAAGGTGTTAATACGATAGCCACAGAGAAAGGTTACAGGAATGATGACGGTGGTAATACGAATGTTCAGTGACCTTATAGCGGTGATTAAAGCGATGCCATTAACGTTCAGGGTGAAAGTCTGGAAAGAAGGTGAATGTAATTACGAACACCAAAAAACACTACTTGTACAGAGAGAGAGAGAGAGAGAGAGAGAGAGAGAGATTAAACTGAAAAATGTGGAGGCAAAACTTAATAGAGATTGGCATGTGGAGGCAAAACTTAATAGAGATTGGCAGTTTCGTGACACATGGGGAGGGCTTGAGAGCTCTTTGTCCGGCGGTGGCTCGTAATAACTGATTTATGAGGTGTGTGTGTGTGTGTGTGTGTGTGTGTGTGTGTGTGTGTGTGTGTGTGTGTGTGTGTGTGGATAAAAGAATATATACATGCGAGAGATACATTAAAGGTACTGCATAGATGTGTAGATGAGAGTGTGGGATTTAAACACACACGCTACAGAATTACGTTCCTAAGTTTTCTTTTTTTTTTTTTCCTTTCTATTATTATATAAGGGAAAGTTGGAAGAGAGCGACAGAGTGGAAAAAAAATGCCCAATTAGTCGCCAGTCCCCATGCCTAGTGGTGGCGATGGATGAGGTGCAGGACTATGTATGGGCCGTATTCAGAAACGCTTTGTTCCCTCACCACTACTGTTTTCCAAGGCCACCGGGATAATTAGCTAAGTTTTCAAGAGTGTTCCTCCAGTTGACGATACAGAAATCTTATCACTGTGCCTCTAGAACTATAAAAACACCTGAAAAAACTTGTGTATATTAAAACGAAGCCTTTTGAAATAGTGGAGGTAATACACCGAAATGTTTGAAAATAAGTGACTAAGACTGGTGGGTCAGGTGTGGGTGAGTGCGTTCATGATGTGGCAGTGCTTGCATGGAAGGAAGGAAGAGGGAGAGCACATGTTCATTGCTAGGTATGCGTCACTCACTGCCGCCCACTGCTGCCCATTATATAGTGTGTAGCAAACTGCCTCTATTCACCATGAGGAGGGTTAGTCTCCGTTAGTGCTGCCTGTATCGCCCCGTCACTGCCATTAATTGTGAGCAGCCTGATCTGTGCTGAGAACTAATCACCCTTCATCCCCACTCATTCTCTCTCTCTCTCTCTCTCTCTCTCTCTCTCTCTCTCTCTCTCTCTCTCTCTCTCTCTCTCTCTCTCTCTCTCTCTCTCTCTCTCTCTGTACATCCATCGATGCTTCGTCCTTATTTATTTCATGGATTTTTTTTTTGTGTGTGTGTGTTGAGTACGCGTGTGCACCTCTGGTAACAAATCTATACTTGACGTGGTTTGTGGCGTGCAGTGCACAATCTACTAATGTGCTCCCCCAACGCGTGCTTGTGCGCGCGTGCAGACACACACACACACACACACACACACACGTACGTACGTACGTACGTACGTTCGTGCGCTCGAATATATGGGTTGAGATGACTATTTTTTCTTTGTTTCTTGGGTTTCCTTGCAGCGCAAGAAAACTGTTGGTGAAGCTCTGGTGTTTCCTGCGTTTCTTTGAGTTACTGACGCTTGGCCACATCAGAAAATTGTAATTGATGGGCAGTGGTGTAATTGGTGGTTGGTGATACAGTGCAATTAATTTTAACTTTGAAGTGGCCAGTTAGTCATGAGTACCTGTCAGGGAAGGGCAGGTGTGAGCGTTGTCCTTGGTGAGTGCACAGCACACTTGTGTGTTACCAGGCTGTCGTTTACTGCACCCCATTCTGCCCCCCTCCCCCCCTTCTCAGCACACTGTCCTTAGCCACCCACTCGCTGCCAGTGAGGAGCAGAGGCAAAGTGTGAGACTTGATGGATTGTGGTGATTGAGGGTGGGCGTGTGGCTGGTGGATACGTAGTGGGTGACGGGCGGGCTGGCTGGTGGGCGGGCGGGAGAAGAGACTGGCTGGCCTGCTGGCTGGCCCACCATTGATCGTGCGTGCCGGAGCCCCGCACCTCCCGCTTATATAATGCCACACTGCTTGGGCTGCACCAAACACTAGTATATAATTGTCTCAGCTCCTTATGGCTTTATCTTCCCGCCCGGATCACGGCACCGTCTGTCATGTACTCAAGGGTGGCGGCGGAGACCTTGTGTGCGGGAGGGTCGCGTGGGCCAGGTCCTCGTGCCGTGCATCAGCTCATTGAGCGGGTTATAGGTGGCTCAGCCAGCAGTTCCTGCGACAGTTGGTGGCTGAATGGCCTCATGGTGGTAGTGGCGGCGTCCAGTCTGCTCCACGGTGCATCAGCGTGCCTCACGGCTCACACTGCCCTGCCCCAGTGCCTGCATCGCCCCGGGCTAGGGAAGTCGCCGTCTCCCCTCCCACTCCTATTGCGTCCCAAGAGTGTCGGTTCTTATAAACACTTCTTTGGGTGACTACAATACCAATAACAGCTTCCTTAATGTCCTGCGTTAGAACACGCTGAATGATGTGCGCTGTGTTGCCTCACGTCAACACACACCGAGGCTTTGCTCTTGCTGACTTTGTGCCGTGCAGTGTCTCCCCCACACTCAAGTGGCTGGAGTCCGTGTGGTGGTGCGGTGGCATGGTGAGTGGCGAGCAGACCGACAGGCTTTGTTTAATATGTGTTACCAAGTCAGGGAAACGATAGGCTGCAGGACACGCTGACCCAGTTCCTGCTGCAGTCTGAGCCTCCCTTATGGGGTTTTGGGAAGGTAGGGTGGCGGCGCCGAGCCCGCCAGCCGCTGCAGTGTAGCTCGTCCATTCCTTACGCCTGCTGTCCTGTGTTCACATTTTGTTGTTACTCGTTTGACATCACACAGTGGTGTGAAATACCTTCACATTTTAGCACACACACACACACACACACACACACATACACACAGACACACATACACACACACACACACACACACACACACACACACACACACACACACACACACACACACACACACACACCGCGTAGTGTAGTGGTTAGCACGCTCAGCTCACAGCCGAGAGGGCCCGGGTTCGAGTCCCGGGCGCGGCGAGACAATGGACTCTTAATGTGTATCTAGCCCCTGTTCATCTAGCAGCAAGTAGGTACGGGATGTAAGTCGAGGGGTTGTGGCCTCGCTGTCCTGGTGTGTGTGGTGTGTGTGATGTGGTTTCAGCCCTACCCGAAGATCGGTCTACATGAGCTCTGAGCTCGCTCCGGAGGGAAAAGGCTGGCTGGGTGACCAGCTGGCCACCGCGACAGTGAATTACACACACACACACACACACACACACACACACACACACTATTAACTTGATGCGTAATCTCTCATCGTTCCTATTTTAATGCATCTAAATGTCAACTATTTTTGTGTTGCGAGATACGAGGAAGTTTCTATTTGCGTCTGTGGAGTTATCCCATGTCTTTGTGTAATGTTTGTGTTGCTTCTTTGCAGGTACGTAGCCGTGGTGGTGTGGTGACGTGGTGACGGTGAGCAGTGGCCGTGAGTAGTGAGGGTCCCTGGGTGGGTGAGGGTGTAGGGTGGTCAGGAATGGGGCGGGGCTGCCATTCTGCTCTTGATCCTCTGCTTCACTAATAATCGATTAACATTATTCATAACGTGCATACACTGAAGGGCGCCGCCTGGCCGAGCTGTGTGCGGCAGGGTCACGCAGCCGCCCCTGAGACCAGACACACTAGATACACTCCTATCATGATACACTTACCTTTCATTTCTGTTAGTTTTTTTTACCAGACACAATTAATTTTTTGAAATTTTTTATTGGCGGCATTCAGTGTGCTGCCTCATACTGGAGGAAACAAAGGTGGTTTTAGTTGTAAGTCAAGTTGATACAGCAATCACAAGGTCTGCCACCTGTCAAAGATGCAGTCTCGCGGTGACACGTGTAAAATAGATACTGTGTGAGTACGACTACTATTGCATCTTGGCGGCCACCACGCCAGAACCTTTGCTAGTTGGTCACCAACAGCTTCCTGTGGACCTGGTGAACAACAAGGCGAGCGCTCTAGACCATACCGGTTATGACGCACTCTAGATAACGTGATGTGAAAAACCTGTACTACGTAGCTAATGTCCCCCCTCCCCTCCCTCCTAATATAAGAGGTGTTGCCGACCTCATTGGAGAAGGGGAGACTTCGAGGCTGAAGTATTTTAGGTATACTTGTTAAGAAGACTTTTAAAAGAAATCGATATTCGTTCAGAGGAGAGTGAAGAGCATGTGGGGTGAAGAGCCATTGGTGAGCAGACTGTGAGGGATGACCTGTCTTGTGTTCCCGCCAGAGAGAGAGAGAGAGAGAGAGAGAGGGGGGGGTAGTCATTATTATTGTAACAAAAATATTATGTCAATATGTGGGATGTAAGATGAACTACGTAGCGGAAATGGGTGTAGAGGCAGCGATGTGGCGCCTCTGCTGGCCTTGCCGCCGAGTCCGATGGTACAGGAAATTGTTTTTTCCTACTACGACCGACCTTCCTCTCCAACAGCTGTAGGTGGCGATGGCGAGGGGGACACTTGAAAGGTCTCCCTCGCACCACCCCAGCAGTCCAGTACCTGCAGGGGTGTGAAAACCATCTCAGGCAACACTCGTCTTAAGATAAGGTATTAGAATATTGCTATTTTCTGCAGTATGACAACTCACTTAATTAGTCTTGGTGTGCACCACCGACAGGAAGGTAACTGAGGCAGCCAGGTGGTAATGACTTGGCGTTTGTGTAGATCATGTGGCTCACTAGCGAGGGAGGCAACGCATCTTGTGGCATCGTTTGTCATGATCCTCACCGCGCTGTGTCACTCATCTGACTGCCATAATGCTGGTTTAGGTGCAGCGTAGCCTCCCCACTGCCTGCATCCAGAGCGTGGGTGAGCAGCGTCGCCTGGGGCAGGTATGTGTAGTGTCAGGGTGTCGCCCTGTACACAGTCACTTCATATTTTCTCGGAAGTGCATCGACGTTCGTGTCCAAGATTCGTTTAAGATATATAAGCATCGCATCCTAAAGAGAACCTGTAGCTTGGTGTTGTAAAACCACGGAGAGCTGCCAACCAACGCCTTACCTCATCTGAAGGAACTCAGTGGCAAAAATATGTGGGCGTTTGAACCGTCAAGAGGTGGGCGGGTGGGTGGGTGGGTGGGCGGTTGACAGCACGGGCTGTGCTCGCCCTGCGGAAACTCTCAGTGTCAACAGCCTCAAGAAAATGTTGGAATTCCAGCGGAGGAATGGAGAAAATAATTTCGCATACGTGAGTGGAATGCAGGTCCAGGAAGCAGCAGCCCACCTGTTACCTGTAGAGGCGCGAGTGTCGGCCAGCACTTGTCATTACATCGCCTCCTCCAGGTAACGCGATAATAGCCCACGCATCACCTCATCACCCCAGGTTGTGATTTCATGGGAATAATCTCAGCTTTACCCTCCACTTGCCTCGTCGCAGCCAGCGCAGGTAATTGGTAATATTAAGAAGGGAATGAGTGCCGCTGGGACGTGGCTGGATGGAGATTGGAGGGAGTGAGTCTATCAACTTATTTCTCAACAGACCGTAGGATTGGCGAAGCGCCGCCGCCACTCGTGAATGATAGACGTGCGTGCGCGCGTGTGTGTGTGTGTGTGTGTGTGTGTGTGTGTGTGTGTGTGTGTATGGAGAGAGAGAGAGAGAGATGTCATTTATGAATGGTTGTCCAGGTTTGTATCGCATGGATTTGTGGATAAGGGCATTGTCTGTCATCGTTGCGCTGCGAGGCGGTGCGCAGACCATCTCACAGCCATGGGAAGTGTTGAGGCATTTCCTTCCGTGCTGGTAAGAGTGGCGATACTCACCACCACTCTAGGCGTGACGTCAGTGGGCACCCTCACTACATCAGTCACACTTGAATTGCGGGCCTTGAGGAAAAGATTGACAAACTTGTGTTGCAAAAGACAGAGTGATCGTCTGCAATTCAAGTTGGCATTACACAGCGTCTTGCAGCGTCACAGCAACAAGAGTCATAGTGTCGGAAGTCTCGTGTTAACACTGTGGCGACAACCTCATTCTGGGCTGCGGCATTGTGGCAAACACCTCCGTGTTGTCCACGCCAGCCTGCCGCCAGCCAACACAACAGAACAATGTGTGTTGTGCCGCCTATGTTCTTCCGGCATGGTCCTTGTGGCTCTTGAGATGAGGCGGTCCAAAGTTTAGAGCACATGCAAATAACAAACACGTCCTGTTTTCAAGAGTCACTAAGTGTGTGTGTGTGTGTGTGTGTGTGTGTGTGTGTGTGTGTGTGTGTGTGTGTGTGTGTGTGTTTTGTTCAAGTTGTTTCAAAAGTTTTGTAGATTGTTGTGTTCATCATTGTTCTTTTTTGTGGAATTTGTATAAACTCGTATATTTCCAAATATGGAAATCGTCAGATTGAAAAGTTAGATGGTGCATCACATTAGCAGGAGACTCGTATCATACTGTGTTAGAGATGCGTTATGTGTGCCGTCAGCTTTATGTGAGTAACCACAAATGCAAATAGCAGGTTTTATTGCTGCGGTGCCAGACTGGTGGCAGCGCTCCTCCTCCTCAGGCATTATATAAACTTTACATCATGTAGTGGTGCCAGTGGCGGCGTCTCCAAAGGTAGTGTGTGTCCGGCTTAGGAGTTAAGAAAACGTATAGACTTTAATGCGTCCCTTAAACCCGACTCTTCTTGCAGTGGCATGAACACTACACAGTGCTCAACCGAGAGCACACTCCTTCCTTAGTATTTGAAGAAACAAATGGTTATCGGGTCCAAAAGTGCCTCTTGCCTGCTTCCATTACTACCAAGAGAGCAAAGGCGTTTTCACTTGTGACAGGGCGGCATGGCCAGGGTAGGTGGGTGGGTGGGCAGCGGATACTCACGCCTGTACCCTGAACTTTCTGTCCCGCCGTGCCGTGAGTAACAGTGAGACCACATGTACTTTGGGGGGCCGAGGGGTTCTCCAGCGCATGGGTTCGAATCCTGCCCATGGTCTGAGGGTAGGAAGGGCATCCACTCTGGGTAACAGTATTCCCTCTGGCGTTGTGAGAGAGAGAGAGAGAGAGAGAGAGAGAGAGAGAGAGAGAGAGAGAGAGAGAGAGAGAGAGAGAGAGAGAGAGAGAGCTAGTTGATTGGAAGTGATTTACTTTTTAAAGAGAATTATTGTAAGTTTAGAAAATTTTTAAAGAGAATTGTAAGTTTAGACAATAATAATGGTAGTGGTGGTCAATGGCGATTGAGGAAAGTAAGGGAAGGAATAGAAGAGGAAGAAAGAGGAGATAAGAAAGAAGTAAAGGAGGATAAAGTGAAAGGAATCTCTCTCTCTCTCTCTCTCTCTCTCTCTCTCTCTCTCTCTCTCTCTCTCTCTCTCTCTCTCTCTCTCTCTCTCTCTCTCCCTCCTAGAAGTGTGATTGACTGGTTCTAAATTGTTATATCACTTATTGCCTCTATTTTTGCCTTCATATGCCTGTTGCCGTGATTACCAGCGGCGCATGTGTGTGATTTGTGATATTGCTGCTTTCACTTTTACTAACTACTCAATCAATTACCCAATCAATAAATCAATCCTCCTCCTCCTCCTCCTCCTCCTCCTCCTCCTCCTCCTGGTATCTGCCCCTGTGCATGTATAATAAAGTAAAAAACGGCGAAACGGTAATAACTCTCTCTCTCTCTCTCTCTCTCTCTCTCTCTCTCTCTCTCTCTCTCTCTCTCTCTCTCTCTCTCTCTCTCTCTCTCTCTCTCTCTGGTATATAAAAGTTAATCCTAATCTTTCTTCCGCCTTTCACATACTGTTGTCTTTGTCGGAAACTTCTCCTTCCTGCCTTTCTCCTCCCAATTCCCTGAAAATTACCGTATCTCTTGTGTGTGGGCCGTATAGGGTGTTTAGTGGGGTGTAAGTATGTTTGGGAGGATGTAAATGTCTTTGGGAGGGTGTAAGTGTGTTTGGGAGGATGTAAGTGTGTTTGGGAGGATGTAAGTGTGTTTGGGAGGATGTAGGAGTGTTTGGGAGGGTGTAAGTGTGTTTGGGAAGGTGTAGGAGTATTTGGTGGGATGTAAGTATGTTTGGGAGAGTGTAAGTGTGTTTGGTGGGATGTAAGTATGTTTGGGAGGGTGTAAGTGTGTTTTGGAGGATGTAAGTGTGTTTGGTGGGTTGTAAGTGTGTTTGATGGGGTTGTAAGTGAGTTTGAGAGGGTGTAGGAGTGTTTGGTACGGTTCAAGAGTGTGGTGGGGGTGTAAGTGTCTTTGGGAGGGTGTAGTAATGTTTGGTGAGGTGTAAGTGTATTTGGGAGGGTGTTTAATGTGTTTGGTGGGGTGTGAGTGTGTTGGGAATGTATCTGGGGTGATTGGTAGGGTGTAAGTGCATTGGGAGGATGTAAGTGTATTGGGAGGGTGTTTAGTTTGTTTGGTGTGGTATATGAGATGTGTTTGATGGGATGTAAGTCTGTTTGAAGGGTGTAGGATGTATTTGATGGGTGTATGTATGAGTGTTTGATGGGATGTAAGTGTTTGGAGGGATGGAAAGTGTTCTGTGCGGCCGCTACCCCCTTCTCGTGTGAATAAGATTATAGCATTGTTGTGTATTAAGAGGTGCCTTGTCTTCGCATAATTGACCAAACTTCACCCTCCCTCCTTCCTTCTCTTGTTGTTGCACTGAAAAACATGAAGGTATTGATACGTTCATGCTGAAATACCCCTTCACTACTTCTGATAAGCACCAATTGAGTGATTATCTTAAACGAGAGAGAGAGAGAGAGAGAGAGAGAGAGAGAGAGAGAGAGCGAGAGCGAGAGCGAGAGCGAGAGCGAGAGCCAGTTTACCAATACCTAATGGCACTGCTAGCTTGTACAAATCATTAGACTCATTAGTGAACAGCAAGGCAAAAACACTCGACAAAAGCAGTCAATAAAACATCAATGAAAAGTAATGCGATGCGTGTAACATTTTGAGGTGTTATTTCTGTAGAGTGATGCATTTCTTTACTTATTCTGGTTACTATCGGGCGATTTTATTCAGCTTCACAAACTTATGTACGGATTGAAACGGTGAAGACTGTGGCCATTAATCCTCTGATATCAATAAACTCATCCTAATGTGTATATAATCGTTCAAAACTCATGTTGAAAATGTGTCCCAGTATTGAAGGGGTTAATATGTAAAGCATTGCGATAATAAACTTGTATTTCCAATAAAATGGCTAACGATGAATCCACGTTAATGCTCTCTCTCTCT
>CM035205.1:22018165-22020888 GCA_020233015.1 Callinectes sapidus | reverse complement strand
CAACTTTAACACAGTATCTCTCATCTTGTCCTTTTCTCTCCCCTGTTCTCCTGTTCCTTCTTTTCCTCCCCTCTCCCCTTCACCTCTCACTCTTTCTCATTAATTTACAGGTGAACAAAGAATCAATGTTTAACTCTTATCTGTCTGCCTTTTTTGCCTACCTGTCTGTCTGTCTGTCTGTCTGTTTATTTGTCTACCTGTCTAATTGTCCATGTATCTTGTTTATTTATTTGCAGTAGTTGATGTATGTATTGGTATAAGCTGTGAAAAGTGCTCGTTAGGGTGATGAGAACTGGCGTAGAAGGAAGGTAAAGTAGTATGTGGTGAAATGCATTACATAGTACTAGTCATTAATTGAAAGAAATTGACAACAAAAGTAGCAAAAAAAAGTAAAGGAAAAGTACAAAACCATGTATCTATTTACTTATTTACCTTTATTTCTGTTCAATTGTCTGATTCTCTATTTTTAACTTTTTATTTATTTTTACCAATGTTTATCTATCTTTTACCTATCTTTACCTATCTTTTACCTATCTTTTGCCTATTGTCTTGCTGTCTATCTTTACTTATCTATCTGTCTATTCATTCGCTCATGTATCTGTCTACCTATCTTACTTATTGTCTTGCTATCTATCTTTACTTATTTATCTGTCTATTCATTCGCTCATCTATCTATCTATATGTCCATTTTATCTACCTTCCTCCTGTCTACTTGTCTCATTCTCCATGTAAATCAAATTCATACACTGAGCTACAAAAGATAGGTACTGTCTGCAATAATTATCATTTTTGTAACTCATTTTTCCCCTCTCTCTCTCTCTTTATTTATTACTTTATTTTTTACCTGTTAATTCTTTTTGATTCATGACTATGATAATGTAATGCTGTGTGTGTGTGTGTGTGTGTGTGTGTGTGTGTGTGTGTGTGTGTGTGTGTGTGTGTGTGTGTATGTGTGTGTTGTGTGTGAATAAGCAAGTAAGTAAAGTAAACATATGATGTTACGTAAAAGAATGATTTAGTTAATGGTGGGTGGAGTAGGCTAAATAAGTTACACACACGCACGCACACACACACACACACACACACACACACACACACACACACACACACACACACACACACACACACACGCAAACTTTTATTGAGTTCACTCATTATACTATCACCAAACGGGAGCACAATAAATAGATAGAATAATTTGATCTCGACATTGCTCAATTAATTAATGCGCCACGGCAACTAAGCCGCCGGTCCTTGTTAAGCCTGGGAACTCTACGGGGCGGGGGGGGGGCAGATACTCACACGCTCATACATACTCATCTATATTATAAAATTGTACTTGTTTACAGATACCGGCCTACACACACACACACACACACACACACACACACACACACACACACACACACACACACACACACACACAAGCCTTTAATCAAACAGACTGTAGTGTTGGTTACAATCTTACTAATAACACGCAATTCCTCAGGTTCACAATCGTACAGCATCTGGCGGGACAAGGGTTTAGACGCGAGTGGTGTTGGCGGGATTGGTGCGGAGTGTAGTGGGTTTGGGTGGGGTGGGGTGGGTTCACAGAGTATAGGAAGGCCCGGGAATATGCGACGCCGGAAAAGGCTAAGCTAGAGTGGTCATATTTTTTGTAGCTGCATTCCTTAAAATATTCAGCCTTAGCGACATCAATGTCCTGGTGGCGTGGAGGGCAAGGCTTATGTCCCAATGATTAATTACAGGTGAGGCAGGTGGTTGGCGGTGGCGGTGGTGATTGATGTGGTGGCGATAGCGGTGGCAGTGATGAGGTGGTGGTGGTGACAGGAAGCTCTGTGGTTGGGACGGCTGCGGCAGGGCAGGTAGGGCACGGCATCTTTAAGCAGGCGTGCCATGCTGGTGTCCTGCTGCTCTGGTGCCGAAATAATCCTCCATATCCGGACGAGTCTTCTTCACATTCAGATCCCCGTGTATTTTTGAGAAGTCGGCCTGTGCCTGGCCTGGCCTGGCCTGGCCTGGAGGTGGAGTGCTGACAGCAGTGTTGGCAGTGCTGAGGAAGCGGATCCCCGGGGCGAGGCTGCACGCTGAGGAAAGGACGCAAGGCTCCCCTGTGGCTGCACGCCACCACCCGCTATTTTGTGTTGCTTTACATCCAACAGAGGAAGGAAGTATGATGGAGTAAAAGGTGGTGTGTGTACCTGTGAGAGGCAGTAGGCGGTGTGTGTGTGTGTGTGTGTGTGTGTGTGTGTGTGTGTGTGTGTGTGTGTGTGTGTGTACTGCGTGGTGAGTGGAGAGGCAGGCCTTAAGGATCCCTGCCTCACCCGGTCTCTCGTGGAGATGCCTGTGACGTCATGGGGGCGTGACGTCACAAAGGCCTGTGAGACCCACTTGTCCGATTGTGTTCACGTGAGCCAGACCGAGGTGCTCCTCGAGGCCACACGCCGCGCACCCACCTTGGGACACAGCCTGGCGAGCCTGCCAGCTGCTGCTGCTGCACCAGAGGTGCCGCCACCCAGACTGCCGGGGAGTTCACTCAGTCAGAAGTTATAGGCAGTTCTTGGCAAAACTCTCCAGGAATCTGAGGCGAGGGTGTGGAGGTATTTAAGTGAGGTGCACGTGTGAGAGTGACGAGTTAGGGTGTGTGGCATCCAGCGGCTGCAAGTTGGGACTCATGCCTCAGCCCACGCCCCCAGCGTCGCGCCTCATGCCGGTGAGTA
>CM035205.1:22005665-22015665 GCA_020233015.1 Callinectes sapidus | reverse complement strand
CGCCCGTCAACATGCGACACACACACACACAGAGAGAGAGAGAGAGAGAGAGAGAGAGAGAGAGAGAGAGAGAGAGAGAGAGAGAGAGAGAGAGAGAGAGAGAGAGAGCGTTTACCAGTTTCTTGTTAACACATTACAATATTTCTCAAAACATAAAGAACAAAACTCCATAAAACCATCATATATTGGAATTCAGCTAAACCACAGTCCACATATTAAAGAAATCATTGATAAACACACGCACAGACACACACACACACACACACACACACACACACACACACACACACACACACACACACACACACAGAGAGAGAGAGAGAGAGAGAGAGTAGCAGTTCTTCGGTAAATCTGTTGATGTCAGTGTACAAGCGCTGCACAGTCCCTGCCTCACTCCGATCACAAAGTACGGGGAGGGTTGCGTCCATTGCACTCCTGATAGGGAGGGAGTTAATACTTAATTCCCAAACCGTACATGCTCCACCCGCTATTGTTTCGAGAGGCCGGTGGTTGGGTGGGAGGGAGTGGTGGGTCGTAGCGGCAGCGGTAGTGGTGGTGGTAGCGGTAGTGGCAGTGGTGGTGGTGGTGGTGATGGTGGTAATTAAGGCATGGTGTGCACTGACTGAAGCATTGTGGTGTTGGTCGGGCGGTGGCAGTCAATACCGTGGTTTGGCAGTGTGGCTCGGGTGGCTGGGGATGTGAGGGGCTCCCGTGGGTGTGGCGCGCTGCAGGGTGACTGTTGGGAGCGGAATGGTGCCACCCGTCTCTTGGCCGTATTCAGAAACGCTTTGCTCTCTTTCTCTCTCTCTCTCTCCCTGTCTCTCACCACGACTATTTCTCAAGGCCACAGAGATGATTAGTGGGGGTTTCAACGGTGTGTTTTTTCCCCAGTTAATTATGTAGTAATCTAGTCACTCCACCTCTAAAACTTTAAAAAAACACCTTAAAAAACTCGTGTACATTATAAGTGAAGTCTTGTGAAATAGTGGAGGTGAAGTACAGAAATGTTGAGAATACGGGCGTCTGCTCTATAATTTTCTGAAATGCTGCTGTGCCTCACCTTAAGTTTTTTCACCACTTTCAAAGGCTCTCGTGGAAGTGACATCAATTTTTAAGGATGCTTTTACGGTTCTAGTGACAGGTTAACAACACTTTTCTGTTTCTAACTGGAGAGACACTCGTGAAAACCCTGATAATAATGTCTGTAGCCTTGAAAAAGTATAGTCTTGTTGAGAGAGCAAAGTCAGTCTCTCTCTCTCTCTCTCTCTCTCTCTCTCTCTCTCTCTCTCTCTCTCTCTCTCTCTCTCTCTCTCTCTCTCTCTCTCTCTCTCTCACACACACACACACACACACACACACAAACACACATGATACAGTGTAAATAATTATTTCAAGTAAATTTTTGATGTGTAGTTTTTAATTGGTCGTTAATTATTAGTGTGTGAAGGAAAGGCAAAATGTCAACTGGATGTAAACTGTATGTATTCGTTCTGTGTACTTCATTATTATTATTATTATTATTATTATTATTATTATTATTATTATTATTATTATTATTATTATTATTTTTAATTCTATTATTATTATTATTATTGATTAGCAATGACAACAGTGTTATAACAAATCAATGTATTGCTTAAAGACACGTAAAATTAGCTACTTTTTTTCCGTGTGTCAGTTCGTGTGTCATAACGTTTACTGTATGTACCAGTGTTTATATACTTTACCGCGTCACAAACTACAAATCAATGCTCACATCACACCCATTTTTGCGCCAGGTGTGACGTCTTCCCTCGATAATGACTCCCACATAGAAAGAACAACAAAAGGCAGGAAAGAACCGTCAAACTTTTCCTCCCCACAGCCTCGTTTTCTGATGACACAACTCGACCCCCACAGCCACTGCAGTCACGCCTCGCTGGTGGAGTGTGAGGAATCTTTTGTGAGACCTTACCTTCCTGTAACTGCTGAGACTCAAACAGTAGTATCCCCCAATGCATTCCTTTAATTGGAGTGACGAGATGTATTATTATTGCTACAAGTACACCCAAGGAATCCTGTATTTGTTAACTAGGATACGTGGAGCAGTGCTGTACTCAATCCTATGCGGTGTTTTGCAGTGCTGTGTTTGATAAATGAAGACTGATGAGGGAAACCTGTTCTAGCATAAATAAAATAAAAAAAGAATAAGAAGGTGAATCGCTCTCATTGACGTTAAAAAAGGGGGGGGGAAGAATAATTAAATTGTAATTGGATAAAAAAAAACTAATAGATAAATAAAAGATATAATGAAATAGATTAAATGAAGTAAACCGTTCTTAATGACTTCCCCCCCAAAAAAAAATAAATAAATAAGAAATAAAAAGGAGGGGAAGAGCCAATAAATGTCTAATAGTTTACGTTTTAATTACCAGAACACGCATAACAGTGCTCGGCGTCCCGTGATTGTATTGAAATGCATTGAAATAAATCTTACGGGGGATCGCCTTCCATATAGGGGAATACCCACGCCGGCGCCTCCTTGGACTTTAAAGGCCGAAGCCATCACCATCATCATCATCACCATGCAAGCTCAAGTGAGGGACTCTTGGTGCCTCCTTGAACCTTGGGCAACGCTACACATTCATTCTGAAGTGCCGTGCCATCCAACCCACGACCACGATCCTTCAACTATCCATCGCTCGCCCATCCCCAACTGTCATCCATCCAAGGCACAACCACGATCCTTCAACCATCCATCTCTCACCCATCCACAACTGTCATCCATCCAGGGCACAACCACGATCCTAAACCATCCCTCTCTCGCCCACCTCACCTGTCATCCATCCAAGGCACTACCATGATCCTGTATCCCCAACCATCCATCTCTCATCCACCCCAACCATCCACGCCTCATCCACCTGTTATCCATCTTTCAACGCTATCCAAGTCAGTGCCACTATCCTGCATCTTCACCCATCAGTCATCCATCTCCGCATCCACAATACCCACACACCTCACTATTGCTGTGATGTCTTTTTGTGGATTTTTCATATTCTGCTTGTTGTTGTTATTATTATTATTATTATTATTATTATTATTATTATTATTATTATTATTATTATTATTATTTTCATACAGCTTCAAAAACTCATTAATCTTCTGACTTTCATAAACCCGTCCTAATGTCTAATAAAATCGTCTAATCACGCCCAAAACTGGCGGTAAAAATGTGTCCCAGTATTAAATCGTCTGATAATATACAAAACCCCGTGGTAAAAATGTGTCCTACTTTTGGGGGGCGTTTAAAAAAGAAAGTAAATGATATACGTGTAACTTTAACTAGAGCGAGGGAGCGAGGGAGCGAGGGAGGGAGACCTTTACATGTGGTGGTGGAGGTGGAATGGAGAAGTGTTTCAAAATAGGGTCCCTCTGTCATCCCTGAGGAACTCTCCCAACAATGGATGAGGCGACTACCACTCCGCAGGGGACGGTCACTCAACTCTACTTGTGTGACTTGGGCGGGTGTTATGGGTGTTGTTGTTGTTGGTGGTGGTGGTGGTGGTGGTGATGGTGGTGGTGTTCCTCTTACTCTTTTGTTTGTTTCTTTTCTTGTTTTTTTTTTCTCTTTTTTTATTCTTGTTCTTGCTCTCCTTCTCCTCCTTCTCTTTCTTCTCCTCCTCCTCCTCCTTCTCCTTCTCCTTCTCCTTCACCTTCTCCTCCTTCTCCTTCTCCTTCTCCTTCTCCTTCTCCTTCTCCTCCTCCTCCTCCTCCTCCTCCTCCTCCTCCTCCTCCTCCTCTCCTGAAGTAAAGTGTTGGTGGAAACCCAATGCATCTATACGCGTCAACTCTGATCTTTTAGGTAGAGAATAGAATATGAGACGAGGAAGAGAGAGGAGGGAGGGATAGACTAGGAAAAGTTACCAGCAGATCTAATTGAAGTTCAGAGGAAAGGCTGGTTTGGGCTCTGGGCCAAGGAGGAACCATTAATTAGATTTTGAAGTGTGTTTTTCCTTTCTTTCTTTCTTGTTGCAGATCCATATATATTTTTTTTTATCTCCGAGATTTCCCTTCAGCTGTTCCCTCAATATCAGGGTTTGGGGTTTTCCTTCAGGGGTTGTTGGTTGGTAGGGGTGTCTGCGGAGTGTGTTGTTGTTGTTGTTGTTGTGGTGGCGACGGTGGTGGTGGTGGTGGTGGTGGTTGTGGTGATGGTGGTGGTAGTAGTAGTAGTAGTAGGAATCTCTCTCTCTCTCTCTCTCTCTCTCTCTCTCTCTCTCTCTCTCTCTCTCTCTCTCTCTCTCTCTCTCTCTCTCTCTCTCTCACACACACACACACACACACACACACACACACACACACACACACACACACACTAGAGCAGTAGCAGTAATACACACACACACACACACACACACACACACACACACACACACACACACTGGAGCAGTAGCAGTAATACTTTAAACGCCTGGCACTATTAGATCGAAAGTCTATAGCTGAGAGTATGAGTTGTCAATATTGTGAAGTGAATGCTGGGGTGTGGTGCATGCGAGGCGCGGCGAGTGTGACCCAAACTCACTCCGCCCCTGTCTCTTCCCCCCCCCCCACACCACCACCACCACCACCACCACCACCACCACCACCACCACCACCACCAATCAGCCCGACCCCACTTCACCTTTGCGTTGCCTCCCTTCACTGTCATGATAATTAGGATTAATGAAAAAAAAAGTGGTTCCAATCCGCAACATGGCAGGCAACGCGAGTAATATTTAATTTTCTGTGTCGCTAAGACTCTCCCCCAGGTGTGTTTGCTGATGAACGTGATTGGTTGTCAGGGGAAGGTGCGGCAGGGGAGAGGTGTCCCCTGCTGCTCGCTCCGCTTGTTATGACTCACATGAATTACATCAATACTTGCAGAACTATTTTATTTCCTTTCCCACCACCATTAATCTTACTTTGCCATTTTATTTTATTTTTTATTTATTTATTTATTATTTTTTTTGAGGAGGGGAGGTTAAGTTAAAAATTAAAACTAGAGTGATGTGTGACATTAATAATTCTGCATTGTTGACACCTTAATGGACGAGAGGCAAGAATGTTTTCAGTCTTTAAAAGTCTGCCTGCGCCACGATGCCCTGAGTGAGTGCCGGTCCATGCCTGAGGGAATGGCCTCTTTCCTTCTTGACAAGCCTCACCTCACGTAGTTCATATTTCCTCACCTGGAACACGACCCGTGAAGTCATTTTACATTAAATATTCATGTTGTTGGTGCAATGGACGAGGAGAGTTCGAACGCCCGAGGTTGTGATTCACTTTGGTGTGAAAGGAATTGAGTTTCACTGAATAGTGGACGCTGTTTTGGGAAAGTTTTGCATTGTGTTGTAGATAAAACTAGATCTTTCCTCCGGCCTTGTGATTGGTGCAGCCTCCACCACCCGTGACGCCATGATAACAGCTGACCTGGCCCACACCACTTCCTGCCCGTTGCCTTTCCTCTTGTCCTTCCCACTCCTCACCCCTCACCCTTCACCCATCACCCTCACTCCTCACCCATCACCCTCACCCTCACCCTCACTCCTCACCCGTCGTCCTCACTCTTCACTGCTCACCTCGGCCTGTCCTTCCCTGTGTTGGACGCTGGTGCAGGCACATCATCAGCACCCCTGACTCTTCCGCTATTTCCGCTGCATCATTCCTGTATTTTTCCTCTTTATTTCCTCTTCCCTTCGTAGCTCCGCCTGCCTCGCCGCTTTGTGCCTCGCAGCGCCCCACCTCCCCACCTCCCCACCTCCCCCTCCCGACTTCCTGCCCCCTGGCGCCGCCCATATCAATATAGACCAGGTGCATGTACGGTTTTCCATAACTGCCCAATAGTTTCTTTTTTGGCAGAATTATAGCTTTAACCACACACACACACACACACATACACACACACACACACACACACACACACACACACACACGTTCGATATTTTGCGCTAATGCCTTTTCTCAATCCCTGGTGCATTTGAATAATGTGGGCGCCTCTCCAATGGAATGAGGTTGCCCGCTTTTCATTTTTAACACTTATGAGAACTTTGATTTATTGTCCTTTTCAATAGCCAAGTGTGTGTGTGTGTGTGTGTGTGTGTGTGTGTGTGTGTGTGTGTGTGTGTGTGTGTGTGTTCAATTATTCGTGTATATTAATGGAGTCTTAGGTTTTGACATCCATAAATTACATATTCGTCAACCAAACTAAAAAAAATTGTCAGCACTCAGCAGCCACCTGTGTCACTGCAGCACTAGGTGGGTGGAGCAGGGACGGGAAAGCTACACTTCCTTCCGCTTAACTGGCAGGTGTTGGAGTGTACTGTGCAGAGTGGATGGCTCTTTGTGAGGACACAGTGGAACGTAGAGTGGTAAAGCGCACCGCAGCAAGTATGTCAGCGTGATAGGAGCGTTTTCTGTCGCAAAATGTCGGAAGAAAGTTCGTGAAAGTGAAAAGTGATTGATTTCTTTAGTTTCCCATTCGTTTTAGTTTTGTTGGAACAAGGGAAAACTTTGAAGTTGTCGATAAGACTGACAGCCCTACTCGGCAGTTGTGGTGATGGTGACGTGTTTGGTGCCCTCTCAGCGGGAAGGCGAGGTGGTGGTCTTACGAGTGGCATCTTATGCTGTGGCAACACTGTGCACATATGAGTTAGGGTAGAATAACTGCTTGCCAAAGTACGAATATACTCATGCCAGAGAAAAACGTGTATTACTGTGCCAAAATAAACGAGGGCAGCAGCGAGACAGCCCCAGCAGCCAGCCTCCCTCCCCTGCGCGCCGAGTGTTTCATCTCGAGTCGTTTTCGCAGGAACAAACGGAAGATCATCGTGTACCACTTCACTACCTCAGTATCGTGGCTAATGTCCCTTTAAATGAGCGTGAGCATTGTGGCGCCTCCCGGGTCCTGCCTCCACCTTGAGCGGGATGGCTTAGAGGCTCAAACGTGCAGGGAAGTCTGGCCGTCGCGCCGCCAAACAGTTTTACTTCTCTTAATGAAATAGAATCACATTAATACATTTGAATCGGATTATTTGAATTTCCAAGGTCTTTACATGTTGTATTGACTGACTTTGACTTAATTTGTTTATGATGTGGTAAGGTTGTGGCGCAGCAGTGTTCTCGTTGACCGTTGAAGCTGTGTCGCTCCTTGACTCAAGGACGCCTTGGCCTGATTTATCTTTGTACTGTACACACCTTACCATGCACTACGTATGCCCCCGCCTCTCTCTCTCTCTCTCTCTCTCTCTCTCTCTCTCTCTCTCTCTCTCTCTCTCTCTCTCTCTCTGTCAGGGGCACTAATCGCTAATCCATCTTCCCATGGTGTCCCGCATGGCAGCTTTCCTCGCCGCTTTCCTCTTCCTACCTATAAACTGCCGGAGATAGAAGCATTAAATCGCCCCGCCCCGCCCCGCCCCGCTCCTCGCCGCATGCCTGGCCATGGTATGGTCTCTTCTCCATCCAGGCCCTGCAGACGGTAGTGTTCAGGCTGCTCACCTGCATCATTCACCCCCCTCCTCCTCCTCCTCCTCCCAGCCTCGTGTTTGTGTTTCATGGACATAATAAATAATAGTTACCGCTGTAAGAAAAGAAAAAAAAGGAAAAATACAGCCCCGCCGTTCTGTGTGTGTGTGTGTGTGTGTGTGTGTGTGCTTGTTGATAGAAGTAACCTTTTTTCAGCGTTTTTTTTCACTTTTTTATTTATTTATTTTTCCACTCGTCTGGTTTCCTAAAACTGTCTCCCTCCCCTCCCCTTCCTTCCTCCTCTCCTCTTTCCTCTTTCCTCTTTCCTCTTTCCTCTCCCTTCCCTCTTCCTTCCCTTTCTTCTCTCCTCTCTCCTCTTTCCTCTTTCCTCTTTCCTCTTTCCTCTTTTCTCTCCCTTCCCTCTTCCTTCTTCTTCCCTCCAACACACACACACACACACACACACACACACACACACACACACACACACACACACACACACACACACACACACACACACACAAAGAAAAACTTGATGGATGAGGGAGAGGAAGAAAGAAAGAAAAAAGGAATATTTCCCCACCTCATAAGGAAAATAAAATGAGCGTTCCAGACAGGGTGAGGTCAGTATTGTCCACGAGAAGGTCTAGTGACTTTGTGGTGAGTGACTGAGTGAGTGGATGAGGGAGCAAGGCAGGGCGGCGTGTTTGAGTGCGTGTTGAGTCTTATCAGTATGTATTTGTGTGTCTTAGAGAGAGAGAGAGAGAGAGAGAGAGAGAGAGAGAGACGTGTAGTGTGCGTTTTGAGAATTATTAATTGTTTTTGGAGCAACGAATACTTCTGAAGACGTAGAGAATATAATCATGAAACCTACAAGAAGTTATCAATTTTTACAGTTTTAGTATAGAAATAGGGAACTGGCAGATTAATGTTTTTTATTGTCTTATATTGCCCTTGGTCAGCGGGAAATACAGTCGTACGCTTTTTTTTTTCTATAAAATGTGGATCTTTTTATGGGAATTTATGGGCTAGAGGAGATCACCAAATAGAAACCTGCTATCCGAAAGCCTACCTGTTTTTTTTAGAACCGTTACCCCGAGTGGATGGCCAGCTTGTAGTGTGAGTGAGTGACGCTTTACAAAGTGGGAGAAGCTTGAGGATTGAATTGTGGGCGTGGACTGCCTTAGAAGAAAGGAATGAGAGGAGCTGGCTTAGGGACATGAAAAAGAGGCCTGTAAGTTTCTGTGTGGACGTGAGAGGTCTTTGGAGAAACGGGAAAAGTTGCGAAGAGTTTTGGGATCTCAAGAAACCGCAGAGTGCTATGGTGGAATGGAATGTTGACCGTGGATGGGAGATTATTTTTTTCCCTGGGTTGAAAAAGGCATGTAGGATGTCTCGTGAGGCTTTCAGGGTGTTGAGAAGATGTGTAGGATGTATTGCAAGGCCTTTATGGCGTTGAAAGGGCGTGTAGGTTATATTTTGAGACCACCTTACCGTTGAAAAGGCGTGTGGGATGTACCGTAAGGCTTTCAGGGTGTTGGGAAGATGTGTAGGATGTATTTCAAGGCCTTTATGGCGTTGAAAAGCCGTGTAAGTTATGTTTTTAGACCTTACCGTTGAAAAGGCCGTGTAGGATGTACCATAAGGCTTTCAGGGTGTTGGGAAGATGTGTAGGATGGATTGCAAGGCCTTTATGACGTTGAAAAAGGCGTGTAGGTTATATTTTGAGATTTTACCGTTAAAAAGGGGCGTGTAGGATGTCTCGTAAGGTCTTCAGGGAGTTAGGGAGCCGTGTAGGATGTGTTGTAAGTATAGTTTTGGAACGTGTTATCTGGCAGAGACCTGACGCTTGAGTAATGAACGTGACACTCGTCGGAGCTTAACCGCATCGCCCTGACCGTGACTTGATGTGTTGGTGGTGCTGGGTGGTGGCTGGCTGGCTGGCTGGCTGGCTAACTGACTGACTGGTTGCTTTTAGGCTTATTGCGCTGAGTGCTTCCCCTGTTGTAATGGCTGACTGTGAGATGATTACTGCTGCTGATGCCTGTGTAGTGACGCTATTTTTAGATTGTTTTTTTGTGGGTCATTTACCGCTGAATGTGATGCTTTTGTTTTTTTTTATAAGGTTAACTCTGGTGACTTGGCGTTCACTGGTAAGATTGTACGTAAGAGTGACGCAGGACCGTATTAACCTCTTCAGTTCCATGACGCGTTTTCATGTTAATTCTACTTACTTACTGTTGGGTGGTTTTATACAGCTTCAGAAACTCGTGTGGGGTTTTAAATAGTACAGACTGGCCATTAATCTTCTGAACTCCATAAAAGTCTTTCTAATGTCAATAAAGTCGTATCATCATCGTCATCATCATCATCATATTATTATTATTATTATTATTCTTGTTGTTGTTATTGTTGTTTTGTTGTCATTACTACTATCATACGATGCTTTTAGTTTATTTCTAAGGATACTACGAACGACATCATTCTTCTCTCTCTCTCTCTCTCTCTCTCTCTCTCTCTCTCTCTC
>CM035205.1:21985556-22005565 GCA_020233015.1 Callinectes sapidus | reverse complement strand
TCTCTCTCTCTCTCTCTCTCTCTCTCTCTCTCTCTCTCTCTCTCTCTCTCTCTCTCTCTCTCTCTCTCTCTCTCTCTCTGCTACACACAACAAACAAGGAGTGAGCACAAAGCCATGGATGAAAAAACAAAACTATTCTCTTTTATACACAAGAAGCTAAGGTGACAAACTGCACGAGAAACCACTGCAACCCTTCGACTGCACCAGTAACACTCGCCTCTCCCTCAACTTTTACTCTCACTTAAAAACCCTCCTCGCCTGCCCTCACTCGCCCTCTCCCTCCACCCTCGGTCATATTTTTAGGCTTGCAGACAAAAAACTCAATTTTCTTTTTCTCCCTTTTTTTTATACAGGCGAAAGAATAAAAGAATGCGAATAAACGCCAGTGCACGCCTCAACCCCGATTGTGGATCCCGCTCAAGCTGTGAGGGCTGAGGTTTTATGAACATTTAAAACACACGAACAAAAATATAAAAACACTAGTCACATTTAACTCTGGTTTTTGGGTGGATTAAACGAACATAGGTGGATCAGCTTTCATGATGCGAGAGGTGGAGGTGGGAGTTACGAGTAGGGTGGCTGGGAATAGGGAGGGGAGGGCGGTGGAGGGGAGGAAGATAGGGGAAGCTACGAGGGGTGTAGGCCAGGGAGTGGTCAGCTGTCGCGTGGTCCCATACACTAGGGACTGGGAGAGGGGTGAGGGGGATGAAGGACACTGAGGGAGAGGTGTGCGGGAAGAGAGGGAGAGAGGTCGAATGGTGCCTCCCGCCTGAGATTCCTGGAGGCAAGGTGTAAGTGGCTGCTTTAGGAACGGACATTACTGGTCACCATTGTGAGAGATTCTTTTTTTATAGGAATGAAAGCGATAGATTTCTCAAGCGCAAGTGTCTGCCTTAGCCCCATTTCTTTTTTTTTTTTTTTTTTTTTTTGCTTTTGCACCACATATGAGGAGAATATTTTGGTTGTGCCAGTAAAGTAATAATATATGACATATATATAAGAAATACAGAGAAATATCGATACTCATACCTAGCTTCTGCGTGCAAGATCAGTAAGAAAAACTGACTGTGTTTCTTTATGAAGGTATTTTCTTTACACAGCGTTAACCTCGTCTCTTCATCCTTTTCTTACATTTGACCTTTTCGTAATCTTTTCATCATCCTTCTCCAGCCCTCCAACTCCTGGATCTCCTTCTTTTACTATTATTGCACCTTCTCACTTGCACCTTCTACATCTCCACATCCTAATCCTTCTTCTCTTTCTCTCCTTTCCTTTCACCTTATCCTTCTTTTGTTCCTCCTACTCTTTATCCGAATTCCCATTCCTCTCACCTTTTCCTCATCATTATCATCATCCTCACCCTCTGCAAACCATTACCAGCCCCAACACACAATGTCCAGCCTCCCCTTGACGTCTGCTCACCTTCCTCTCTCTCTCTCCCTCTCTCACTCTCTCCTCACCCAACTCGGCTAGGCACCCTACACCCTGGCTACTCTTTTCACCACGCACCCTCTCTGTCTGTCCACTCTTCCATACACTGCCCCGGTACCCTCCCTCCTTTCCACCCCTCATCCCTCCGCAACATACCCTTCCCTTGCCTCAAACTCCCTTCCATACCTTCCCCTCCCATACACTTCCCACGGGGTCACACTTTCCCAGGTTTTTTAAGGCTCCTGCTTCAGCCTCTTCTTTCATGGCCAAGCTGCTATACCTCCCCTTCCTTCCTTCCTCTCTCTCTTTCTCTGTCCTCCCTCCCCGCCTCCTCTGTCACCCTTCTTCTCTCTCTCTCTCTCTCTCTCTCTCTCTCTCTCTCTCTCTCTCTCTCTCTCTCTCTCTCTCTCGTGTGTTATAAGTATCTACCTCACCCTTGACTCTATTCCTATCCTCCCCTCCCCTCCCCTCCCCCCACCCCACCCCTCCCCTCCCCTCCCCTCTCCCTTCTCGGCTCCAACCAGTACCTTGTCGCGCAGTATACCACTTAAGGAATCATAATCTAAATTACCCGAGCAGCAGCAATATTGTAATACCAGGCTAGACTCTGCTCCTCCTCCTCCTCCTCCTCCTCCTCCTGCCCTCCAGCCTGCTGTGCTCTGCTCTGCTCTGCTCTGCTCTGCTCTGCTCTCCTCTCTCCCTGTGCGTCTGTCTGTCTTGTTGTGAGTTCAATGTACGACTAACCTAACCTACCGAGGATATGTGTACTTTTGCCAGCAGGTGTGTCTTGTGGTGAGTTCATTCGCTGCTGCACGTGATATTCAGGCTTCTATTTCACTTTATTATTTTTTTATATGAGGGGAGAAGCTGGCCAAGAGCAACACAAATGAAAAATATAGAAGCCCCCTAATTTGCCAATCCCCTAAAGGTCCAAAGAATTAACCGAAGCTCCGGGAGAAATGTTTTGAAATCTCCTTAAGTAAAGTCAAGTCATGGGAAGATAGAAATACTGAACCAGCAGTGGAATAAAATGAAGCTAACTGCAACAAGCTTGGCAGAATTTTTAACCTCATTATTAAATATATCGTGGATTTGATCACATTGCCTGTTGATGTGCAGAATGTAGAGGAGAGGGCTGAAGGAGAAAGGTCGAGAGTTTGTCGTGGGATTACAGGTTAACCCTCTAATGGTGCATGTGTGGTGGTGGCACTGCTATAGTCAAGGTTTTCGCCACAGTACCTTTTTTTATTCAATCAGTCGTGGTTGTAGAATTGGGAAAGGTGGTGGTGGTGGTGGTGGTGGTGTGTGTGTGTGTGTGTGTGTGTGTGTGTGTGTGTGTGTGTGTGTGTGTGTGAGTAAAAAAGTTATGTTGGTAGGACTATTTCAGACTTGGGACGTGTGTGTGTTTTGTGTCTTTAATAGGATTGTGCGTGATTGCAGTAGGAACTCTCGATAAACTAAACAATGTCGGCAAAGTTTGAATTATTGATTTAACTGCCTAAAAGTTCCATGGACTTCGAAGATAATCAGTTCCCATCATAACCAGTGAAAGTTTGGCCCTTGCGTGTCATCTTCCCCAGCCTCACGCCCTGACGCCCTGAAGCACACGGCAGGCAGGTGTGGTGGTGGTGGTGGTGATGGTGGTGCGTCCCTGAGTGGCTGGTGACGGCCTGGTGCATGTGTCCTGGGGAAGTGCTGAATATGTGAGACGGTAACAAGAGTAGGGCAGAGAGGGTTTACTGCCGCTGGTGGTGGTGGTGGTGGTGGCGATGTGTGGCCTCGGCTGATGGGCTCTGGTGACGGACATTGTGGCTGGCTGGACCCGCACACCGCACCTCCTTGTCTGACCCATGCCGCGTCCACCTGAACTTGGAAGCTTTAATTTGACAATACATGGTTGTATTCTTTATGAAGGTCCGTACTGTCACACACACACACACACACACACACACACACACACACACACACACGCACACACTATTAGGTCATTGCAAGGGTATGATCAGCAGCGTATAGCCAGTAATGATTGCAAGATTACTGTTTACGAGTGTAACGTGTGTTGATGGTGTCTTGGTGGGGAAGCAATGGGAACCTCCTTACAAATAACCGTAACACCTCACTTTGTTTTCTCTCCTCCTCTTAATTTGATCGTTGTAAGTGTAATGGTATAGAACAAGAACAACTTGCACCGTAGTGCTCGGCCGGACGCGGCACGTAATTTGGCAGTCATTATGTGATAAAGGATAAATGCTTTCTGAAGGACGTGCCATCACGCCATGGTCTCGCTGCTAATGGTCACGTCTGGACGCATGCACCAACAAGGGAACCCTGAGGGGGAGAGGGAGTGGGGAGCTCCAGGGCCTTCATGACGCTTGGCTGGCTGGCCGGCTGACTAATGAAGCTAAAGGGCAAAGAATTCGATAAAAAGGCTCGACGTGTGCTTGGGCGAGGATCCGGTGAAGGGCGGCGCGTCCCAGATGGAAAACTGGTCCTTGGTTTGCCACGGCCGCCACCATCACCACCACCACCGCCGCCGCCGCCGCCGCCGTCGCCGCTCTCCCCTCCATCCAGTATTCAGCACGGAGGGCAAGCAAGGTCACGCACGCTGGTGTCCTGAGCGGCAGCGCCAGGGTCCCAGGTGTCATCTTGCCGTCGTTGGGGACACTCCTCTCTTATTACTAACTGATTCACGCACCTCAATTACTATTAGGATGAAATTATTCTCTTGAATTATAAGAACGCTAACGAGAAATTGTCACCATCTCTGCCTCTCCTCTTCCCTTCCCTGCCCTGCCCTGCCGCGACAGACATGGTTGTGAATTACGACTTTTTCTTAGTGACCCGCCGCTGCAGACTCCCTCCGTGTCACGCGCGCGCGCGCGTGACACACACACACACACACACACACACACACACACACACACACACACACACACACACACACACACACACACACTATTGTTAGGTATAAATTTCTTCACTTAAAGCTCTCGTGTAGTATTTCACACACACACACACACACACACACACACACACACACACACACACACACACACAAACTATTGTTGGGTATGACTTTCACCTAAACCTCTCATATAGTATTTCACACACACACACACACACACACACACATTACTAAACAATGTGACTATGTGTCATTGTTTGGTGTGGCGGTGGTGGTATAGGAGAGTGTCATCACTGCGGGCGGTGTCGTGTCTGGCGCCGGGAGGAGGTGAGTGACGGTGGTCCGCAAGCCGAGACCTTCGAGAGCCGCATCTCCATTTATGTCTGAGGATTCTGCTGACGTGGACACGGTCAAGTCTGCCCGCTCGCCATGGGTCCGGCCAGCAACCACCACGCCCGCCTCCCCTCCATACTGCTCAACTTTCTTTGTCTGGACTGTAGTGTTTGATGGAGTTGATGACTGTCATCTTGTAATGCATTCCTGCAACTTTCGTAGGGCACTCACCATGATTAATCGTGACTTGTTTTATACCCACATTGAGGAGTTGATGTTCTTCTGATTACTACCTGCACATACTGTTACTCCTGTCATGTTCTCTTTCGTGAATTACATATGAAAGCGTTACTGGTTCGGATAGTACGCATGGACGTCACAAGCGTATTCTCGTTGGTGCATGGCTAGGTCACCAGTCCTGCTGGCCTTGGTGAAGGGGTGAAAATGCTTTAATCGTGAGGCATAACAAATACTGAATGATACACAGACCGATAGTTTAAAATCATTGAAGATTTATTATTTTTTTTTTCTTGTGTGTGTGTGTGTGTGTATAAGTGAAGAATAGCAGGATCGAACTGTTCCTCCACAAGCAGGTGGTCTTGTTTGTTGAATGGCATCTTGTCGGCCAAGGCGGAGCGGGTGCCCAGCGAGTAGTCAAGCGTCGTGCTGCAAATGAGCTCCACTCATTGATCCACCAAGGACTGGAATAAATAGTGTGGCTGGCGTCACCAGGCACAGACGCTATCAAACTTCTCATTGAACATTACTTTTCTGCCACTGCTTCATGCTGCATGACGCCATCATACTGAAACCCTGATACAAGTACTCTGCCTCGCCACCACCACCAATAATAACAGCAACACTGTTATTATCATCAGCCTTCTCTCTACGATCTACTTGAGTTTATCCTAATTTTATAACATTACTGTGTTTCATGTAGCAACACGTAGCTTGCAGTTCAGTCTCCCTCCCATGAAAGCCTGGATGACCCCAAGCGTATCACCGGCGTGGCATGGACAACAAACAAAGCCTTCTTTCAGACCTCAACACGACAACTTGATATTTATAACTTGGTCACATGGCAGCCTTCTCGGCGTCAGCTCACACAGATTACAGAACTCGCGCCGCAAAAGAACACAAAGCAGCAGCGTATAGCTGCAGTGAGGGATTAGCGGCGGGAGTGAGCTGGAGGGGGAAGGTGCGTTTGATCCCACCCCCTTCATGACGTTACTCCTGCTGCTGTCTTCCCCCCCATCCTACCACCCCCTCCACCGTGCCTTGCGTAATGTAGATACAGCGTGCTGGGGCTGGGCTACCACTCGCACGCTGGATTAATTCCAACACGAGATTCACTTTTGTCATACGTGTATTACAATATTGTACTCGGTTTCAGATTGAAGTAATGCGACTTATCGTGGCAGAGGGTGTGTCTGGCTAAGGACGGCTGTTGACAGTGGTGTTCGTGTTAATGGTGCAGGGTGCGGTGAAGGGAGGGTGTGGCAGGATACGGGGTGCTGTTACCAGATGAGGAAGGTACTCTTGTCACGCGACTCAGCGTGTTGATGCGCTGTACACGTTCTCTCTCTCTCTCTCTCTCTCTCTCTCTCTCTCTCTCTCTCTCTCTCTCTCTCTCTCTCTCTCTCTCTCTGCATCAGGTGTGCTCCTGAGCAGAAATTCAGAACGATGGCATTATAATTTCATGTTTGTGTAATGGTTCCTGTAACAAGATGCAAAGTCCAAAATGTGGAACTGCACTCTGTTCGAGATACTGCACTATGTGTACCACCGCCTCGAACAACAATTACTTTAAGTGCTGCGTCATAACTTATATACATTTATTTATCTCAGTAAATCCATCACACACACACACACACACACACACACACACACACACACACACACACACACACACACACACACACACACACCATCTTTAGTCACCATATCTGCATTATTACATCACATAGTTTCCTCATCTGAGTTCCAAAGGGTGGATTCGTGTTTTAATTGATTTTTTTCTGATGTTGCAGGAAGCTGTGCGTGAGTGTGAGCGGCGCGTGGTGACTCCTGATGATGCAGATGACCTGAGCCCAATGCCGACGCACATAGCCACCAACACCAACAGGCGAGGCGCCATCTCCGCCGAGCCACTGTCGGAAGATGACGCCACTTCTTACGTCAAAAAAGTAAGTTGGCATCACATCATGCTGCCATTGAGGGAAAACATTCGCTTCCGTAACTTATTTTCTCGTTAGTTTGTCGCTCCAGGAAAAGAGACAGACCACATGCAAAAGATTTTGTTTGCCATGCGTATGGTCACCGCGAAACACTTGTTCCACGCACCAGTTGTGTTGTGGGCGTGTGGCTCCTGTCGCCTGTCATGCAGAGACACTTCAGTAGTGATCGCTGACAACTGAAGGTGACAGCGGAGATGCCAAGTTGACTGACCACTGTTAAGAGAAATTGTATTGAGAGAGAGAGAGAGAGAGAGAGAGAGAGAGCCCATGTTTGTATGTTTGTTGTTTATGAGTGTCCTTATTACATGTATGAAATATATTTTATCTTTATTTATTTTTATTTATTTATTTATTATTATTTTTTTTTTCAAATTGTATTAACTTGAAAGCTTTGTGAATCAATAGCATCATTCCTCATTAGACTGATGGTGTTTGGTTGTGATGTTCTAGTGTTATTGGACCACTGCCATCACTGTGACATTAATGTGATGATAAACTGATACATATTCTGTAATCTGATGTGTGTTGAGTCTCCAGCATGGCACCACCTCACCACATCACGTAGGTAGGACTGGCAGGTTATCATACACTGCTCCTACACACTCCTTGGTCTCCTTTGACAGGTGGTGCCCAAAGACTACAAAACTATGGCTGCCCTTCAGAAGGCTATAGGGAAGAATGTCCTCTTTGCCCACCTGGACGAGAACGAGCGGTCCGACATCTTTGACGCCATGTTCCCCGTCAACGCTCTGCCTGGGGAGGTGATAATCCAGCAGAACGACGAGGGTGACAACTTCTATATCCTGGACCAGGGGGAGGTGGAGGTGAGCACTGGGGAAATTTGTGTGTGTGTGTGTGTGGATGAGATTTACTGGGCCCATTTGATCTCGTGTGGGCCTGTCTCTGTTTCTATTATCATCTAATCTTGCTTTGAATTTGTGCAAACTTCTTGCTAATTTTTTTTTTTTTTTTGTGTGTGTGTGTGTGTATTTACTTAGTTGTATTATCCAGGGTTCGAGTGGGGCTCATAATGTCCTGTTTCCATATCTACATATATTAACATTTTCTTGAATTGATGTATGTAAATTAAAAAATACATACATATTTAAAGTTTAAAAACCTTATGTATGTAAATCAATGTTTTTATGAACAGATTTTTGTCGATGGTGAACATGTTACAAGCATTGCTGATGGAGGAAGTTTTGGAGAGTTGGCTCTCATCTATGGGACTCCCAGGCAAGCAACTGTCAAGGCAAAAACGGATACCAAGCTGTGGGGCATTGACAGAGACTCATACAGACGTATCCTTATGGGCTCAACCATCAGGAAACGCAAAATGTATGAAGAATTTCTCTCTAAGGTCTCCATTCTTGGTGAGTTCATGGAAGTGTTCAGATGGAATCGTACTGTATTTTATATATATATACTACATTTGAAGATTAACTCTTTCACTGCAATATGTAATGTGTCACATCACTAGAAGTAACAAAACATTCATATATATCGACAAGAAAGAGGAAAATGAAGGGTGTTTATATATAAAAAATGAGTTGACAGTCTCTTTAAACAAGTACAGTGCTCAGTGATAGCTATGGAGGATGAAGAAAAGACCACAGAATGTTTTGTAATAATCAACTTGCAGGAAATATGTTAAGTGTATCTCATTCTAACACAGTTCTACAGAATGCTATCAGAGCAGTACATTTTCTTTTTTATCACTTTAGTTACTGTTTGCCTGGTTGGTTTCTTCACTGTACAGAGTCACTGGACAAGTGGGAGCGCCTGGTGGTGGCTGATGCCCTGGAACCTGTGTCCTTTGAGTCCGGCTCCACAGTGGTGCGGCAGGGAGAGCCAGGCGATGACTTCTATATCATTGTGGAGGGAACTGCTGTGGTAATGCAGGCCCGCTCCCCCTCCGAGGAGCCTATAGAGGTTGGCAGGCTGGGAACCTCTGATTACTTTGGTGAGTTGTAGTTTTCTGTTATGATGAACCATGTGTTGGCTGTGTTGTGTAGTGATGTACTATTCATCATTTTCTTATTATAAAGTGAAAATGTATCCATTGTGAATTTTGATGTGTGGCATGTTTAACAATGAGGTAATTTTTTATAGTAGAGACCTCAGTGGTGCAAAGATAAGTGGTGTCATGGGAATGTATATTTTCTTACAGATTTTAATTGTTAAAGGTGTTTCTTATCATTTCACATCCTGCCTTAAATGAAGATCAAAATTTGGAAAATTAAGTAAAGGACTTAATTCACAGCTTTTCTTAATTGCATTGTGGTTTGTGAATGTAGTCAGTCAAGTACTTGATATGTTGCATATTACAATTGTAATGTGTTCTTAATTTTCAGGTGAAATTGCTTTATTGCTCGACCGACCCCGAGCTGCCACAGTCATAGCAGATGGCCCGTTGAAATGCGTCAAGCTGGACCGGGCCAGGTAAGACATTACCTTCAGATTTCTAAGGAACACTATATAAACCTGACACATCTCCATCCATCCTGTCTTTTTTCATAGTCCTTTATGGTCAAGTGCACATTTACTAAAGATATTACCTGCTCAATGTGTTATTGAGAACTATCAGTACTGGATGCCTCTGATACTGGCAACTGCTGTTCCTGGTTATCCAATGATTGAAATCACTAGTTGCACTGAACATTTTGTGTGTGTTTTGGAATGTATTTATCCATTTTATTATTTTTAACTATAACTTATATTTCCTTCAGATTTGAACGTGTTCTGGGCAGCTGTGGAGAAATTCTGAAGAGGAACATAGAGCAGTACAACTCCTTCATAGCCCTTACTGTGTAGGTCTTGACATCCACTACGTACAGAACCTATGTATGCAATCATGTAGGCTTGTTTGTGCATAACTCTTTAGGCTCATGTATGCAACAACATTTGCCCCTATTTAGGTGCTGAAGTATGCTACCTTGTAGAGCCTGACAAACAATACAGGAACTTTGTTTTGGAGATGGGTAGTCTTGAGTGCACAGATTTTATATAACCTTTCACTGGTGAAATGTACTGATTCCCTTTGGTAGTTTTTGATACCATTGGTAATAAGTACTGTAGCATGTACCACAGATAATAAGAACAATTTTCTGCCACTGGTCGCAAAAGTAGCACCTTTTACATCCCTGGATAATGGAAGAATATTATATTTCGAATGGTGTATTACAGTTATTTACAGTAATGTGTGTTTACATTTCAGTGGATACAGCATTGTTACCTCTAGTATTGGCACATGAAACCAGTTGTGAGCTTAAATAACCTTATATTGTATGAAAGAGCACATATTTTACTGTTACTTCTTATTTTCTGCAAGTTTCTTATGCCATTGGTAGGGGAAAGTTTATAAATCTATAAATTCTTAAATCACTGTAAAATGCAAGTATTGTAACTTATTAGCAGGATCTTTGTGATGGTAGCGACCAAGGTAGATAGAGTGTCCAACAGCCGTCTCTCCCTGGCCAAGGGGGTGTTGCAGGCTGGCAGACACACAGCCGCCTGCAGCAAGTATGCAAAGAATTTATCTCTTGCTACTACGGTGAAATTATCAGTTACTTTTGGTGACTGGTGTTGTATCACTAATGCTTTGTATTACTCCTGTTCTATTGGTCATGGTTTTAGGGGCCATTTTGATAGCAAAGGAAATTATGGTATATAAAGATGCAAATATTTCAATATGAATCTATATATGTAAATCATAGAATAAGGATTTGCTTTATTTACAACATTTCCAGCATATTTACTTAAACTTTATGAAGATGCTTTAATTTGATTTTCTGACCAGCATTTTGGCTGACTAAATATCTAATATTTTTTTTCATTTGTAATTGCTGTTATTGAAGTCATTTTTTGTTATTAAATCAGCATCTGGCATAGATTTTGATTGTTACAAGATACTTCAATGTTCTGATAGATTTATCTTCTTAGAACACATATACCTAACTGAAGACAAAAAAACATTTCTCCTTGAGTGTTGGGTGAAACTATGATCTATTATTCATCTCCAGTAACTATTGGTGGCCTGATTCACAATATGAAAGTATACTTGGTTCAGACAGTATGTGAAGGGCCGGAGCTGTAGTATGTGCTTCTTTGCAGTGGGTCTTATTTTGGCCAGTTTATGACTTTGCTCAGAATACAGGACTATTTTAATATATAGTATTTCATTGCATCTGTACTGTCTCATTCATTAACTGTTTCACACTCATGTCCTCTTATAGTTTTATTTTTGGTATGAAAATAAGAAAATAGGTAGAGGAACAATATATACATACATTTTCTTATGTGATGTAGAGTGGGAAGGCTGTGAAGGACAAACTCTTACCTAAACCAAAGGAAAGCACTCATGCATATCTTGTGTCTGTCATTTCAAGCACTGTATGAATAGATGTGTTGAAGCCAGTGGGAAGAAAATGTTAACAGTTAAAAAATTGTGCCCTGGAATAGAATATGTTTCTGCATTGATTTATTTTTTAACATGGTGTGTGAAAAAAACAAAGGCCAATCTTTCTTTTTCTTGTTCTTATGATGGTGCTCAGTTAAAGTCATACAGAAGTCTTGTTCACTAATGTATACAGAACATGTAGTGCTCCAATATAGATCTACCATGTATTCCTTTCTCTGCAGTTTATCAAAGGCTTTCACTTTTTTCAAACATAACCAAGATGACCAAAAGGTCTTTGTAGGCTATTCAACTAGTAGAGCTGCACTAAAAGAAGCATTAGAATCAGAACAGTAGGATTGCAGTGTTTTATTATTATTATTATTATTATTATTATTATTATTATTATTATTATTATTATTATTATTAATATTATTGTTATTATCATTATCATTATTCAGCATAAAAGATTTCTTGAAAATACCCCAGTCTATATCAAAATATCGTATATGCTGGACTATAAGGCAACCCGGTTTATAAGACGACCCCCCTTTTTGAGGGAAAAATTTAGGTTTTGAACAATTACCGGTGTATAAGACGACCCCCTTAATGGCGGAGGGAGCCCCACATGGTTGGCTAATGGTAAGGGACTCCATCACTGCTGATGTGCAATATGAGGGGCTTGCGTGGTGGTTCATTCCCTCACTTGAGTACGTTGTTACCATGGCAAAATTTACTGTCTTTGTTCTGCACAACTTCAGGTGTTCCTGAACTTCAAAATGGCTGCAGAATTCATTTCTAGGTAAAGTGGCTAAATTTCACTACAGTGTTATAAGTTTGTGTGTTATTACTGGTATAAGACGATCACTTGATTAAGAGTCTCAAAATTGACAAAAAAACTTGTCTTATATTCCAGCATATATGGTACATTAGTCCTGCTTCTACAGAAAAAATGAATGTATTGAAATGCAGTATTTTTTTATGGTAAATATTTAGCAAGACCTAAGAAGCTTCTGTAGTGTGACAGACCGAAGACTTTGTTGTAGTTTTGCATTGATAGTTCTGGTATGACTGAGAATAATACATAGATGCAGACTTTACCACCGACAAGCGCATGCTTGATGTAGCGGCTTCTTTTTAAGCTTTTGGATCAAGATTCCTTTCACATAACTTTGTGGCCAATAACCAGTGATAGAAAGATGGAATGGAAGAATACACCCGTCTTTATAATCTCTTCCTCAGTGTTCATGCTACCATCTATGATCATAAGCAGTTTATTACACTTTGCCTGTCAAGTGCATATTTCACACCCACCACCACCACCACCATTATCCTCAATGCAGTTGCACTAAAGGCTTGTAACATTCAATAACTGGTCAGAATAAGCACCTGCTATCAAAAATACAAGACTAATGCTACATAGAGAGAATATAAACCAATCAACCAGTCAAAGAAATCCATTGAATATTGTAAGTGTTCACCCAATAGATGTGAGATCTAAATAGATGGTAAAAATTAAAGAATATATTTATTTGCGAAATACGTACTACTTTATTTCAAGCTTCTATTAAGTTCTTTACACAATTGTTTTTATTATTATTATTATTATTATTATTGTTATTATTACTATCATGGTTATTATTATTATTATTATTATTATTATTATTATTATTATTATTATTATTATTATTATCATTGTTATTATATATATATATTAACTGTGAAGTATGATAGCTTCTACTACAAAGTATTTCAGATACATGAAAAAAATGTAAAATATCATATGGGAATGTATAATATTTCTAAGTTAATTTCTCTAAAGAGATAAATTATTGTTACTGAAAAAATAAATTAATGACAATTGTGTGCTTTAGCTTACAGAATGTATTAGAGTTAGTGTAGCTGGAGGATGCGAGGCCCCGCCATGAGTGTACCCTCCCTGTGCCCCCTGCTGGGAAGGCGGGCATGTAGAGTAGCCACTGCTTGTGTCCTCAGCTCCAGGAGGGAGAGGGGAGGCTGAGGGTGGCCTGTGTGTGTGTGTGTGTGTGTGAAGAAATGAATGAATGAATGTAGTGGCCATGTATAAGATTTCCAATGAATAGCATATTTTATTGCATTTCCTGCTGACCTTTGCTCTGTGGTGCCATGTCCATCAACCCTCCCCCTCCTGGAGGTCTTGAGGCTGATGTGAGAGAATGTCAGTTATGTTGAGAATGTAAATATACAGACTCTTGCCTCAGCCAGGATAATTGATATATAATTTTCACATAGCTTGCTTTACTGCATGTAATTTTATTCTGATTATCACATTTATTACTGCAATATATCTATATCTATCCTTTCTTTTCACTTATTGTTGTCTTGTTTTGGGGAGTATTCTGTAAGGTACATAATGGCCACAGCTAAAAATGAATTCTTTATCTAAACATTCCTTCCATTCATTTTGAAACAAAGTCCTGTGTTTCAGCTGCTCTTTCACGTGTATTCTTGCTGTCTATTCTTCCACCATCCAAGGGGTTCTCCTCTCGTGTTAGGACTGATTAACTTCTTACTCTTCATGCTCTGTTTATATTTATGAAATTTGGCTTTTTAGAATTTACAAAGAGGAAGATAATGATTTCTAATTCAATGGAAAGGGAATTATTGTTGCTAAATCCAAACTTATGCAATGTAATGTAAATACAAGCATCAGGGATGAAAAACTTCAATATAAAGAATTATACAATACTGAAGAAACTGAATGTTTGTGTGCGTGTGTGTGTGTGTGTGTTGATGAGGTCCCCATGGCCTCCCCTCCCTGACGCAGACCCTTAGGTGCCCCTCTCCTCCCGGCTGCTCCTGGTGAGTGGCTGGGTCTTCTGCAGCCAGTCAGTACTACATGTGCAAGTTTTTTATGGGATAAACTGCAGATCAGTCATTTCCTTAAGGTGTGTATTTGCAATGTAAAAGTTCCAACAAGTTCACTCTATTTTTCTTTGAATTCATCTCTAGTGTTTGGAATGTTTGTCAGTGAATTGATGCAGGTGGCACGGCCTGTGGTGGTGCACAGTCAGGTGTCCCTGGCCCTGGAGCTTTGTCAGCACTAATTGTACAGCTGGGATCAGTGTGCACAGTGCCTCTTGTCTCACAGATCAAAGGATATTGCACATTGAAAAATTTCATATTTTTGTCATGATGTTTCATATGAAATATTTAAAATAATCCCAAATAGTTTCCAAAGAATATACCATATGAAGAAAGTTTATATCTTAGAAAATATTTATAAAAAGTTGGGAGGGGTATCCATTGCTTTCACTAATTTCAAATAACATGAAAGCTTAATTCTCAGCCTGTCAAGAAATCTTGTCATAGCAGAAGGAAATACTAATGACCTTTATTTCTGATCTTTGCTAATGAAAGTTTGTACTTTATTGTACAAAATATAATGTTTTGGGCTCTGGTACAATAAATACATTGTAACTGGTTATCAAGCAAAAATTACATGTGTTAATTTGTGGTGTTGTGATGGGTGTATGTCTTGTATATACTACTCAGGTTTTGTGAATCTAGACAAACCTCTTCTTTTTACTTTTTTTTTTTTTTAATGTACTTTATTTATTTAAGTGTCATTATCACTTTATGGAAAATGGTTTATTCCAGAAGTCATCTTTGTGTTTCTTTAGGTATTTGGAACGTAATTTATTATTATTATTATTATTATTATTATTATTATTATTATTATTATTATTATTATTATTATTGTTATTATTATTACTATTATTATTATTATTATTATAATTACTATTGTTATTTTTAATATCACAATTCTTATTACTGTACTATTCATTTAAATGTGAAACCAATTTGCTTTTTATGTGAAGAAATTACTTTTTTGATCCTCACACAAAGTACACATTGACTAATTTGTTTACCCCCAAAAGTATGTAGCGGAATATTGAATAATGTGTATTTGTTCTAAAAAGAATATAGTTCATCAGTTTAAGTGACACATAGATACTTAAGAATCACATTTTGGTAACATTTACATATATAATGCCTGGTTACAGGCAAATAGAAGAGGAATGGCATTGGATAGTAGTTTAAACCTTTCATATCAGCAATTTTGGGTGAAGAGTGTTATGCAATCACCTCATATATATATATATATATATATATATATATATATATATATATATATATATATATATATATATATATATATATAATACACACACACACACACACTCACACTCACAAACACTTAGTGCCAAAAGTGTCAGTAATATTGTTTTCAGCACCACAAATTATCATAAATAAAAAGTTGTTGCAAGTGCATAGGTTATTTTCTTCTCAGTAGGCTTTTGTGTCATAATTTATGCTGCCAAATAAAGTTTGAGAAATTGTGAATAGTTTTCATCTATCATTTGAAGTGGATTTTATGAAAGCAGGATTGATTCCATCCTAGAATGCCATGAAACAAGTTGTCTATGGAAAATAGGCAGTGTGCTAGGGATACAGCTATTAGACTCTTAACCGAGTTCTGAGTCAGTAGACACCTGCCAAAACTATAATTACTCCCAGTATTAATATCACATGATGCTGTAAACTTACTAGTGTCATTTAAGGTAGTTGTGACCTCGCGGGACATTTCCCAATGTGTCTCCCAACACAATGGGGAAGTCACAGCCTGCCCACTAAAGACAACTTCCCAACAACACACACACCCTTCACAAGTTAATGAAGAAAAAGTGTTAGGACACTTAGGGCTGACACTGGTAGAACCAAGGATATTTATTAGAAATCCTTGGGTAGAACAGTCCAACATGGAATAGGTGCATATATAGTTTTGTGTGAAGGAAGAGTTACTTGCCTTAGAGGACAGGCTGTGACTATCTCCTTGAGTTGTAATATTCAAAGGGTCACACTAGCTTTAATGGTAAGTTCACATCCCTGATCCAGTGCATTGGGTCCTGACTGGGAGTAGTAATTATAGTTTCGGCAGGTGTCTACTGTCTCCTTGTATGTAACTTCAAGGCGGGGATATCCATTGTCTGGGTGTGTGGTTTGTCCTGAATGTAATCAAGTGTTTAATATGGTGTGCAGTTCTTCTCTGGAGATGTTTAGGTAACATTTGACAGAGGGAAATGTTTGGCGCACACATAAAACGGCAAGGTTGATGATAAAATATAGATTCGTATGTGCTTGGAGTAATCAACATGTTCGTTGCAGAGAGGAATGGATCGAGCTTGGGGATTTTCTCTCACTTTGTCGGCCAGCCGGCAGCGGGTGACTGAAGGTCAGACTTTTCCCTTCGAAAGAGAACTTTGTCTAGTATAAAGCCCCGTTATATTGACTTTCCGTCACTAACTTCATGCTTCCTTCACACCGACACACTCGTAACACGCCATTAACTAAAAAAAAAAATAAATAATAATAATAATAATAATAATAATAATAATAATAATAATAATACTGAATTACGCAAGCTGATATACATGACGTTTCCTTCCGATGAGCGTCTGCAGGAACGATTGGTAGGCAGACAAGAGGCATGTGACCATTTCCTACCTTAAATCTGGTGGCCGCAGCCTCCCTCCTCCGGACGACTGTGTGGATGGCGTCCTTTGTCCTCGCGAGGATAACTCTGACTAATGCCTCTTGTTCCGGGATGTACATACCATGGGCGATCTCTTCTGATTGGTAAACATCCACAGTACTAACATTAGACATTGACCGAACTGGGTATGCGGTAGAGAAATCAGAGTGACGTTGACAGATCTTTCACAATGTTCTTGTTTTCCTTGTCTGTGATAGATACACCTCACTTCCACTAATGCTTCAAATAATGTATAGGCAGATTGAGGGGCCTCTTCCATCTTGGCGGATAGACGTGCCTCTCCTAACACAGGGCACTGGACTGGAGCAGCATCTTGAAGGCTCCGTCACAGTGATTCTCTCTCTCTCTCTCTCTCTCTCTCTCTCTCTCTCTTCAGATACTTCCTTGCTGACATTTCTTTATATTTTTAATGACATCAGTATAGTCATTGAATAATGTATAGTATTATAATTATGTTGCGTGTCTATCTTGTTTGCGTACTCCTTCCCCTCTCCTTCCTTTGCTTGTCCCTTCTTTCCCTCTCACCACTGCCTTGTGTCCTTGAATCTTCCTGCTTGTCTCTATTCCCTCCCCTGTTTGTATCCTATCTCCTTGTCACTAGCCCTTGTCCTTGAATCTTCCTGCTCTCTGTACTCTGCCCATCGAATCTTGTCTCCTTCCCTGTGACCCTGATCCTCTTGCCCTCGGATACCCAGCACACCACGCCCCTCACCCTCTACACCGCCATGTCGCCCTGTAGTATTTTTGTATGCTGACTACACATCCTGGATCCATCGTAAATATAACTATACTCCATTCCCTTCTTGTCATCTTAGTCTATATATCACTACCATGCACCGTGATTGGGGAGGTAGATATACCGTACTATTATTGGAAAATTGTTTCTGAAAAATGAGGTTTGAATGTGGAAGGTAAGAAATATCCGTCAGCGAATGGACTACCTATACAACACACAGCTGAATTTCTTCAGGGGGAAAACTAAATACTCTTTTGTTCTTGTTTTATTGATAAAGAAAAAAAAAATAAAAGAAAAAATAAATTTGTAAGAATCACTTTCATAGCGATATGATTCATACAGCTATTTTGACCATTTATTTTAAATTATAATAAATTATATTGATGTCTGAAATTAAACAAACGCATGATATAAAGTATTCTATAAATGAAATAACAAAAGTAAAGAACATGTTTTGATGGAGGCATGACTGCCTTATCTTGACGACCCTTATTAGATACGTACTTGTCTGTTTAACCCTTGTAATTCCAAAGAAAAATGTTATGAAGGATATTTTGCTGTGTGAAATAAAAAATATATACATTTTATATTGTTTTAGAGCTAGTTGCAACTATTTCCTATCACTACCTCATTTTTATGTCATCTGAGGACAGGCAGTCTATTTCCTGATTTTCCAGCACAATAATTCAATACACCCCTCCAGCCTCCACAATACCGTAACCATACTTTTTGCCAACTATTGTACATCTGACTTACATTTCCTTTCGTTAACACAACGAGTACTATGTAAGAGTTTTATCTAGTTTATAGATAAAAATTAAGGATGTGAGAAATATGTGTATCTACTCTGCATTGTACGGAAAGGACGCTCATAGCCTTATTGCTCTCAAACCAGCATTACAGTGAAAAATTGGGATGAAAGTTGTATAGTGGTGCCAAATATAATATTCTTATTTAATCTTTACAAACAGGTTTCACGCTACATTCAAGGTTATAAAACGCTATAATATGAATGACTGAAGCTACATCGGGTGCCACAAAAATCTTATCTCCTATTCCCATGTAGTGTTCCAAGAGAAAGAGAAGCAGCCATCAATGACATTATGTCCACGTAAGATGATGCCACTGCTATAAGGTCCTTTTTAACGGTGCTCAGCTATACAAGTCTGCCTTTGTATGGTATTATCCATCGTCACCCTGCGCCTCATCCCGTCTTCACCACCATACCATCTTACCATGTCATTCCTACCATGTCAGGATTACCGTGCCACATCCTCAGTGCCAACCACATGCCTTTCATACGTACATGGTCATCTCCACAGTGCCAACCTTGATTCCATCTTTATCATGACATCCCATCACACCACATCCACCGTACCATTCATAATGTGCCACCTCTAAGTGCCAACGCTGCAGCACTTCCCAGCCGTGGTAACTGTCCCCTGCACACTGCCTTACCTCCTTGTCTTATTTACTGTGCTATCGCCATCCCCCACCTCCCTCCTCCTGCCACATATCTGTCGCGCCCTCCGTCACACATGAGAGAGAGAGAGAGAGAGAGAGAGAGAGAGAGAGAGAGAGAGAGAGTCAAGGTGGGGAAAGCTTAACAGCATTTTCTTTTCATTAATTAACTGACTTATTCGTAGGCGCGTATGTTATAGTGTCAGAGATCGAGATAAAATGCAACTTCTTACCCAAGATACACTTACTGAACATTTTTTAAGGAAGACTCTCTAAATGCTCTCAACACGTTCATTCCGCGTCACAGAGGATAGATCGGTTTAGGAGTCAGCGTTGCCTTCAGACAGAGCAGCGCGGCCTGCCGAGACATGGCAATACTGATCTACCTGTTACCTATATTGTCTCCTTTAAGTTACTAATCGGCATCTCAAGAGAAAGTTGTTCCAAGACTTGCCCTCTCGACAGCGGGAGTAGTGACGACGCCGCAGTGGGGAGTGTGTGCGCGCGGTTCCTTCTCCTTTATGAAAGTGGTGTACTCACAGAACAACAGGTGAATGGTGTGATTTGGGTCAGTAATGACTCCTCGATGGGGAACTTTTGTACTTGAATAGTGAATACTTGGTGAAACGTAAAATTTCGGCCAAGGAGTAATCCGTGTGAAAATCCAGCTGTGAATGCGGGAGATGTCGAGGTGAGTAGCCGCCCTATCTGTCTCCACTGCTGAGGGAGGCGAGAGGCAGGGCTGGTAGTGTGGAGGTGGTGGTGGTGGTGGTTATGGTGATGTTGGTGTGGTGGTGGTGATGGTGATGGTGATGGTGATGGTAGTCCGTAACCTGATGAAATGTGTGAACGAGAAAAGTTTCCAATCTCTCTCTCTCTCTCTCTCTCTCTCTCTCTCTCTCTCTCTCTCTCTC